>KN832563.1:282267-450012 GCA_000827205.1 Plicaturopsis crispa FD-325 SS-3 | reverse complement strand
ACACAGTTCATGTATTTGTGTCCTAAACTCTACTCAGGAGTGATACAGGAGTACAATAAACGGGGATGAAGGAGTATGGCAATGTACGGAGGATGTGCAAATGTCCGAAGTCAGCTGTAGCATCTTTCTTGCCTCGAACACGCCTTGAGCGTCATATTCCATCGGAGAACTTTCAAAGCATTAACACAATATATATAAACCCTCGTAAATGATGTACAGTTGTTTTGCAGCGAAACTGGACACAGAGAGCAAGGAACAAAGTGAGAAATGCGTGGAAAGGAATAATGTCACACACCTCCACCTCCACGGATACCCGGCGTACCAAACCAGGGTTTTTGCGAGGCCGACGTAGTGCAAGCAACCGTTGTCGATGCATACGGAGAACGGCAGACGTTGCGGCACACCCAAAGTTAGCGTACCGCTACCAAGATGCGCATTATCAGCCGGAGCTTCATGCCAAGCAACTGAAAACACTCACCAGGCTCTGTCTATGGCATATCCAAGTGCATACCACCCAGAAGTCGAGCTCGAAGATGCCGGTATCGTATATAACGCGTGGTTGAAGTGGCACACAGCCTCCCGGAAGGTTCGACTAAAAAAGTCGTATTTTCGTGATTTGCCTGGATGCCATGACCTACAGGTCAACAAGATGAGTTCAGAGCAGCTTGAATCAACAAGAAAGGTGCCGTCGTTATGAGGATACTTCAGTTTAAAGTCCATAGATGTCAAGAAATGGCATAGCGCACCGAAAACAAGCCATTTGCACCGAGAGCGTGCCACCAAATCACCACCCTGCCCTGCCCGTAATCCCTCCGAGTAGGCCCAATCGCAAATTGGAGTAGCTGAGCGTCGTCGTCGTGTGCAATTTGCGTTCGAGACGGTACGAGGCCCACCGGAAGCCGAAGCTCGAGTTTTCGCGTTTTTCGTGCATCCTGGGTACCATGCCCTGCGCTTCGACGAGACGAGCTCAGATCAACTTGAATTAGAGAGAAAGGAGTAGCCGTTGTGGATATATTCGTGTTTGAAGATGAGTGCGTCAGGACGACGCGGCGTGCGCCAAAATGCTCAATTTTCCCGCGCGACTTCTGAGTTGAAAACAGCAATATTTGCCACAAGCACGCTCTTCGCTTATTTACTGACTTCAACGTGTATTTCACTCAGTGATTACATTCCACCTCTATCCATCCGACCACATCGTTCATTCTCTTATATCTCTTTTCTTTACTTTGTTTTGATCTCTCTGCGCGTATAGAGACTGCGCGCGACTTTCGTACGCTCTTGCGGATACTCATGGATCGCCCGGCGACCTCCAAATCGCGGGGCGTTTGCCGCTACTACAACACTCCTCGCGGCTGCTTTGCAGGAAGAAACTGCAAATTCCAACATGGGGAGGAGAAGTTCACGTCGTATGACAAGTCTAAGACATGCAAATTCTATGCCAAAGGTTGGGCGGACTAACCTTGACGACATTGCACGTCGGGACTAACAGGGGTGTATGCGTGTGTAGGATACTGCCATCGCGGCGACAAGTGCTGGTTCTTACATGAAGCTCCCAAGGCCGAAGTAGTCGAGGATGCGTCGGACGACATGTGCTGCATCTGCCTCGAGAAACCTGTTACATATGGTCTCTTAGGTGAGCGATTTGACACATAATCTACATGCACCTTGCTGATGCCGTTCAGCGGGGTGCAATCATGTATTTTGCATCGAGGTACGCTGCCGTCTACAAATACTCTGTTTCTGTGTCTCAATTCGCGTATAGTGCATTCGCCAATGGCGCGATTCTAAGGGCAAATCACTCGATGTTGTAGAGTCAGGCATGACGAAAACCTGTCCTTTATGTCGCTCGTCGTCGGCGTTCATTACTCCTTCCAGTCGATCTTACTCGGCGAACCAATCAGGGAAGGCCGAAGCCATTGAGCGATATAAGGCCAGCATGAAGCGGGTTCCCTGCAAGTCAGTACTTCAAGCCTATCATATTGAACACTGGCATCCATGCTGACTCGACCGTCTAGATATTTCGAAAAGACGAAGTCGGCGACTCCTCTATGCCCATTCGGTAGCGATTGTTTCTACAAGCATGCGAATGCAGATGGCACGCCTTTTGTCTTTCCTGCTGGCATAGAACGGTACATGAGACTATATCGCAACCATATGCGTAGTCGTGCTGCATCTTCCTCGCGTACTCCATTCCCTTCACACCCTTTTGATGTACTCAACCGCATCTTCGACAATCCGCTTGACGACCTCAGCGCGACAATTGAAGCCATCCGTGCGAGCCTTCCCGCACTCATCGATCGTGGGAACCCATGGTATGGTGAGATGGACGACGGCTTTCGCGGCGATGACGGCGCTGCCCCCGCCAGAGCAGACAGCGTTGACCGAATTGAAACACTCGAGATACTCGTACGTGCTTTCGCAGCTATCTCCTGCTACAATATCTGACAATGCCTACTCTTTCTATCACCGCCTTCATCTTTTACCAGGCTGATCGCATGCTGGCGAGCTTGGGGCAATGGCAGGACGTAGGATTCAATGTGAATGCGAATGAGGACTTGCACTTAGAAGACTACGACGACGATTTACCGCCCCTTGAAAGCATCGAAGGCAGCCCGGAGATAGAGATAACCTGGGGCACTATCCCAAGTGACCACCCTTTACCGCACACTCGGGAAGAGCCGCCAGAAGCGCAATTCCCAGGACTTCTTTTGCCCTCGACTCCTCCCCTGCGCCCTCTTGATATAGGCCGCCCACATCCTCCCCAAGAGTTCGATGAAGATGAAATGAGGGAACTTCCCCCGACCGGGAGCTCTCCGTCACGATTCAGCACAGTCGTAGGCGACCGTGGACGTATGATCATCCACATCGACTCTGACAACGAGGACGAGGATGATGAGGGGAGCGATAGTGGTGAATCAACGGAAGTAGAAGACGGAGGCGACGATAGGTCCGAGGGTACGTGCGGCAGAGCATCTCCTGAAGACGAGAGGGCTTCGGAACAGGCGCTACATGATGCTGTCATCACGCAGGAGACGCAGAGCATATTGGCGGAGACCGAAGACCTCGGCAGGCGCGCTGCGGCCGTGGTAGACGACGCCGTGAACCACATAGAGCATGACGCCGATCCGCCATTCGTAACTGACGGGCGCGGAAGGGTTGTGTGGACGCGCCAAGGACGCGGCACGACAAACGACACCGCCAACACGCGACCGGCTGCCCCGCCGCAGAGACGAGCAGGCCCCTCCGAGCGGCATCTAAAGACGAGACGCTCTGGCCGAGATGCTCTTTCCCCCTCTGTCGAACCCCCCGTCGGTGGTCACGCTTCGCCTGCTTCTGCGCAGCAAAGTACCAGTGGTGGATTCATCACTGATGGGAGGGGACGCGTCATATCGACGGACACGGGTAGCACCCATACGGCTGCCGTCGCCAACCCTGGTCCCGATGAGGAGCCCCGGGCGGACGAAAGCGACGATTCCGAGGGATCGCAGCGGTCGTTTCTCGGACGCGTCTACGACGCTGTTTTCTCGTGATCGCTGCTAGCGCAGGTTTCAGATCTGCTGGACATTGTACTTATGAGGTGTGTAGGAGTAGGTCGGTTCGTATTGTATCATGCAAGTAAACGTCAATAAACATATATCTAATAACCACAATCAGCCCAAGCTCGCGTTCGTTCGTGTTCTGTCGTAGACTTGTGTCGATATCGCCGGTCGTCATGATACTACTAGACATAGTGGGGGTATCCACTGCAGTAAGTTCTCGGTATCCAAGGATGTATGGATTTGAAGTAAGGAAGATGAGCGACGGGGCATTGCAAGAAGAGTTTCAAGATGACATAGCGTGTACAGAGAAAGACAGCCTCAGAGTCGCAGCTGTATACGAATGCTATAGCTATTCCAACTAATAATATTCAATCCAGATAAATTCATACCACAACATTGCTCTCGTTCAGCCTGCTTCGCATTCTACCCATCCGGAAAACGGAAGACCCCTCAGTCTCCTTCGTATTGTCGAGAGATATATCGCTAGGATAACTTGGGACCTTGTCGGTGATCTGTGACGTGCGGGCCACCGTCGTCGACGTGTCGTACGAGGCTGAATGCAGACCACGGGTGCCACCGGTGGTATTGCCGGTAAAAGTTGCGGAGTAGGTATCCCGCGTCCATGCCCGGCCTTGGGCGACACGCACAATTATCAGAAGAGGTGCAATGACCTGTGGAGAAATAGATAGTCAGCGATGGTCACTGAAGTCAGCATGATGTGCAAGGGACACTCACTTGGGTTTGACACAGGAGAGGAAGCGCCAAGTTCTGGATAGGGCTGTTGACAGCATAGCTTACAAGGAAAATGACGGCGTTGACAGAGTATATGAAGGCTGACTCGATGAGCATTGCGCTGAGGGAGACGTAGGGCGATGCGATGCCGCCGTTAGGTATCGTTTGGATGAGACGGCGACGCATGAGTAGCAAGCGTCCGGCGATTAATAGCGTTAAGATGATGTTTAACGCGATAGAGATGGACCAGTAAGGGATGGCAAGATTGATGGTAATCTGAGTCCAGAATGTCTGGTTGGGCGTACATAATTCAGCGATGACGACGCAGGACAGACCTGGCTCATAAGCAGGTTAACTCGAGCCAAATAACATGGGGGGACTATTTACCGACGGACGTTGCAAACATCAGGGCCGGAATTAGGGAGACATAATAGTTTCGGCTGAAAATCATCCAGAAACGATACAGCTATGAGGCGAGAAATCAGCTACGATTGTAACGGTATATACACGAGAAGCAGTCCGGGGCGTACCATCAAGCCATCCTGGAACCAGCTACCTACGATCGATATAGAGTTGCATAAGACGACTACGGCATTAGAACTCTGTTGCACGAAGTAAGCACTCGGTCCCCCTGCCATAGAAATGAGCCAAGATCTCTCAAGATACTATTGATAAAACGGTACCCGGGTAGTTCGTGTTGTCGATGAAAGTCATCTCGGCGGATTTGATGTTGGTCGCGTTTGCAATGCCGCCTATGATAGAGATGATGGAGAGGTAGGCGAGAAAGGTGTAGTCGGATCGCGTCTTCTGCCTGGCAAAGAGAAGCCGAGCGGCCATGATAGCCAAAGTAACCTGTACGCCTGGCGTCGGTGGCTGAGTAAGTACAACCATACTATAATAACAATTGTGGCGTACCATATCCCACTGCACCAAGGAAAAGGCCATTCAAGATAGACCGTTGGTTCCACAGGTCGGCGGCCGTACCCTCTGCAGGTGTAGCTTGAGAAGCCATGGGTGCTGTGGGAGTGACACAGCAGTAGGAGGATGGCCCCGTGCGCGCACGACGTCCTATATGGCACACAGAGTGCATACATCAGTACCCAACATCGCCTTGCCTAGAGGATCCATCGCAGATTTGCATAGTACTATCGAACTGACCGGATCCTAGAGGGCGATGATCATGACTCCGTGACGCACGGTGATAGACGAGATCCTAAAGACGAAGGAAAGATTACTTTTCAGGGAATGAACAGCTGGCGAAACACGATGAATGACACTTACGGACCTTTCTCAGAAGGCCAAGCTTCGTCCACTTCCAACGATACAGATGCATTCGCAGCATATCTGACGCCGTTGTTGACGGATTGTTGGCTTGCAGACGTAGGAACAACATTGCCCAGTGTTGAAGATAACAAACTGCGGCGCTGATGCTCTGATAACTCATCTAGTGAAGACAGCGCATTTGGGCATTGGGTGTCCCGACCTGAACGTCCCATAGTACTCGTGCATTTAACCATATCAATGGATAAGACAACTGGTAGTCTATCTGAAAACGAAGCCAAAATTAGCCGCTGAAAACCCGGTGAATGAAAGCCCGCAATAAATGCGTACGCCGTACGGTTATGAGCATATGTCCACCGAGGCGACACCGCGTCTCATTTCTTCATTGTAACTGTAGCACAATGTGATAAAGTGTACAGAGCCTGGGACACTGATCACGATGAAAGTTCAATGCTGCCAATGACCTGAGATATCGGAACGTGGGCCGCAAAAAAAGGACTCGATGAATGTCAGTCGCATCCTAAGACAACCCAGAAATCAGTTCACGATCGTGCGGTTGAAGAACGTATCATGGCTTTGCTCGAGAAACCTCCGCACTTGCACCCAGTCCCGACATCTATGCAAGACCCCTGTACCATTTGCTTCCACCCGCCACTCCCCGTTGTCGTCCATAAAACTACGCGTCGGCTCGAGCGCAGTGTCAGCTCTGCATGTTAAACTTTGGCGCAGATAATCGAGACAGTGGTAGGTGTGCGAGACCGCCGTGGCGAGGACATCGTCCCTGTCGGCGCATGGGGCCGAGCGCAAAATGTCGATGGCTTTTCGAATGCTGACAACGCAATGCATCTGGTGGTACATCGCCACGGAATACGCAGTATTGTTGACGTGGAACCAGCCGTTCCCGCGCGGGAAAAGGGAGGCCCACTCTCGATCTGCCTCGCGATCTAGCCCATAGTGGTCGTCTGTGAATCGGAGGGCCGCCTGTTTCAAGGCTACAGGAAGTTGTAGCACGAACGCCCTCGCGTTGGTATTGCTACTCTGGTCTGAGAGAATCGTTGCAACTTCTGGCCCATTTGTTAATACTTTTGGTGGTGAGCAATGACCACGAATGATGTCCTCACCTATGCGCTCTGCGACGAACTTCTGATAGATGCGAATGTGCGTTGCGGCCTGGGAGGCGTTGAATACGGTCAATACAAGCAAGGATATAACCGTGACCGTCGTGGCAAGATGATGGATCTTGCTAAAGAGCTGCGACATGCTAGTAGGATACTGAAACGCTCAAGACGTGGGTAGAGAGTGCAATTCAGAGGGCTCACATCGGTCAAGTGAATAGTCGCAGCATGGACGAGAAACAGCGCGGACGATCATCTCCACAATGCACATGGCGCCGCAAGGAAAAAGGAAGAGTTCGTCCTATAACGGTCCATCTTGACGTGATTCCCTCCCGGCGTTAGTCTATATTCTCGAAGGAATTTGTAAGTATCCTGAATTGAGCCTTTTGCGTAGGATTTTTGAGCGAAGGGACTTGGAAGGGACGAATTAGAGTATGTAGCAAGGCGGGCGTGGCCAGCTTATTCTGCTATAAAGCGCAGCCGCGTTGAGTATATCAGCGCCCATCCGCTAGAGCACATACCTTGCGACGTCCCCATATCATCTTCCAAGATTTCAGCACCACTCGAATATGTTGCAATACACAACTCGTTATGCACGCTTCACGCTTTTGGTACTTGTGTCCGCAATTCCGAGCATCCGATGCCTAGTCATCGGGCTTGAGCCATGTACGTCGTCAGCCTCTATGTACTGATGATATATATGATAGGATATGGAATGCTTACTACATAACCAGCATTTCCACGACTGTCCCAGTCGAGCGATCGTTCCCTCAGTCCCGCAGATTTGTGCTCCTCGAGGGGATTCCTCGAATTCCCCGGTGGCTTAGTCATGCGGGACGGGGAAGCTTGTAGCCCGGGTGACTCGTCAATTTTTTATGCATAGACTCCTGGTACGGTGGCATAAATCGGCTTAACGTTCTTAACATGGTCCTGACGAACATTTAGGTCGTGCTCATATATCGGAAGAAACTGCGCTCACCAATGCACCACAATGTCCTTCATGTAGCTGTAGCGCTTGAATTCAATTCATATCCCTACAGTGACACCTGAGCCAGAAAAAAGTTGGGCGAATCTGGCTGAGTTCATACATGTTCGAGAGGCGGACCGGCAGTATTTCCAACATGAGCAAGAAAGCGCCTGACACACGGGCGATCATATCCACATGTTGTGATACTGTATGCACGCCGCGAGGAGAAAGGAAGAGTTCGTCCTATTACGGCTACAGGTTAGCGCGATTCCCTCGCCAGTTTGTGGTTGTTATCTGGAATGAGCCATCCGCGTAAGAGTTTCGAGCGCTTAGCGGCGTTGCATGGAAATAGACGAACTGGAGTATGGAATTCCAATCGGTTCTCCGCACATGGCGGGTGTAAGCGGCACATTCTGCAATAAAGGACAGCCGCGCTGAGTATATCCAGGCTCTCAAGATAGACCGCAGACATCACCATATCAAATTCCAAGAATTCAGTGTCACTCAGTCACTCGAATATGCTGCAATACACAACTCGATATGCATGCTTCACGCTTCTGGTGCTTGCGTCCGCGATTCCAAGCGTCCGATGCCTAGTCATCGGGCGTGAGCCCTGTACGTCGTCAGCCTCTACTGATGAAGTAAGATCTGAAATGCTTGCCCCCCTAATCAGTGATTCCACGACTGTCCCAGTCGAACGATCTTCCCCGCAGTCCTGTAGATGCCTGCCCGGATGGATTCCTCGAATTTCCTGGTGACCTAGTTGTGCGGGACGGGGAAGCCTGTGATCCGGGGGGCTCCACAAGTTTCTATGCATAGACTACTGGTGCGGCATGATTGCAGTCGGGTTAACGTTTTCAGCATGTTCTTGACAAATATTTAGGTCGTGCTCATATACTGGAGGAAATGGGGCTCACCGGTGCACCACAATGTCCTTCATGTAGCTGCAACACTTGCATCCAATCAAGTCCCTGAAGTAGCACCTGTCCCAGTAAAAGTTGAGCAAATCTGGACGAGTTCTTACATGTTCGAGGGCCACACCGGCGATATACCCGGCATGAAAAAGAGACTCAGAGAGCGCCTGACACACGGGAGATCATATCCACATGGTGAGATACTGCATACGCGCCACAAATAGAAAGGAAGAGTTCGTCTTATCACG
The DNA here is from genome assembly GCA_000827205.1 of Plicaturopsis crispa FD-325 SS-3. Taxonomy (NCBI): domain Eukaryota; kingdom Fungi; phylum Basidiomycota; class Agaricomycetes; order Amylocorticiales; family Amylocorticiaceae; genus Plicatura; species Plicatura crispa. The sequence continues at coordinate 441,216 of KN832563.1, read as the reverse complement.
GTCCCATATTGACGTGATCCTCTCCCGGCGCTGGTTGGTCCTCAAGACGAAATTCGTCTCCTGGATCGAGTCATACGCAGGAGACTTTCGAGCGCTTCACGGCGTTGCATGGAAAGAGACGAAGTGGAGTATGGAATCTCAGTCCGTTTTCCGCACACAATGGCTGTAAGCGGGTGAGTGATTCTACTATAAAACACGGCCGCGCTGAGTATATTGACGCACATACGCTATAGAACATACCTCATCACGTCCCCATAACAACTTCTAAGATCTTAGCGCCACTCGACTATGCTGCAATACACAATTCGGTATGCATGTTTTGCGCTTTTGGTGCTTGCGTCGACCTTTCCGATCAGCCAATGCCTAGTCATCGGAATTGAAAACCGTACGTCGTCAGCCTATATCGATGATATGATAGGATATGAGATGCTTACTCCCGCTGTCAGGTGCCTGTCCGGAGCGACCGACACAAGGATTTATCGAGTTTGCAGGTGGCCTGCCTACGAGGGACCCCGACACTGATTGCCCAGTGGGGTCATCTGTTCCTTCAATTTTCTATGCATAACCCACTGGTGCGGCACGTCTTTCTGAGAGTTGATTGTTGTTAGTATGCATCTGACACACAGTCATTCAGATCGTCCTCATATATGCAGGATGCACGCACCATCGTGATTACGCCACCATTTCCTTCTTGTAGCACTTGCACTTCCGAGTCAATTCAAGTCACATCTGTTAATACTGCACCGATACCGATATAAGTTGATTGAATCTTGACACGTTCCAGTGGCAAACAAAGTCGAGAGCGACGATTCTCCGAAGCTTCAAAACCCGAGTCGAGTGCGGAGATTACGTAAGTTCTGGATAAGGCAACTCTGCAAGAAGCACGGACTTCGCTGCAGTGAGCAGCGGCGCTACTCAAAATGCACATCCTATGTATGTATTGCACCGTCTCTGGTGATCGTCTATATGCCAAAGCCTCCTGGAACGGAACCATGTCCTAGAGAAGATCCAACTGCATGGGGCGGGTCGCTTCAGTGACTGCGTATACCTACTTGATACAGTAGTCATTGGCAGCAGGTCAGTGATACTTCCAACTCTTTACTGCATAGCACACCCTGACCTCATCAGTATATTGCAGAATGCGCGACATGTGGATCGCCTCGTTGTCCATGATTTCTGGGCTGATTCTTGTCGTTCTCAACGTGATCAGCGGATTTGAAGGACGACGGTCCCTTGCTAGGTTGAACCAGCTGTCTATACAAGGTTACTGTGCGTCTACCTATACGATTTTACCCCACGTTTTCTGACCCTTTCATAGCGTACATCGGGGGTGAACATTTCCTCGAGCTCCCACTTCTACTTGACACCAAAGTCAACGCTATCCAGAGAAATCACTTCGATAGCTCGCACCTTGAGGAGCAATGGTCAGCGCTCGCCCCACATGCACCAGGGTACGGACACGTCCGTCTCGGTTCTGAAGGTCCCATGTTCCTCGTCGCCCTGTACGACCAGCTCGACTGCCTGGAAACCCTTCGCCACATCCTCGATGCAGGGTCGTGCACGAACAAGTCCGCCGCATGGGTTGACGAGCACGTATATCACTGTCTCAGCACTCTACGCCAGGCGGTGCTCTGCAACGCGGACATCACCCTCGAGCCGTCAATAGAGATCACACTTGCCAACGGGTCGATATCACCGGCCGCTTCTGGTTTGGATGTCGAGCACGAGTGCAGAGACGAGACTCAGTTGAAGGATTTCATCGAAGATAACCGGGTAAAATGGCTTGGAAAGCCCTTGCCTGCCGATGGGCTCTGATATAGTGACAGCCGTCAGTGCGTTCAAGTCATCGTCATTATTTTCATGCTCATGAATGTACTCACAGGTGGGTTCTAGGTTTCAATGCCTTTTGACTCTGATTCGTTGAAAATGCAACACCGAATACTACTTTGTATCACCATGATGGACGTGCGATCGTCTGGTCTATGGCTGCAAGCTACCGCCAAATACAGTGTCTGATATTGAATGTTGGATGATAAGTAAGATGGCATATAACAATTACACGTTACAATAGCAAGATGCATATCCAGATGCACGAGTGCTACATCAACCAACAACCGAAAAGTCGCTCAGTATCGAGGCGTATGAGTACACCCAGCGTGATAGCGCGACAGCATTATCTGCATCAGACGACATGCTCGACGCCCGCGGGGAACTGGTATCCGCCCTGCTTGCGGACCTGGGGAAAAATGAGTGCAAGTCCTAGTGCCGAAGAGCGCTAGTGAAAAGACGAACCGCGTCGAATATATCCATTTCCAACAAGCTCTTATCATGCCCCCACAGCGCGCTCTCGAGCTTCCCGTCCCTGACAGACCGCGCCACCTCGTCCGCCTGGAAGTGCCACCCGCCGCCCACGTACTCGAACGACCGCTTCTCCTCGCGCTCGACCACACCCGACTTCCCCGGTGCAAAGTACTGCACGGTGAACGTCTTCGGGCAGTATATTGGTGCGGGGATGATGATCACACCGCGTTCGTAGCGGATTGTCGCGCCGGGATCGATCGTCGCGGCGTTCATGCTGCAGCTCAGGACCGCCTGCGCCGCGAGTGTAGACTCGGCAGAGGGCGAGAAGGTGAGCGTGAAGGACGTGTTGCTGTCGACGCCTGTGAGGGACGTTTTGAGCATGGTGCCGGTGATATTGGAAGGCTGCGATGCCTTATTGGCAGGATGCTCGTAGAGGGCCAAGATCGCCTGTACAAATCATGTCAAACACGAAAAGGAAGAGTTTGTTGATGAGTTGCGTACCCAGATCAGTGGGTACGGTCCGCTGCATGAGGCATTAGTGTGTAGGACCTGAACAATTGCAGTTTCGAACGTACAGGTCTAGCAAAGCCCCGCCTCCTAGTGCCGGATCGAGCATACGATGCGTTTTGGGAATGTCTGACAAAAAATCAATACGGGAAAAGGGTGGCAAGCACGGGACGTACTAGGTAGATCGAAGTCAATGGAAAGATCTGCATGAACAACGACAGGAAGCCCAAGGGCGCCGCTCTCTGCAACCTTCTTGACCTCTCGGGTAAGCGGATGAAACCGAGTCCACATAGCCTCCATGAAGAAGACGCCATTTTCTTTTGCAGCAGCCAAGAGCGCACGAAGCTCCGCTGCGTTGGAAGTCACCGGTCTATTCCATGCCGCACATGAGGCAATGATAGAAAGCAGCAGTGAAGAAATGAACGAACTTCTCGCAGAGGACGTGCTTTTTCGCTTTTATGGCTGCCAAGGAGTTGAGATAGTGGTACGTATGGGGTGTGCCTAATATCCGTGTGTCACAGTGAGATCGAGAATGACGGCTTCAACGCTGGAAACCGACCAATGTAGACAGCATCAACGTCCTATGCGCCGCGGTAAGTAAATAATCAAGACTGCGACTAAGGTGGATGACCGACCTTGTCTGCGAACACTTCATCGTAGCTCCCATACGCTTTGATAGACTTATCTCCGCCAGCAAGCTTGTCGATGAATTCCTGTGCCTTCTGCGCTGTGCGCGATCCCACAGCAGCAACTTTGTGTACAACATCGTGGACATCGCGACTGTAAACAACAAAAGTTGGTTAGGAAGTTTAAGAAGAATGTATGAATGATCCCTGCGTTTTGGGGTCGACCAAAAGGTCCTGGGTTTCGTCAACATCTGGATCATGCAGAGCGAAGGTTGGACTCACTTTTACGAAACACTCGGCGATATTTCCTGTAGAGATGATTCCCCAGCGGAACTCAAGAGGTTGGGTAGTCGCCATGTCCGAGAGCGTTGATGGTGGTAGGAGAAAGGCTGATAAAGGTCGATGCGTTGTGAACTGGACGAATAAAATAGCCCCTGTATGCCCCGATACCAAGGATCAATTTCGGATGTTTCGGGCCGACACTCCGTACTGCACCCCAACTGCACCCCATCTAAAATCGATACGGCAGCCTTGCGCAACGCTGTACTGAACGATGTCAGCGCTTTCACCGATCAATGAAGCCCTTCGCGATAGTGCATCACTTGAAAGCGCTCTGTCCACACTCCTCGAGCCCTCTCCTGTGCTCCAAAATAAATTGACTCCCCAGCTCGCGGATGCTTTGAAAAACGAGACACCTACCAGTTACTCCCATGTCATCGACATCGCAATACAAATCGTCCAGAGTTGGGAGCATACGCTCCAGGCGGAATTCATCGCCGGACACCCGCGCATCGGCGAAAGCAAAAATCTCTCCAGCTTGAGCGCGAAGGAGCAGGGTTCGACGAATACGGCGCGCGCGACGCCCCCTGAGGTGCTTGCCCGCCTCGCCCATCTCAATGCGTGCTACGAGCGCAGATATCCTGGGCTTCGTTACATCACGTTTGTCAACGGGAGGAGCCGTGCGGAGATAGCGGTGGAGATCGAGGATGTCCTGGGGATAGCGCATTCGCTCGATGAGGGTACACCTGCAGTCGAGAGCTTTGAGCCAATTGTTGTGGAGAGCGCGGAGTGGGTAGCTGAACTGAAGAGGGCTGTGGTGGACGTCGGTCGTATAGCGAAGAGTAGGTTAGCGACTCTGGAAGCCAGATAATCCATGCGCACCTCTAGAATTGGCCCACCGATTCGACACGGGCTGAACGATCTGAGAGTGAAACACCGTGAAGATAATATACAGATATAATAACACATATGAACAAGCGTATTGTACGCTACCGACGGCCATCCCCACTCGACTGTGGATTTGTCTTCCGCTGCAAGACCGCATCCCAGTGAGCCGATGTATACGAATGATAAAAAAACACGCACCCGTTCCGCTGCTGCCCTCTTCCGCTCCTCCCACCCCGGGATCAGCTCCGCAAGCTCATTCAGCATACTCTCTATCTCCGCAGACTGGACCCCCGCCTCCTGCACCCGCGCACGCATCCGCTCGTGCATGCGTATCTCCGCGGCAGCGCGTTCGCGCAGCGCAGCGAGGCGCTCCTGGTGCCGCGCCTCCGTCTGGCGAACCCACTCCGCGCGCGCCTCTGCCTGTTGCGCGCGTAGCTCTGCTAGCCTGGCTGCGTAGTAGTCGCTGGGGCGTGTGCTCAAGTTGGGTAATCTGCGGCGCGCGTCGTATGCCTGTGCGTCCTCGTCAGCGCTCGATGGCGTCTGGTATGCTCGTTCACGCATACCTGTCGGAGCTGTGCATCTCCGAGCGTTTTGAATGCATCATGGACCTGTGGAGGTATAATTAGCTTGCGTGAGAGCGCTAGCAGGTGATGCAGACCTCTCACATCACGAAATTGGGCTTCTGCGCGTAGTTTGTCCTCGTCACTCGATCCAGGAGCGAGCTTGTCGGGGTGTGTCTCGAGCACACGCTGCTTGTACGCTTTCCGCACTGTATATGCGTGTCCATCGCGAGTTAGAGCAGTATCTAGGGCATTGCACTGAGCAGAGTCGACTTGCTGACCTTCGTCTTGAGTCGCGGAGACCTCGATGCAGAGGATTGCGTACAAGTCGACCGGCATTTTCAAGCATTAGAAGGTACAGTCAGTTAGCGTAAGTGCACATAACAGAGCAACGGTCCAGGGCTATAGATGACGGAAAGGAGAAAGTCGCTGTTCGCTTCAAGTTCTGTCTTCGTCCGCAGGATGAACTCCGTTCAATGCCACGTGTTGGCCACGCGCCACGGCAGCGCGGTTAAAACTCTATCAGAGTTCCAGCGATGCACACCGCCGCCCTCCCGCCGCCCCATCCGACGGGAACGACGCGTACGGCGAGATGAGGGCGAAACCCTTCAGAGGGTATTAAAGTGGGTCAGGCCCTCAGAGGCGCAATTTTTTATTTCGGTTCACTCAGTGTCATGTGCGAGCAGCGTGCAAGACGCATCGAATATGTTCAAGGTCTCTAAATTGTCGTGAAGTCGCAATAGTATCGAGAGATATAATTCAGCGGTAACAGTGTACTATACATGCGGTGATTTGTTGCGGCAAAACGATCATCTAGCTTCATCGGAAAAGGGGAGTCAATAGCAGGCATATGCGACATGTGGTAGAACTGTACCTTATGCGTCCGTCAGGAAGTTTCCAACGATCTCCATGTACCGCTCGCGCTCCTCGAACATGGGCATGTGCGACGACTCAGCAAATGTGAACCATTTGACCTTGGGAATCGTGTGGAAGAATGGGGCAACGACGCTGTCCTGTGCCTCGTCATGACGCCCGTTGAGGAGCAGCGTTGGGACGGATATCTTGTGCGCTTCGTCTACGATCGACCAGTCCTTGAGAGAACCAGTTATGTAGAACTCGGAAGGACCGTTCCTACATCCAAATTAGTGGTCAGTAATATTGAAAACGGAGATGAGAGCTAATGCACGCACATCGTGAGGTAGACGGTAGGATCCTTCTCCATCCAAGCAAAGCCTTCCAAAGCGGCCGCCGGTATGGGATGCACAAGGCACAAGTGGCGTAGATAGTATATGCCAACTGCGCCCTTGTACTCCTCGCTATCTGTCGTTCCAGCCTCCTCGTGCTTCTTCAGCACGTCCTGCACGCCCTGCGGAAGCTTCGCTCGGAGGCGGTTCTGCGCCTCGACCCACAGCGGCATACTCGCAGGTGCATTCGACAGGACCAGGCGCCCCAGCCCTTTAGGCTGCGCAACAGCGTGTCGCGCCCCCAGCAATCCTCCCCACGAGTGCCCGAGGATGTCGTACGCGTCCTGAATGGCGAGGTGCGCGAGGAGGTTGTCGAGCTCGTCAAGGAAGAGTTTGTCCGTCCAAAACGCCGTGTCACCCATCTTTTCGGGGAGATGTGTGGACTTCCCGGTGCCGATCTGGTCGTATACGACGAGCGGGATGGTGAGGGAGGTGGTGAGGTCTGCAAGAACCTCGAGGTAGGCGGACGAAGAGCCAGGCCCGCCATGCAATGCTACGAGCGGGCGGCGGCCTGGCTGCAGAGTCTTTAGGTCGCCAAAGACCTTGTACCATGTTTTACACGGCTTGTTGGCGGCTTCGACGGCGAAGTCGATGAGGCCCTCGGTGATCGTTGGAGTAGACATTGGTATGTGGCGAGAAATAAATGGTAACTGAAGGAGGTCAACGAATCTGCTAGAGCGTTCTTATAGCAAGACAAGATGCTATATCTATCTTTAGCACATTCTGAAAGAGGTGCACAAATCATTAGACATACCTCTCAAGGACTGATTCCTCTCCACAGGAAAGTAAAAATACTCTCTGCGGCATGCAGGTGAGGCCTAGCGCAGGAGGAGCGTTGCTCGAACGTTAGCTTTTGAGCAGTAACGTGATGCTCGCAGTCTGCAGTGCCATTCGACCAAGTCCGACAGCAGCGTTAGTCCAGCCGTAGCGTGCATCCACTTACATGTTTTCTTGAAGGGTTGAAGGATTGAAGGATTGAAGGATTGAAGGAAGGGGTTGGGATGCGGTCCCTGCTATCAGAGACGCCGGTATGTCAATGCAGGTCAATGTGTAGCAGATGTGTATGTGGTACACAAATGGGCGTTTTCCTGTGTATTGCACCCGGCATCGTTAACTATGCATCCGGCGCTTCGAATACGGTAGCGTCTTGTGTGGTACACTGGTATTGCACCCGGTGTCGTCGAGTTCAATTGCATCCTAGTACTCGTCATTTCCCCGTGATATTCAATGCTGGAGAAGCACATATCACTACAGTGGCTGAAGCAGTAAGTAAACGATTTTCGAGGACTGGCACATTGACAAATTGACCATTGTTAGCGATTCGGCGAGCAGCCCTGCACATCATGCGTCCGTCAGGAAAGTGCCAACGATCTCCATGTACCGCTCACGCTCCTCGAACATGGGCATGTGCGATGACTCGGCAAATGTGAACCATTTGACTTTGGGAATCGAGCGGAAGAAGGGGACGACGACACTATCCTGCGCCTCGTCGTAGCGCCCGTTGAGGAGTAGCGTCGGGACGGATATCTTGTGCACTTCGTCTACAATGGACCAGTCCTTGAGAGGACCAGTAATGTAGAACTCGGAAGGACCATTCCTATATTCGTATCTGTTCAGTAAACGGACAACGGTGGATCGGGAGAACAAACACACGCACATCGTAAGGTAAACCGTAGGATCCTTCTCTATCCACGCAAAGCCCTCTAAGACGGACGCTGGCATTGGGTTCAGGGTGCACAAGTAGCGCGAATAGAACACGCCCACGGCAGCCTTATACTCCTCGCTATCTGTCGTTCCAGCCTCCTCGTTCTTCGTCAGCACATCCTGCACATCCTGTGGGAGCTGTGCTCGTAGCCGGTTCTGCGCCTCAACCCACAGCACCATACTCGCAGGGGCGTCTGACAGAACGAGGCGTCCCAGCCCTTTGGGCTGCGCAACTGCGTGTCGCGCTCCCAGCATTCCTCCCCATGAGTGCCCAAGGATGTCGTAATCACCCTGGATGTCAAGGTGCGCGAGGAGGTTGTCGAGCTCGTCAAGAAAGAGCTGCTCCGTCCAAAACACCGTATCGCCCATTTTCTCGGGCAGATGCGTCGAATTTCCGGTGCCGATCTGGTCGTATACGACGAGCGGGATGGCGAGGGAGGTGGTGAGATCTGAAAGAACCTCGAGGTAACCGGACGAGACGCCGGGCCCACCATGCAAGGCGACAAGGGGGCGGCGGCTTGGCTGCAGAGCCTTTAGGTCGCCGAATACTTTGTACCAGGTTTTACACGGTTTGTTGGCGGCTGCGACGGTGAAGTCGACGAAGCCCTCGGCGATTGTTGGTGTAGACATCAGTGCGGGGGGCGATGAGATGAGTGGTAAGGGACGAAATCCGCGCGTGCCCTAGAGAAGTACAGGGGCAGTCTCGTAGGAAGACTATATATCTATCTTCAGTATGATCTGCATGAGGTAGACGGTGGGGAGATCAGAACATGCTTACAGTAACATAGGCACCACAGTGATCGAGAGAACTTGTACCAATGAAGAACCCTTGAGAAAAGGGAGCCTGAATATTGTGAGGGCGTGTTGGAACATTAAGGAACACTGTAATGGACGAACCTAAGGCCTCAGTGTGAGTGGAAGCAGGTTGGAATGAAGGTGATGGGCATTTTGGCGGTGATGGGCTAAAGTTAATACTAGCGCTGAGAACGGAGAAGCACGGGTGCAGCAGGCCCAGTGCTGAGAATAGAGACGCGCCGAGAGCGGAGACGTCTACAACTTAGATTAGACGCCAAGATAAGGTCAAGGAATGGAAGACTACATACTCCAGTTTATCACCTAGGTGCCGTACTAGTAGAACCCGCTGCGGAATGGCAAGTGATTCCTTTCTACGCTTGAAGAATTTCGGGAGTGCGAACAGGCTCACGGAAGTATCTTGTTGAATCGGATGATGCATATCCAACTTTTGGTAGCTGGGCACTTACCCTATGTACGCGCGTGAGCCTGTCGGAAAGATTCGCCTTTGACGTAGATTGCTCGTAGATATCGAGCCTGGTGTATACGCTAGATTTGACGAGATGAATCGCAGGCGTCTCGGACACACGCTCTCAATCATAAGCCTAGCCCTCGACGAGACCCCCATTATCGATAGTGTCGCCTCTCGCCAAATGTCCCCTTGCATCTTCTAGTCACTGTTAAGGACGTGCTTGGGCGCTCGAAAAATCACTCACATGTCGCCCCCTCCTCCCCCAGCTTTCAGTGTCAAGTGACTTTATGGACATCCTGAAGTCAAGGTGAAAGCAAGAAAGAACAGATGATTAATACCATGTCAAAACGAGGCGTATTTAGGCTGACCTTGTTTATTTATTCAATCCAATGTACGGGTCTGGCTGCGGAAGGGAGGATACTGTATAGATTCGACCTCAAGTTCGTCACCCGTCACGCTGGGTCCCGAACTGAACCTATTTCGCGTGACTGTCCCACCGAAATTTGGCCCGTGAACTGGATTTGTGACTAAATGTATTAAATATTTAATATATATTGAATTAAATTGCCATTTTGGGCGAGATTAGGGTCAAAATGAACTTAAGTCACAGCCCAAAGTGCCGAATGAACCTCCGAACTTAGTGTGACCCAGGTCACAGAAAATATCGACGAACCTAAGGTCGAATCTATACAGTATCTCGTGTAGCAGAGCGACGTGATCCAGGAGGTACCGCGCGGCCAGGAGGTTGAAACAGACGAGAAGCGCGTTGACGATGACAAGGAGCATTATCACAACGGCCCACACTGTCCATCGACGTGCATCGCCCGACTCGTTGTCGATGAGCTCAGCTTTCTCGTCTACTTCGTCGCGCGCCAACGGCTGGTATGCTGTGGACGCCATCTGGTGACGGTTCTGGAGGATGAGCTTAGGGAAGCCTGAGGGGATGCGTTATCGTAGAGTAACGGCGGGCGGACCCCCGAGCCTCCGCTAGGTGCGATGTACTTTTGATTGACGGAACTCTCAAAGCTCCGGACACAGCGGCCTGAAAGCTTGATGACCTCAAGGTGATCAGCGTGAATGCTACACCATCAGAATATGTGTCGTACCTCGAGGTAGGCGCTGCTAGTGCCCGTATTGAGACGCGGAAGAAAGTGGCGGACTCAAGCGCTGATAGTAGTAATACAAATCAACGAAACTGGACAGCTGAGTGCCGACTCCAACAGGCCCGGATGAAGTCGGTTCGCCAGAGGAGTTTTGGGTACCTGGTTTGCCATACTTGTCGGTAAATTCAAAGGGGGCTCTATGGTTGCGATGCTTGTGCACAGTGCGAGTCTGGCGAGGCAAGCTGCGACATGGCATGTTTGTGGCGCTGAGATTTGGCTTCGGACGACGGAGATGGTGCAGGCTCTTGTACTTACTTGCCACGTGCGCCAAGGAACACGAATTTGCCACACTGCATGTCGATGACACGGTCTTTCTACGTTGCTTTGTTCCTCTCATCATGGACGCCGTCGAAAAGGCGAACACCGAACGACAGCAAAGATGGTATGTTGTATGCAACACTGGTTCAATCATATTTTTACATTTGATATAGGACAAAGGACCAGAAAGTCGGCGAGGGTGCCTTCGCTGTTGTATACCGAGGTAATCACAGCAAGCGGGTCCGATTTCTTTCCTATGTGTCTTACCAGGTGCACTATCTATTCAGGACGGGAGCTGGCTACTGGCAGAAAAGTAGCCATCAAAAAGATCAAAGTGGGACAATTCAAGGACGGCCTTGACATGTCTGCTATCCGCGAGGTGAAGTACCTGCGCGAACTGCGCCACCAAAATGTCATCGAAGTAAGAGGGTTATCCTCTTGGATGCACCCTACTATCTAATTAAGCGTGTTTGTTTGCAGCTTCTGGACGTCTTCTCGTCGAAAACGAATCTGAACTTGGTTTTGGAGTTCCTCGACAGCGACCTCGAGATAGTCATCAAGGATAGGTCGCTTGTATTTCTCCCCGCGGACATCAAGAGCTGGATGGCTATGACATTCAGAGGCCTCGAGTTCTGCCACCGGAATTTTGTCCTCCACAGGGTATTTTTTGCCTCTCGCACTTTTTGACTGAACAAATTCACAACATTCTCTATCGTTAGGATCTGAAGCCGAACAATTTGCTCATCGCCTCGGATGGACAGCTCAAAATCGCTGATTTTGGTCTTGCTCGCGACTTTGCAGACCCAGGCTACAAGATGACATGCCAAGTCATCACACGGTATGCCCCGAGCCTCTATCTGCCGTAGATACATTCTAAGCATTGCATGCAATAGATGGTATCGTCCTCCCGAACTCCTGTTTGGCTGCCGGTACTACAGCACCGCTGTGGACATCTGGTCAGTCGGCTGCATATTCGCGGAACTTATGTTGCGCATACCATACCTTCCGGGCGAGAGCGACATGGACCAGCTCAAAACGATATTCCGCGCGCTTGGCACGCCGACGGAAGACGACTGGCCGGTAAGTATAATTTTATAACATACACTCACCTCCGTTAACTTCTTCTCTGCAGGGACATACAAAGTTGCCAGACTACGTACCCGTGGGTCAATTCCCCAAAACACCATTGCGTGACCTCTTCACGGCGGCGAGCGCGGACACGTTGAATCTGCTCAGCAAATGCCTCATTTTCGAGCCCCGGAGACGCATCAGCGCCAAAGACGTCCGTTGCTCTTCCTTCACATCCATGCACATTTTCTGATCTCGTCGACGCGCAGGCTCTCAACCACCCCTACTTCTTCGCACTGCCATATCCGACGCATCCGTCCAAACTTCCCAAACCGCCGAGCCAAACGCCCTTACGGGCACTGGAGGAGGTGGATGGCAATGTCGACCAGGACGTGTCCGGCCCAGCCGTGAAAGCTGCGCCGCCGAACAAACTGAAACGGAAACTTACTTCACCGGACGACGAGCTCCCCGGGACCAGGCCCATCGCACGCCGTCTCGATTTCTCTCAACACCCACCGAGGTAGACCTTGAATCTCTGGCGTACTTTCGGATTTCAAGCGCTGGACATGCAGATGCAAAAAAATGGATTCTTCGTCCGATTCGTTCTCGAGTGCTACGTAGATAGATTCTAGAACTGTACAGGTATGCTGGGTGTGTATGTATGACTATTAAAATTGGGATGCAGTTGAGTTGGAAAGAGTTGGTAAACAAGCAGAAGCAACAACGAGGCCGGGGACAAGAACGAGACTATGGATATAACATCTTCATTGACGAAGACTTGAAACCACAAACAGAAGCTGAAGAGGAAAGCTGGAAGATCCGCGACGACTACCGCGGCGATTCGCAGACGGTGCATTTTTCTTGAGCAGTAGCGGGATTGGAGCACATGCAGATCCCGCACGTCCACTCCGACCCTTTCGGCTTCGACGGAACCTTCATACCAGCGGCGGCAAAATCGAACGCGGGAGCAGGCGCTGCCGCCGGTTTGTTCTTGGGCGACTCGCACACGGTGCACTTCTCCGTCGCGCTGGCGGGATTCGACAACATGCAGACATCGCAGGTCCATGTCGAGCTCGCCGGCGCCGCGGGAGCCTTCATCCCCGCTGCAGTGAAATTGAACCCGTTGCGCCCAGAGTTGGAGAGGTTCGTGAAATCGAACATGGGCAAGGAGGACGTGGACGCCTTCAATGCCGCTTCGATGTCGCGGTTGCGCTCAACGACGGTGCACGATATCGAGAAGACGGTAGACGAGAATGGAAGGGATGAAACGGGTTCAGCTAGAGCAGCTTCCTGCGGGGAGCGTTTCTGGGAAGTAGAAGTACTAGGCTCAGGCTGGGTAGGTGGCGGTGCAGGGACGGCAGGCGTTTCGGGTTTGTCTGCTTTGTAGCTGAAACGCAACTTCGAAGGCTCCTTGGGAGCGGACGACTTGACAGCACCGAACAGCGGTAGCTTCCCTGGAGCGGAGGAACCGGATCCGGAAGCGCCAAACGAGAGTCCGTTGGTAGTGGGTGAAGTTGATTTCGCAGCGCCATTGGAGGACGAGGGCTCAACGATCTCCGTAGGACGGGCTACAAGTGGCTCGGCAGATTTAGAGGAGGAGGAGGTCATGACAATGTCGTCGTCCAGTTCCTCGACCGAGATTGAAGGACGTGGTATAACCGACGGGCGGCCTATACCGTTTACGGTGGCCTTTTTCTGCTTCTTCGGAACTGGCGGGGCTTCATCATCGGGCACCTCCTCAACCTCAACAGGTGCAGCCTTTGTATGCCTCGAGGTGCCGTTGGTACCGTTGGGAACGGGTAGGTCAGAGGGAGGGTTACGCGGGCTCTTGCGTGTCTTTTCCAGGTTAGGTGGCGGTCGAGACCGCTTGCTTCCCTGTAGATAGAAAAATTAGCGTGTGGCCCCGAGCACGTTTATCTTGGGCATACCTTTGGCATCGTGGCTTCGATGATAGCCTGGGGAGTGGGGGCAGGCTCCTCCTTTTCTTTCTCCTTCTCTTTCTCCTTGACAGGTATCCTACTAGACGCCCTAGTTTTCCTTGTCACAGGTGTTTTCTTGGGAGGCGGTTTCACAGGGCTCGCTGTCTGGTACGGGTTCGCAAGATCCGGACGCTTAGGCGGCGTCACCTCCTTGATGAGGTCCGTCATGAAGGCTGCAGCCTTGGTCGGCGTCGTCTGCGGCGGAGAGTCGCTTTGGCCCCATGCCTGGCGCAGTGGGGACGGGTGGACGGGTACCGGGTGCACAGAGGGCCGGAACCCGTTAGCTTTCGGAGTTACGACAGGGGCCGGAGCATGAGCCGGAGCGGGAGCCGGTGGCGGGGTAGGTGAAGGGGCAGGGACTCGCTGCGGGGTCGAGGTCTCGGGCGTCTCGCCCACGCGCCGCCGCTTCGTATCAGTCTTCGGTGTTGCGGGCGCAAGTTTGAGGCGTACGGGCTCGGAGCGCGATGTTGACGGTGTACCGAACGCGGGGGACTGGTAGCGATTGCGTGGACGGGAGCTGCCACCTCCCTGCCACTTGTAAACGCCATTCGGATTGCGCTGGAGCGTCTTACGCGGGGATGGCGACGCGGTGGTGGGGAATGGTACAGAGGAAGATGATGCATAGGGCGAATTCCCTCGCGTGGGCGTTGATGGACTGGCGGAAAAACGAAAGGGCTCTGGCTTGTCCTCTGAACTGTGGTGAATATTTGCATGGAAGGGCCACTTAAAATAGAACGTACCGACGCCGTCCTGAAGGGCAGCCATGATACCCTGAAGTTCGAATTGATTCAAGGGTTGGCCACCTTTCCCGTTCAGAAAGTTGGTCACCATTTCGATGTTCTTTGCTGGCGAAGAACGTGCGCTGTCTGGCGTCCCGTGCGACTGCGAGTTCGGCTGATGCTGGGACCGTGGTGGGGGATCCATTGTCGCGTTCTGAGCCAGCTACGGGTGAAGCATCAGTACAAGTTACACGCATTACAAGGGACTGCAAACCTGATGGCCGCGCATCGACAATGCTTGTGCGGGTGCCGGTCCCGGATTTCGATTCTCATCTGCGGAGTCACTCTCCTCCGAGCTCTCTTCTTCAGACTCCTCCTCGACAGATGGCGTAGATCGTAGTGGGTTGAAAAAGCTCAAGAGGCCACTGAACGACCATCCCTGAGAAGTCAGACTATTAGCAAGCAGTTGAGTCGAACGAGAAGCGAGGAGCACCACACCGATTTCTTTGGCGCGCTAGATGGGCGGCTATACGGGGACGATTGAGTAGATCGTTTCCTGCGACGGTCGTTGTGTCGAATGGCGCTCATGTTTCTTGACGTCGCGTGAATATCGAGCAGGAGAAAGAGAGACAAGGTTTCGCTGAAGACTTTTGGCAAAGCAGCTGTTCGTCTGCGCCACATTTTATGGCCGGCTTATTGTACCCACGTGCTCCAAAGCCCCTGGGCCCTGAGTCCACTCTCGACTCCCCGCCACTTCACCGTGACGCAGCACACCAGCTGCTTGCTGCCGCCAGCGTTTCCAAAGAATATTGGCTTGTGTACCAGTCTCATCTCTGCGTCTCATCCAAACAGATAGATCTACTGGTGAGCATTTTAGACATGTACAAGTGTACGGACTTCTAACATGATTTCGGTCACAGTACCCAATGTCTTGGGGTCGGTATACTGCAGCTCAGGTCGCGGATAGCCATTTTCCGTGAGCGGTTTCTCCCATATTGTGTCTAGAAACGCTTCAAACTGTCGGTTACATCTCCAGAAAACACCGGAAGCTGCAAAGCTTGAGAGCTCTGTGTCACGGAAGACTGGACTCTTCCTCCTCACGATGGCAGACTCGATCGGCTATTCTGTACCCCACATCCCGGAGCTCTTGTCCCTAGCCTCATTTCTCTACTTTATCAATGTCGCGGAATCGCTACTCTCGCACCTGCTGCACGCGGGCCTCCTCGGCCCCCTTTTCGTGGGCATAATATACGGTTCACAAGCCGCGGACCTCTTGTCTGTCGACATACAGAGCACCTTCATCACGATTGGATACATTGGGCTCATCCTTCTCGTGTTTGAAGCCGGGCTTACGACGGACATCTCGCTACTCCTCGATAGCATAATCCTTTCTGCGGTCGTTGCACTCACAGGTGTCCTCCTTCCTATTGCCTTTTCTCTGCTGCTGCTGCATTTTGGATTTCACTACACGCCCTTACAGGCGTTTTCGGCGGGCGCGTCTCTGTGCTCGACATCTCTTGGGTATGCACCGCGCGCTTAATCTCTGTACCCGAATTGAACTGACACGATGCTCTTCAGAACAACTCTGGCTTTACTTGATCCCGCAATACGTAGAACGCGAGTGGGCTCTGTGCTCCTGAGCGCGGCCCTCCTCGATGATATCGTAGGCCTCGTAATTGCCGCCGTCATTTCCGGTATTTCGTCGGACACGAACGCACCTATCCGTTGGCAAACTATCGTCAGACCAATCCTAGTCTCCGTTGCTTTTGCGGTAGTGGTTCCATTCCTTGCATGGACCATCCGGATGGCTCTTCTCAAACTTCGTGGATCTGTGCGAAGCGACATCCAAAGCTACTTGACCACGGGATCAGTGCAGCTATTCATTATGGTATGCATCTTGTCAGGTTTCGTTGCGGGATCGCAGTTTGCAGGGACCAGCGAGCTGTTTGGCGCCTACTTGGCGGGCGCCTTCCTTGCGTATATTATACCTGCAGAGGAAGAGGACTCGGCCTCCACCGAATTTCAACCTGTCGACCCAGAGCTGCCACCATCATGTCAAGCAAACATGCCCGCGACGAATTTGTCAACGGGCTATTCCCCTGAAAGAGTGTTTGTGACCCACATCGCTCCATCGCTCGCTACTATCCTCTCTCCGATATTCTTCGCTTCCATAGGCGCTGCACTGCCTATCCGCACACTAGGATCTAGACGCGCCGTATGGCGGGGCATCGTATATTCTGTGCTCATGGTCCTCGCAAAGTTGGCAGTCGGCGCGTGGATCTGGATATGGCCAAGTCATGGGTGTAGACGGACGAAGGCGACAAACGATCGTCGAGTTCCGGAAGGGGCGGCGACCATGGCACCACCACCGCACCCTGCACTGCTCCTTGGCCTTGCTATGGTCCCGCGCGGGGAGATTGCGCTCATTGTGGCTCAGCTTGCACGACCTATCCTGCTTGGCGATGATGAAGAGCCTTTCGCGGTGGTGACATGGGCAATATTGATCACTACAGTCGGAGGCGCTGTGGGTGTAGGATGGTTGTTGAGGAATCAGCGTGGATGATGGGTTTTGGGGAATATTATCGCACTCGCATTGTCGGCACCGCTAATTCTCGGTATAAAAGCAATACGATTATGTGCACACTTAGGCGCTGTGTATAAAGCTTGCTGGAACTACGATTGTGTCCTCGGGGACGATGAGTTCAGTCGGGCCGCTCTATACCTTGATTACCGCTTTGGGCGATGCCCACGGTGAGGACTCGACCTTGCGAGGCGATACTCTTGCATCTTGGTCTTTCGCTGTGATCTCTACCACCGACACCGACATTCTGCGTTCTTTTGTAACCGAAGGGGTCCCAAGAGCCGTATCGTATCACAAAGTCAACTGTGGAGTTCGGTCTCTTGTAGCAGCGCATTCGGTCGATGTCGACCATAAACACGCAGCTGCGCCATTTCAAGGAGCCCACGAAGGACCAGCTCACCCACATATTCTTCTCCATACCCTCAGACTACTCCCCCGATGGAGCAGAGAAAGCGCCTACCGATGAGCTAGAGAAGATGGATATAAACGCGGTGCTGAGTCTCGGGGTTCAAGGAGAAGAGGACTCATATGTGAGTACCGCTCGTATGCCTACGCCAGCGAGGAGCTGGGGGAGGAACTGACGATGAGTGTTGGGACAGGCTGGGAAACTGCACATCATACCCCCGTATCTCGCATTCACGTCCCTCGACCGTAAATCGGTGCGATTTACGGTACCACTTGCGACAATCCGGCGCGTCGAACGTCTTAACGCGCGTGCTGGTATATACGCGCTCAGCCTGTCCATGTGGCATGGCTCTAAAATTGTGTGTAGATTTTGTCTACCAAACGCATACGGAGGAGCTGATTATGTGTTGTAGATTGTACAATTAACATCCTTGCGGCCGACAGCGGACCTATTCTGCTCGCTGCTGCGCGACGCATTGAAAGTGGAGCTACAACGAGGGCAAATGAAAGCCGTCAAGAGCTTCGTCAAGACATGCTACTCCGAGGCGCTGGTGCCCACGACATCCTCTGTTGGCGACAATGAACGCGAAGACGGTAGCCTGATTAGTGAAGAGACAGAGGGTGCGGCGCCGCGGGATACCACATACCACGGCGGCCTTGGTTTGCGATTCAAGTTTCCCGGTGATCCTAAGAAGTGCGTAGCTTTCCGTGGCCTGAACTAGGCAGACGCGAATTGAACTATCCAGGCTTCGAGAGGCATCCAAGATCAAGCTCTGGGCTGCGTACCTTCGAAGTAAGAGACGATGCCGGGATACCGTCCTCCGCTGATACAATGTTCTATGCAGCTCATGGTAGAAATTTGACCCTACTCCGATACCCACAATGCACGCGCCTCGTCCAGGTCGGTCTTCCGAATCGCCTCCGCGGGGAGATGTGGGAGACATTATCCGGCTCTCTATATCTGCGGTTCTTCAATCCTGGTGTCTACCAACGCATCTTGGACGAAAATGTGGGTAGAACAAGCCAGAGCACAGAAGATATCGAAAAAGACCTGCATCGGAGTCTTCCGGAGTATGCGGGGTACCAGTCTGAAGATGGTATCGGTGCCCTGAGACGAGTCCTGCGGGCATATTCTTTCAAGAATCCTGAAGTAGGGTATTGTCAGGTATGTTTGGTCAATCAAAAACTCTTGTAGTACAACACTCATTTTCCATAGGCCATGAATATTTTGGCTGCGGCTATCTTGATGTGAGCTTCGTGCTATCTCTCCGGGTGTAGGGTTTACAACGTTTGCACAGTTACATGTCGGAGGAACAGGCATTTTGGCTTCTCGAGGTGCTCTGCGACCGGCTTCTTCCAGGCTATTACAGGTCCGTCATGCACACCGGCTGGCATGCATACATTAATATCCTGTTTCAGCCCTTCGATGCACGGTACACTCCTAGACCAAAGGGTGTTCGAGTCACTTGTTCAAAAGACTCTACCTATCCTACATGACCACTTCACGGCGGTCGACGTCCAACTCTCAGTAGCCTCTCTCCCATGGTTCCTCAGTCTGTCAGTATTCGGAAAAGTGATGTGCTCGGGGCTTCCGTAAACTGATACTCTCGCAGATTCATCAATAGCATGCCGATGGTCTTTGCGTTCCGGATAGTGGATTGCTTCTTCTGTATGGGCCCCAAAGTTCTCTTCCAAGTGGGGTGAGCCATCTCATTCCTCTGAGGTCGTCCTCCGCTTATCCAACGGACATCAATCCTACAGGCTCGGTGGGTCCTGTCCCAATTATTTAGACGAAGACGGTTGACAAATTGACCATCCAGCGATACTCAAGATAAATGGCGAGAAATTGTTGCAAATACAGGATGACGGTGGTTTCTTGAAGTGGGTTGCATGATCTGACTGCTCCGCCTGCCGAGCGCTGACAGTCGCGTGCACATAGCTTAATGCGAGACTACTTCGCCTCTCTTGGACAATCTGCGCACCCAGAGTCCACCGATCCCCGCGCCCGTGCCATCACGCGTTTCCAAGAATTGCTCCTCGTCTCATTCCGTGAATTCTCTGTCATTACCGACGAGACCATCCTCTCCGAGCGGCGCCGATTCAGAAGCGAAATCATCCACAGCATAGAATCATTCTCCAAACGCTCCGCTGTCCGGAATCTCCGAAGTCTCGGACGGTTCTCGAAGGAGCAGGCGGGCCTCATCTACGATTCCTTGTACAAGGCGATGTGCATCGTGCCGCCCCCAGCGGCGGTCGCCCCACCACCCGCGCTGTTCTCCCCAGCGGGCGAGAACGAGGAGAGGCCGGAAACAAGGATCGAGCTCAAGACGTTTCAGTTCTTCCTGAGTGAGGTGGCAAGCTGGGCTCGTGATGAGAAAATTGTCTTGAATGGTTTCCAGGTATACGAGACTGATAGTTTTCTTGCGCCTCCATAAAACTGAATTTATTTCACAGCAACGCATTGACCGCGATGTCGCTGAACACGAATTTATCGACCGACTGTTCTTCTTTTGGGATACCTCATGTAGAGGCGCCTTATCCTTCCAGGTTGGTCACACTTTCTCAGTCGTGAATGAGGTGCTAAACAGCTGCAGGACCTGGTTTCCGGGCTGGACGGCGTCATGTTCAACGACTTGATGGAAAATATCGAGTGGTTCTTCAACCTGCATGACAAGAATAAGGACGGCTTCCTCACGAAAGATGAGGTCTTGACCTTGTCAGAATCTTTCCTGGTGCGTAGCTCAGTCCCTGCAATATACACTTCCGAATTCTGACGTGGCTACAGTTCATATTCCGTTATGAGATTGGCGACGCATACCTGGGGGCTATAAGTCGTTTCATGACAAATGCTTTCGAGTACGGTGATGCGCTCCTACCTCAAACGCAGCCTACTGGCGAAGACGGCGAGCCCACGTCCCCAAAGATCGAATCCAACCAACCATATCTGAACCTTGCGACGTACGTTCTTGTTCCCTCGAAAATAATAAACCCTCTGAACTCGCAACAGGTTCCGCATGGTTGTGCTCGCAGACGAGGTGTTGGAATCGTTCTTCGACACAGACCTTTCTGCGTCATTCAGGCTGGAGCCCGTTCCTGAGATGGAGCTGCCAGTCTCTAACAGCGGCTTCCTGGGCGACCTTTGGCATAACATCGCAACAGACGGAAACAAGAAGATATTCAACAAGGTCACCGACGAGATTGGGAAGACGATCGGCAAACACCAGGTAGGAGGGTGGACTCCACAATAGCGCTTGATGCTCACATCAGGGTCATAGGTTGTACACAGGCCTTCCATCGGAAGATACACAAACCTCGAGGAACCGAAAGCCCGCGAATCGCTTCTGTCACCAAGCATGCGTCGCTCGCCATCCAAGTCAAGCATCTCCGCAACCACAGACAGCTCCGCCACGATTGCCGTCACGCCCACTGCGTCCTCGTCACCCTCACATCTCGTCGTCGACGCATCGTCTCCCGCGCCATCGGCTTCCGCGGAGTACTCGCCATTCCCGTCGATGGGGATGGTCCAGGCAGCGAACGCCGCGCTCATGGAGAGGACGCCGTTCGCGATCGACGACGCGAAGGATGACGACGAGGACAGCGATGAATCTTCTGATAACGCAGGAGACGACGACCAGGTCATGGACGAAGTCGACGCCTTCCTGGAGGCTCACGACTCTGGTTTGACCGATGCCGATAAGGAACTTGCTCAGGGTAGATGCTCTCCTCCCTGTCTTCTCTCATCGTTGCTCATTAATCCTCCTTAGACTTGATTCATGCCGAACCTGTGAAATGAAATGTGAGGCCCGATGAAGATGCCCCCTGGAATAGCAACGAACGTTAGCATAGCATGGACCCGGATCCCTATACTCTTTTCAATTACCGCAGTCTGTATTTCCATAATATAATGCTCACGCTTTGCATGTGAACGTTTGAGCACTCGGAAACTTGGAAACTTGAAGCCCAGATATTAGCGTACTATGCAATATGTTCCCCCGTCAGTCTCCCACACGGCCAGGAATTTTTAAGGATAGGACAACGACGTGGGTTCCATGTCAATATAATTCAAGGTCGATAGCAAATACAACTGTAAGTCCTGGTTCACAGGATACACAAAGGGAGAGCAATTGCGTAGTGGACATGTAGTAGGGTAATTATGATATTGAAGGGCGAGCCCTAGACAGCCTCTGGACGATGCTCAGTTCCCCTGCTTGCCCTCCAAGTCTCCGGGCCCTGCATCGTTTGCACATTTCAAGGAACGTTTCGTCAGGACAAGAGCAACCACCACCACCGTATATCGAACTTACCGTCCGATTTTTGATGCGCTGGTTCTTAATCCGGCGGGTGAACCAGTCGTAAGACGTGGAGCCCGTCTCGTAGTTCTTGTGTGGCTGGGCCTTGACAGCATCGGCAATCAGCGGGCTGTCCTCGACCAGCGCACGCAATTCGACGCTGTTCCCGGGGCGTGTGAAGAAGACGAGTGACCACCGCTCGAAGTGCCCTTGCTCGCCGGGTGGAGGACTATCGTGTGGAGGTGTAGTCAGTACAGTGGCCATATATTGAGAATAAATAGAGCGTCGAGCCTCAACTTACACGACGCGGTGCAGGTTAGACCGCAGAATGCCACCACTGAAAAGGGCCATAGCGTCTCCGAGGTTGCACACAGCGTGACCAGGGATAGGCTATCATAGCGGGTCAACTTCTCCTGCATGTAATATATAGATCGCGAAGCGCACCTTGATGTACTGCCACGACTCTGTGCCGGGTACCAACACCTGCAGCCCGCCGAGGCGATTGTGGAGGAACGACAAGCTCCCAAAATCAGTATGCGCGCCAATAGCCGCCTTCTCCTCGGAGATCCCGCCGGGCCTCGGCGGGTTCTTGATGCAGCGCGCCTCGCTGCCGCTGTGCTCCTCGAGGGAGTGCCGCGCGGCGAGGGCGCCGGGGGGCAGGCCGAGCCGCGCGTTGAACACGTTGAGCAGGGTCTCGTTGACGGCGAGCGACTTGCGCACGAAGGGCGTGATGGTGGACGCCATGCGCGCGTTTACGGTGGAGGGGTAGGTGCGCCGGGCGACGGTCGGGTATGCCAATGCGTCGTCTTTTGCGATGTTGATGAACTCTACTGTGTCCTTTGCACCGGTCTCGTCGGTTGCGTTTGCGCCCGCTGCTTTATATCTGTGCGCAAGTACAGGTCAGTGACGTTCAAGGCTGATTTTCGGACATAGCTTACCCGAAGGACATCCCATCGTCTCCCTGCTCGTGTTTCATCTTCTCCTCGAGGGGGAGCTGCATCGTCTCCGCGCCCATATCAAACATGCCATTCACCTCGTCGTCGACACCATGGTTCTTCAAGTACCAGAAACCGAGCTCAGTAGCAGCTTTCCACAACCTGTCGATCTCATTGCTGTCACCGGCCTGGATGAGGTCATAGTCGATGATCAGCAGCGGGTGGGTAGGCACGTCGGCGGGGAAAGGTGGAAGTGTCGTTCCAGGCATGTTTAGTGGCTGCGGGTGTGAATGCTGAGTATGCACGACGATGAAGCGCAGGGACTCGCCTTTATATATATAGGTGTGCACGGGGCGTCATGAGCCATAATTTTGGTACCGGTGGGAAGCTCAGAAGGTCCAAGAAGCGTAAAGCCGCTCATAGTCGGACATGTAAGTGTCGACGCATCAAAGTTTTGCAGGAGGTGCGGGGCAGGCGCCCGGGGCATGTATGTAGCGTATCACCTTGCATGCAGGCGCTGTATTTTTACCTATAACGCCTCCAAGTGGGGGTACGATCTCCAAAGTCTAACTGGGGTCGAGATTTCATGGAGCGACTTAGTGCACACGCGGATTTGTACAGTCGATCCTGACTCTCCGACTTGTAAATGAGTGGAATTAGAGGATACACAACGCAGCTTGTCGACCACATCGTCACGAGCTCTCCTGGGGCTCTTGCGATTTCACACCGTACTTCGCAGGATCAGTCCCATGGTACGGGTGGTTGACAAAGTTGAACCTAGTCATAGAGTGATTAGCGCGTCGTCCTGACTAGCTTTAGCCACCAGCGTCATGAGCATGCTTACATGGGAATCGCCTCTGGTAAATATGGGCCGAACGTCAGAATGTGCGATAGATAGGTATATCGCGAGAGTGTGCTTACGGAATTTGAGCTGCGAGAACGCAGAGTTCCTGTGTGCAGCCGCCTGTACCCACTCAGGCTGGTCAGACTCTCCGTACAACGGCAGGCCTGCCGCCGCTCGCGCGCTCAGCTCGGCGTAGTCCCTCTCTTCCTCTCGCTTGTTCTCTCTCCACCCCCAGAATCGGACTACAGCGCCCGTCAGCCCTATGACACCAGCACGCATCAAATAAAAACACGCACAGCTGGAGTTTTGGTACGCCAGGAGGAAACCGCCGACAAATCCTATGAAGGCCCCGAGCTTCAGCTGTCCTCCGTATCTAGGGGGCGGAATCTTGAGCGCTTTGGCTTTTATGGGGTCGGGAGCCACAGAGCGTTCTGCGGCCGTGTCAGTGCCAGTGTGCCAATCAGGAAGGGTGTATGTGCGCACCCCAGGCGTATAGGGCAGCGGGGGCAGCGGCAGTCGCGCCTGCCCATGTCGCATAGTCGGTCCAGCGGAAGTAGCGCACCACCCGAGTGAAATGCGGGTCTGCGTCTATCAGAGGATAGGGCGTCTCTATAACTTTCTCCGGCATCGCGTAGTCGTCGTCGAAGACTTTGGACGAACGAAGGCGACCGCCGCTGCTGTCTGGGCAATTTCGGGCAGTGACGCCGGCCCTAAACGATCTCACGTGTGGCTGTCGCGAGAATTTGAACTCTACGCGCCAAACGAACGACTGACGAGCAGTAAGAAAATTGCACAGCAAACGACATATTTCATTGTAATTGTAATCCCCGGTAAAGATACATAAGTAAGTTGATAAGCAACCAAAGAGCCCAAGCTCGAGAGTAAAGGGAAAGTGTTCAGTATGTACGCAGTCTGCAGCTGGTCATGTCAGTATTCATAAAAGTGTGTAGGTAAGTAATGCAAGTTTCGTGAGGATGATTAGTGCTAGATATGGCAGTCAGTCTAAGAGTATAGAGATGTGCAGAAAAACGTGACAGTGTTGGAAATGTGGGGAGTGCGCTGGTGGGTGTGCCGGTCATCTGCGATTCGCGAGGTAGCGCGCCCGCGCCTTCGACATCGATTCGCGCAGCTCGGGACTCTCCCACGCGGCCTCGTCCTCTCTGAAGCTCCCGCTGATATTGGACGACCTATCGTCGTCCATCCTGCGGGGCGTGGCCGGCATAGAGCGTGCGGGCGAGTGCTGGGAGTGATATGAGCGCGCCGAGGAAAGCGGTGGGGGAGGCGAGGAGTATGCTGGTGGGACCGCGATATCGCGGGGTCGGTGCTTGGAGCGACGCACAGAGCCGGACCGGGAACGCGATGGTCCGGCCATGGGTTGCCGGAGCTCTTCTTCCTCCCAGGCATCCGTCCCGTCGTCCACCTCATCTTCCTGCGCCTCGCTGGCAACGACAACCTCCCGGCCCAGTGCTTTCTGTCCCTCGGCAATCAGCATAGCCAGCTTGTCGCCGATCCAGTCCATCTGTACCGTCTAATGAGGACACGTTGAAACAGGAAGAAGTAGTAGTACAAACCTGATCGTCCTCGGGCTCTTCCTCCTGTGCTTGGGAAGCGCCAAAGTCGAATTCGGGCTGGACAGCAGAGAGACGCCCAGGTGTAGGGGAGATACTACGGTGCGGCGAGTACGCAGACGGGATGGCCGTGCGAGTGCGGGTGCGCCGATGGCCATGGCGCGCACCAGCGCTACGTTTGGCCGCGGCAGACGAAGTGTGGTGAATGCGCCGCGACCTGACAGGCGTAGGCGGCGTGACCTCGATTTTCTGGGGCTGCTGCATCCAGTCGCGCTCCTGGTACGGAGGGGGCGGCGCCTGCTCGGACTCCTTACCGCGGTCCCGCCATCTGGAGAGACTGTGAATAATGCTTCTTTGCTGGTTGACTGAAAGCACCCACAGGCGGTATACGGAGAGGCCGACGGCGGTGCCGATGAGGGCCGCGCTCAGCGCGGTCGAGACGATGGACCCTGCAAGCGTGCGCCGGCGTTTCGCGGGTGGGAGTTCTACATCGATGCAAAAGAAAAATACGCGGACGAGCATTAGTTGGAGTGTATGGATAGGGAGAGATAGAGGAGGAAAGGCAGGACGCCAGAGATATGTTAAATGGCGAGCGGCACGTGTATGTAGCATGCCGGTAGGGCGTGATAAACGGAGGGACTGCAGTCCACGAGCTGGGCATGCGACGAAAGTGAAACTCACCTCCCATTAGCTCCTCGAGCTCGCGCTCCTGATCCTCCGCCTGCCGCACCATATCTCTGTATCGTGCCGGGGTATCCAGGTAACCGTTGGTAGAAGCGTTGTAAGTGGCAGCTTGGCTGGTCTCCGCGACAGAAGGTGCCCACCCCCGCTTACGCGACATGGGCGGCTCCGATTCCTGCAGATCTGCGGGCGAAGGCCGTCTGCGAGTGATCGCGGTGCGCACGGGCCTCTCTGTCAACGGAGGGAGGTTGGACGGCGGAGGTGCGCCCGATCCTGACGCCTGCGAAAATGGGTTTGAAATGCCCGGAACATTCAGGCTGAAGGTGAATGAGAAAGGCATCGTGGATGTCGTGCGTGCGATCGCCCAGAATACGAGCGTCGAGAGCAAGAGGAAACAGAGGAGAGAGAACCAGAGCAAGTTGTGCAAAAGGTGGAACGCGCCGCTTTGACGATCGAAATCAAGTCGAAAAACCCCGTGGGAAAATGATAATGGTCTCGAGGCCACCCGAAAATAATGCACAAGTTTTTTCATCGTCTTGCAGCACCGGTGCTGCCAGTGCACAGCGCAGGAAGAGTTGAAGAGTACACTATGTCACAAGAGCGCAGGCATCAACGAGGAGATGGGAAAGAGCAAACGAGCATGATAAGCCGGCGTTTGACAGGCGCAACGTAGGCTCGACAGATCCGGATGCCGAATGCTCTATCCTCGAGGCACCAGGCTTCAGATTGACTTTAGGCAGATTATTCTTATTTAAGTGCTTTTTGTCGAGTTTGACTGTCGAGCATACAGTGTTGTACGGACGGGGCTGTAGAGAAGTCGGGGAAATTGTCGCTTGCAGATAACTTGCAAATACCCAAAGTCAAGAAGATGCGACATTCCAGGGTCCCAGAATGTGCAGGGCGTACACATATCTCGGGGGGAGGGCCGCTGCCTTTTGCCGGTACTGCAATTGCTTTGGCAAGCCCCGGACCTGATCAAGCCAAAAGCTCAGGATCAGCCTCGTAGCGCGCGATCCAGTAGGAGAAAACGCACCTAGGCCAACATTCACCGATATAATTGTACGGCTATGGTATGACTTGGCCGCTGACCTGAAGCGGGGACGGGTTGTTTCCTTGTAGCCTCAAGGGGGGCTTCAACCTGCACTCGATAGTCAGTGTTATCGGAGTCGTCCGTGGAGTGTTGTGCAATTGCTGGAAAGGAGAACTGACACTGGTTGAGTGCAGGATTATTAGCATGGGCATTACAGAGACAACAAAGAAGATGAGTACAAGAAAGCAAAGAAAACAGAACGAGAGACCCTGGTGTCGTCACGATGCCACAGGACCGCGATCCTTCCATATTCGAATTGACAGGTCGGACTCGATAGAGCCCGACGCAATCATGTTTTGGTGTGGATGTGTCTGTAGGGGAGGTGTCAAATCGAGCATGCAACGCGAGATACAACAAACGCACCGCTACTGCGACTACAACATCTATATCCACGTCAAAATAAGCTGCGTAGCATATGTCACGAGGATGCAATATGCGCACCGTTATGTCCCTCGAGGACTTGTACAATCTCGCGGCTTTGCAGGTCCCAAAGATAGACCTTATTATCCTCGCTTCCGGACACGATCCATTTACCACCCGTAACGCTGAAGCACGCTGCAATGCAAAACTTCGCGTTAGTGTGGCCCGTATATGTCTTGAGACACCGCGACGTGTGGTAGTCCCACAGCCGGATGGCACTGTCGTGCGCCGTCGAGAGGATGTATTTGGAATTCGGCGAGAACTGCACTTGTTGGCTGTCCGAGCGGTTAGACCGCGAATACAGATGAGAATCAATAGGCACTGACCAGACAGCATCTGCGCCTTCGGCGAGAGTTTTCAGACACACGCCAGTGGTCGTGTTCCAAATGCGACTGGATAGACATCAGTTGGGCACGCAAGGCGAAAGAGCACGCATCATACATCAGGCCGTCTAGAGAGCACGAAACAATCAGCGATGCATCTCTGTTGAAATGCACCGCTGTGACATAGTCTAGGTGGGCATGTAGGGTTTTTATAGACTTTCCTGTACGTCCACTATATTTCATATGTATTTCGGGCTTGAGAAATTGACAACAAACCTCGTTTGACGTCCCATATCCGCACGTCGCCATCGCATGCGCCAGAGACGAGAAGATTTGACGTTGTGTTATAGTTGATGCAAAAAACCCAGCTGGTATGTCCCTTGAGATGTTTTGTGGTCAAGCCCTGCGATCGGCGACGGTTTCGGCATGTGTAGAGGGGAAAAGAGGTATTACGGGGTGCGTACGGTGTCAACATCCCATATTCGAATCGTAGTGTCGTCCGAGGCTGAAGCGAGGTACACGCTATCAGAGGACCATGCGATGTCGGATTGACCTTTCGTGTGCCCGTTTAAATTCCGGATGAGCTCGCCGGTGTATGGCGACCATATCTTTACAACATTGTCGGCGGCTACGCGTCGTAATACGCGCACAGGCCCATTGTCATAATTCCGATTTAAAGATGCAGTAAACAGTGAGCGATCGCCCAAGAAGAAGCAAATATGTATGTACCGCAAGATGCCAAAAGAGTGCCGTCGGGGCTAAATTTGACGGCAGATATCGACTGCGTGTGCCCGCGCATAGTGTGTTGGAGCTCATAATGAGGTCGCTCACGCGTAGAAGCTGCATGTGGTGCCGCCGCAGACGTCGACGGCTGAGGAGGAGGTGCAGGTGCACTGACTGCATGTGCCGGCGCGTGTTCGTGATTTTCTGGTATCTGGGGGTCGTCTTCGGTGGTCTGGGACGCGTTGTCGTCGTCCGTCGAGGAATCGTCCATGCCTGCTAACGGATCCATCCTGGCTGCCGCGATATAGAAAAATCGACGATGGAGGTTTGGAGGACGGGCAAATAGCCCCTGTCAAGGCGATCTTTAGAGTTTGCCGCCGTACAACGCAGGCTGTAAGCGAACCTCCATCTGCTAAGTTCAAACCGCTGCAGGCTCTTTCTCTTGAGCCTGTGCGGCCATGACAGCCTAAGTCACCGTTATTCCATCGCGTGCATCGTCAAACGTATCAACATATGGCTGAAGTGGATGGGGGGCCCACTTGGCCATCCCTTTACAATCTCGGCATCGAAATCGACCAGCTTCAAGGGCACAACCCTACGCAGCCGGGAGGACATTATCTCTACCACGCTAACGGTACGTTATTCTGAAGCTCCTCGCGGCGGGCTGATAAGCTTACTTGTGGACAGACATATTCAGGTTTACGCTGTACTGGACGCTGGCGTTTTACACCCCCGCGTTCATATTGTGTGGAATCTACGCTTTCTTTAATCTCGCCTTCCCGCCAGCTCGCGGCGCATCATACTCGGCGTATGCATATTCCTCGTATCCGATGCTCCCCCTTGTGCCGACGCAATCTGCCTCGGGCTCCAAACCGCCCCGGACGAACGCACGCCGCTCACGCGTAACGTTCGCTATCCTCGTCCTCCTCACGTACCTTGTCGTTGGTCTCGCCGGTGCCGTCCTCGGTGCGGCTATAGGAGGCTATGTCCTCGCTGGACTTTTCAGAGCTGGCCATTTCAACATGTCTACGTGCGCATTGTCGTTTTCACCTCAGCGCTGATGATGAGCTTATGACATTGTGTGTAGGTGGGTTCCATTCATTTGGGTCCTTATTCAAGTCTTTGTTGGATTTCTAGGGTAAGTTCTATATGTAAAACTGGGATCTCTACATCAATACTCATCGTATCTTCGACGCAAAACAGCTTATGGCCATCCGTCGTCGAAATTATCTGAAGGAGACTGGGTAGCATCTTGCGGCGTCCAGCGTGCGCATAGCGTTACTCGAAATCTGCCGTGTATTAATGTATGTCCTCGCATGACTTCCAATCGCCTTTTCGTCGTTCGTAACACATCTCAGTACTGAATTGTTCTCATCCACAAGTAGTGCAAGCTATCTTTACTGCACATGCAGTACTCTAACTATGATATCTGTCCTTTCGGGCGTAATGTGACCTGCTTTGTCCTTGTGCCCAACTGTGTCGATAGTAGCTGAAACGCGCTGCTTGTCGAATACGGGCATCTGGCAACCGCATTCCGCTCTGACGGACCAGATACATGCAGAAGGACTACATACTGTACTCAAGTATTGCTCGGGCAGTGCGGTTGCCTGCCACTACATCCTGTCTTGGCTGGAAGCGGCAGGGGACACGCCTATTCGAAATCGAAGCACGAACCCCACACTATCCCCACGCACCCCACGCCTGGTCTTGCTCTTCCCGCGATAAGTCGCGAGTTTTGCGCATCGTTCTGTATACAAGTCTCACCAATCTTCTATCCGACGCAGCACAGACTATGCCTCGGTACTATATGGCCAAACGGCCGCGCAAGCCATCCATCAAGCGACCGGCGAAGGCCGCATTGGAGCTCGAGGACCGTACGATCGAGTCAAAATTTCTGGAGACGGTCACCACCCGCGAGTCGTTCTACCAGATTCAGGCCTTCAGATGCTTACAGTCCGAGCTTGCTGATACTCAGGGCCAATACCAAAGCCACCGTCGATGAAATCGTTGCAGTCGATTAAGACGCGCATGGGCTACGGACCAACGCAGAGTGCCCGTTATCTACGGCTACGCGTGGGTCACATTTTATTCAAGTGCTGGCATGGGGTGGGCTAAAGCTAAACCGTCACAAACAGGCCCATGCCAAAGAGATCGCGTTGGTACACCTAGACGTTTGCGTAGGAATCGGACGCCAAGATCCTGTTGCTCTTGCCAAAGCCTTCGACGCGGTGGGTTTATTCATCTTGGGAGCAAAATCAATGGACTTGAAATGTCTGTTTCTGCGCAATGATAGATCCAGGCAAAACACCCTTTTTTAAATGTTTTCGAGGATAATTGGGCGGCGCATTTCGTCTTGCAAGACTATCTTGCGAACCACAAGAAATGGAAGGCGCGGTATGCTGCCGAAAACAACAGGCCGCAGGAAGACACGTGCAATGTACCAGGACCTGAAGCGGATGAAGGCAGCATTGCAAGCGGTAGTAGCAGTCTTGGGGACGAAAAGGCAAGTGCCAAAGCAGACGAAGCCGATGGCCAGCACGGTTACGAGGGGGCCGGTGAGGGCGGAAAGGGTGAAGAGGCAGCAGACGGGTTTGAAGATGCAAAAATGGCAAGGATGAGGCTTGATGTCTAGCTCGCGACGCTTACACCTATGCACCCTAGGTTCCTGCCCCGATGCACTACTCTGCCGATGCGGGTATCCTGCTAGATGGGAGGTCTTCTAGTACAGGCTCGCATCCTGACGAGGCTTCTCCTGTTTATCTTGAAGAAGACGAGGAAAACGCAGAGCCCGACATCGATTTTTCTGCATATCCTGCAACGACAGTCAGTCATCATCTCTATGAGACCCGTTTGAGAATCTAAATAATCAATATCATCCGTTACAGAGCAACAACGTTAGTGACGCACCGTATAAGTTCCTGGTATGCTCGAGCCGTCTTGTGTAACGAATCATTGACCTCATCCGTATCAAGGTCATTCGCGTGCCCTATCGTGCAGGCGAGAAACTACATCTCTCATTCAAGTTCGACGAGTAAGTGTCGAATCAGAGGCAGTCCCCCCCAAAAAAACGAAGCTAATCAGGCGTTAGTGTTGAGCGCTATTCCACGGACGTCCTCACTTGACTTCGCATTCAGAGAGATCCACATATGTGTGAATGGACTTGGCCAGACTCGAAAGTTTGAGGCTCCCCTTGACCTTGCTTGACTCTGAGTCTGAGTCTGGGTCGACGTCTTATTGCAGGCGACGAACCCTGAGCCAAAGGCTGACCTTGTGGAGATCGACCGCACACTGAGTTCCTCTTGCTCAAACTTGTTCCTGCACGTCCGCTGCGTCACATTTTGCACATCTATATGTATATGTAGCGCATGTGTCCGTCCATTCCATCTTGCCTGTGAATCGAATGAAACTTTCACACTCGCGCTCAGACGGTTTCCCCGTCTTTTCCCAGTGCCCGCAATGTTCGTGCGTGTCCTCGTCAATTTTGGATTACATGAACAGATCTGTTGAGTGCACCACTCCGCCAGGTCGCCAGCGGCGGCCCGGTTGTGTCTGAATTATCCCTTTTTGACGTTAGCCGAGTAACGCACAGTAGATGTGGGAGTACGCACACGCCGACGTTGCAAAGCGAGTCTAGCCACCGACGAAGTCCCGAGCACACGCGCGCGGAAACACCGGGCCAATCGTACGCAGAGGTTGCCTGGCAATGCCAGAACGTCGAGGATAGGTCGTCGCAGGGGGTGACCATGATCCGGCGTTGCCTCAGGACAAATCGGTCCTGATGTCGTCCGATGTAAGTCCTTTGGGCAGAAACAACCTTGGGACGCCGTATGTACGGCCTTGCCAAGAAAACGAACAAGATAAGCAATATGTTCCCGGCATACTGGGGATTCGTTGGCCAGAATGATCAGCCATACGGCATGTCGAAGGATGCAATCGTATGTTCTGAGCAACTTTGAAGTTAAGCTTGAGGCTCTGCGTAAGACATGTGAGGGCATGCCCGGAACATGTGTGATTTTCTGTAAACCGTGCATCGCATATGCGGTCGAGTCGGCATTGTAGGACCGTATAAAGTCCCGTTTCGAATCGGAAAAGAGTAGAAGTCAAGTCGCCAAGTAAAGACTAGACCGTCGAACACCTCCAGAGAACGAAAGAAGGGATTGCTAGTGCGGGGAAGGGCGAGGCGCGTGAGTGTACTGCGGGGCGGCCGTGCGTGGGTTTCCAGAGTACATGGCAAGCGTCATCCGGGACGATCGGATAGATTTCCTGGATGGCATTAGTACACAAGATTTCGAAAGATGCCGCGCGTAGAACATGCTCCGGACGAGTTTGCGATTACCTATAGCGGATCACCAGAGCAGCTGTCGGACTTGTGTGTGGGATGGAATGCAACGCTGAGACGTTGTCGAAGTGATAAGAGTAGTTGCAGCCTAATTAAGAAGGTGGCATGAGAACCAATGTGAGAATGAAAGTCGTGTTCTGGGTCATACCTTCAATGTCTTTGATACGCCGAGGCAGAGTTTTAGAGACCGGACGAGCACTCACCGTTGAGGTCGTGGTTAGCAGAACACGAATCCGCTGCAGCCGGCTTTGATGTCCACATAAACGGTTTTGTTGCGGAGGTTCAGCCTAATATAAGAACGAATGTTCGGGGCAGTCTGCGGGTGGCTTGAAATGAGTTGCGGATCGCAGGTGTCGAAGGGTGATGATACCGCGAACCTGAGCGTCAGCTGTTTTGCTTGCGTCAAGCCCAGGGCCCAGGTAATCTATTCAGACCCGAAGGCGAAAATGCTTGTCGACGGTGGCCCATCAGCAACGCGCTGTGATCTGTATTAGCCCGACCGCACTGCTACTGCTCCCAAATTGATGCTGGCGTAGGTACTTAGATGCTTGTGGCGTAGATGTCGGTACAAATGGACGATACCGAAGACGTTAGACGCGCAAGACTTCTCCTACAGCGTGGACAGCGGTGAGTAATTCATCATCCTTGAAAGAAAGACGACTCTGGAGACATGCATCAGAAACTATAATCCGTAAACTGCGTGACACTCAACTATATGCTCTTGGACGAGGTCTCGGAGCCTGCAAGAAGCTTGCAATGCACACAGGAGCACCTTTGTGCAGAAGACGACTAGAGGATGGCAAGTATTGCAACCCGACTTGACCGCGACTGGTACGCTCGAGCTTGCATTTATCAAAAGCAATGAGCAAAGCGCGCCACATCATACCAGTCCGGCAGGACATGATCGGATCCAGTGTGTTCGATTATACTCGTCCCCAAATGAGCAAGCTAAGTAGTTAGATTTGTGTTTTCATGGAGAACAGAGGGCTAGTACTTCACATTGATTTCATGTCCAAGCTCAAGACGGTGAACGTTTGTTGCAAACGCAACAGCGCCGCCGCAGGAGATGGGAAACGGATAGCTGTTAGTTACGTAATTTGTTACTTCTTCTGCTCGCATTGTGGTTGCTGTCGACGAACCAGCGACCGTCGTCGTACTCGTTGTCGAAAAATCAACGAACACTTTGTCTATACACTTCTCCTATGCCCATCAAGCACTTCGAAAGTCAGTAAACGTCTCAGTACTGGCTTATGGTCTCGAATAACAGGCCGTCTGTTTGCTAATGCGCGCTATTTTCACAGACTACTTGTCGGAGCGGAAGCACCTACAGACACACCCTCTATCGGTGCTGTCGGATTCGCGTCTAGGCATAGATGCCTCGTACTACCTCCAACTCCTGACAGACAACCCTCCTTCTCGCGAGCCATTGCTGGCAGCCACGGGCGGCCTGCCATTAGCGCTCACACAACGCATCGAATCCGACCTACGTGCTCTCGAAAAACTGCGCATCAAACCCGTCTTCGTCTTTCCGGGGCTCGTACCAAATAAGCGGTGGAAGCAGCACCATCACCAGGAGAACAACGAGGCTTGCAGGGATCGAGGGAATGCGTGGGCAAAGTATGAGCAGGGACAAGAGGACGCGGCGACGAAGTTGTTTGAAGGCAGAAATGGGCTCCAGCAATGGGACCTGTGGAGAATGGTTTTGCGCATTTTCAGACATCGAAATGTTGAATTTATAATCGCGCCGTATGTCGCGTGGGCACAGGTGTGATTTGGGCTACTTTCATCCGTGACCAGTTTCGCTGAATATTGGGTTCATTCTCTACAGTTGATTTATCTCCAGCGGCACACAAAATCCTACATTCACGCGCTTTTTGGACCTACGGATGCACTGCTCTATCCTGGCGTCGATAAGCTCATTACCTCCCTCGACCTAAACTCGCCAAACCCGTCTTTCTCATGGACGTCCAAGCGTGGTATCCTTTCCGACCTCGGCGTTTCTGAGGATCAATTTTTGGACGTCGGTATTCTCGTGGGCTTTGACCATTCTCCGCCTTTCCCGCCCAGCATCAACGAGCATGCGCTCAAGGCCACCGTCGACATGGTGAAGTACTACAAATCCGGACATGCCGCAGTCTCTGCCTTTTCCGATCATCCTGCAGTAAAGCAAATAGGATACGCCGACCATTACGCGCGTACGCGCAGCATGATCAAATATTCCCTCATTCTTTCCTCCGAGGGCACTGTGCAACCGCTTCCATTGGCTATCACTACTCCCCCGGTACATGGCAATCAAAACCACCATCCTCACCACCCGACTGCGGCAGATATTCCCTCGGACCTGCACGAAATATTTACTCACCGGCTTCCAGACGAAATTTATTTCTACCTCTCTCGTGGCCTCCTCGGGCCGCAGGCGCTTGTATGGCTTACCACGGGCCAAATTGTTGAGAGCCCGCCTCTGGACAACGGAGAGACTACGGAATACAAACGTTTCGTCAAGGAAGTTATCACTGACGGACAGACCGGCCCTCGCGCGACTGCACTGGCTCTGATCAGTAGCGTCGCGCACCCATTTTGGGCGAAGAGGCAAATCCATGGGTATTTCTGGTTCGAACAGTCTCCGCCACACGGTCAACAAAAACCCATCCAGCA
Organism: Plicaturopsis crispa FD-325 SS-3; assembly: GCA_000827205.1. NCBI lineage: Eukaryota > Fungi > Basidiomycota > Agaricomycetes > Amylocorticiales > Amylocorticiaceae > Plicatura > Plicatura crispa. Next base: position 405,803 of record KN832563.1, on the reverse strand, counting down.
TAACTCGCAACAGACCGTTCAACTCGCAGAAAGGGTTGCCGGTTGGAATGTCAGTTACGCGGTGGTCGAAGAGGAGTTACGAAGGCAAAATGTAAGTCTAGAGCCCCGTCATGTGAACCATCGTCCTGACGGAAACCACGCAGTCATCGACGATCGATTTCGCGTTGTGTTTGGGGGCGACGGCGTCTGAGAAACTCGCGGCCCGCACTAAAATCAAGAGTACCTTGACGCAAGGGCCCTTGGAGAAAAAGGATGAAGTGGTAGCCAACGTGATCTGGCGGTTCCTAGAGCTGCGCGGGTGCGTCAAGCAGGTGTTTGCGTGTAAATTCGACCTAACTTTTTTTCGGGCCGTACCCACAGGTTCCTCCTGAACACACACACACACTCGCCCTTAGCGCGGGCTATGTACACGGCGATTAAACAGGCGCGCGTCAACGACAAGTTTCAAGACCCGCTGTACCTGTTTTTGGAGCTTGTGAGGGCGGGCGTGATGCACGGCCATCTTTGGTCTGGCCGCGCTTTCAGTGGCGGACCGAGTTTCGGTACCGGTGAGTGCCCTCTTTTCCCACGGCTAGCATAAGGTGGGTTCTGATATGTGCCGCCACCAGATGATGAAAAATCATGCATGTTGTTGGTTATGCGTGTGCTTAGCATCGTTCCGCTGAACTTCAAGGTATGTCTCGGTTGTTCTCTGAATTCCGCATGATCGGAACATAGTTCGGACCTATCTAATCTCCTTTTTCTTGCCTTGTTGCGTACTGCAGCCGCAACCATGGTCGGCACCATTATCCCGGGAGCTGCTGGTCTTTAACTCTTTTGTCCGTTCGCTCACACGGGCGCTCCGCACGTTGCTCGAGGTCGCGTCACTAAACATGCTTCTGCGTTCGGACGCCCGCCGCGCAAGAGATGATCTCCTTGACATCACTCTGTCGTTGCCCTTCCAAACGGAGGTAAACACTGGGTTCGGTGTGCTTGCAAAGGTCTATCTCGACGCACTCACGCACATCAACAACCGCACGAGGGTGCGAGATCCTAACGCGGAAGGCGTGAAAGAAGCCAAGGCCATGGCGCTCGAAATTTGCGAGGACACATTCCCTGGTGTCAAGTCCCCGAAACTGGAAGTCGAGCGAGGATTCCGATTTTGGGACGTGGTACGTAGCATTTTTCCCAGCTGCCCACGTAGCGCCCCGACTAATCTTGTATGTCTCTTAATCCGAATAGGCGCTCTCGGCGATGCGTCAGCTGCATTCGGAGGGCGTTGTGCTACGCGAGTTGATCGACCAGTTTGAAGCAGCCGAAGCCTGGCTTGCCCCCATGCGTCCGTGAACGCGAGAGTATTCGGTGGTTTGAGGTGGCGACTCGCCGAGGCAGCGCGGATTTTATTCTTGGATGGTGAGATGATTCATTGGCGCGTCCCCCGTTACTTGCCCCAATGTCCTTGATTGTCGGCAGAGGGTCGGCGGTCGGTGCGAAACAATTCAAGTCCATTTCTGCCACCTTCGGCGTCCACTCGCTGTGTGACTACTAGGAGCAGGCTGTTTCATCATGTGTGCCATCGTCTCCCCGCCCACCCATTTACATGTAAGTGTCATCCCAACGTGGACAGCTCTGGGAAAACGAAAGTCTTCTCGACCCGAAAAACGCCTGAGAAGAGTAGGGCCAAGAACGACACGTGAAAGGGCTTTGCGGTACTGCGGTGCATCGCCAGAGAAATCTGTGTGAAAATCTAAGTGCGTAGATCATGAGATTCAGATCTCCATCTCGCAGATTCGAACCCACATCTCCAGCTCAACCTTCCACCGCCTCCTCCTTGGTCCTTCAAAGTAATATCCTTTCTGTCATAAATAAAAACATGCACTACTTTACGCGTGGCTCGTTTAAATAGACTGCTTTATTACTCTCCGCCTCTTTCGCCCACACCGTTTCATGTTTGACTCATATTCTCCCAACATGCTCGGTTCCCCCGACTCCTACACCTCCAGTCTCATGCTCGACGACGTTCACACCAAAGTCCACCACGGCCATCTCTACCTGCGCCAGCAGCGTACCGTCGAAATCATCCAGCTCGTCGAGGTGTCACCGCCACCACCTCGCCGCATAACCTCTGTCATCGCGTCGAGCTCCGCAGGCCCATCGTCGTACACATCATCCTCTTCCTACGACTCCGAGGCTTACACTTCCGAGGAGGAATCGACGCCCGATGACTGTTCCTCGTATTGCTCGTCCGATGCGCCAGCCGCATCGTCACGGTCAGGAAGCCGCAGCGCAATAAAGCCAGATGACACACACATCATGCGCATGAATCGTATTCATGCCTGGCGAGAATTATATGCTCGCATACCAGGTACGCTAATAATCTCTGTGATCAGCTAAGGGGCCGGCGGTGACCTCGAATAATTTTTTAGAAGAAAATCGGGCGACGTCCCCACCGTTGAAACGGAAAACAGCAGATGAAGAAATCGTAAGTTTCCCGCATACTTCGGGATAGATACTCTCTGATGATATGTGTGACAGGTGCCACAATCACCGAAGCGCTCTCGGAGGCATCATACCCATGCCTGTGTTGCTTGCGACGCATTGTTCATGAACCCCGATGGCCTGCGGAGGCATGGCCACGACGCAGCAGCTACGGAAGCCTGCCGCATCGCCGCGGAATACGATCTCGAATAGAGCGATTCCTGCATTCCATTATCCATTATCCATCGACTTCATCAGTATTCAACTTCTGCCCATGACCACCCGTATCCCCTCGCATTCACACACGATCCATATCTATTATCTCATCGATTAATCTGTGGGCATATGCCCATCCATTCATCCATTCATCCACAAGACCTCCCTAGAGGCTGCACCAGCTCCTCGGCATTGGGCTACGTCTCATCAATACATTTTCGTGGCCTCGTTATTTTACACTATACCTACACTTATGTACTTACTCGATACTTATTCCTCGTAAATAATCACCTCTGGTAATCATCGTTCATCCTCATACGCACTTGCTCCCTCTTGCTCCGTATGGTTGCAAATTTATCCTTTTGCGCCCATATAGTTAGCAAACTTGTACTCATGTACCCGGGCCTCAGGGTCGGTCGACATCCAAGTTGTGTAGAACGATGATTTGTTCCCGCACGGCGCATGCAAGCCCTTGGTTGCCCGTATACGCCCGTTTATATTAGGCCTTAGCCGTACAGCAGCGGCTGCAGTGCTGCCCAGCTGCACTGACCCTGACAGAATACACCCTCCCTCGAATTCGGCATCAAATCGACTGGGTGAACTGTTTGGCCGACTGAACATGCGGTCTTCCCTCACCTGGATCCCCCGCCTTACCAGGTACTTACGCGCTCAAGATTTTCTCAGGATCGAAAACACCCACAAAAATACAAGGGCTCTTCACCGAGATTCCGACATCGGAGGGTTCTTCCCTAGTATACGTAGTGTCAATATCACGATAAGGGTGCTCATCCAGAGCTCATCCAAGAATTCAAGTTGCAATATATTGCGAATGACATACGTCGACAACTGGCAGACATATGTATGACAACATACCCCACCGTATTTCAGACAACGCGCTACAGACCAACGAAAAGAATCCACCTTTCCGCGCCCATCGTGTGAGCCCATAAGAAATGCATGGGAAACGAGGGAGCAGCGGGGGCCTTAGGACACGCCCTAGATGGTAAAAGCGAACTTAATTTCCTACTCGTTCCTCCCACGTATTGCCGTGTGGAGTCGCGGTCGACCATGCTTGTTTGAAGCTTAGGCGGCCATGCATGAGGCTGGGGGTCGCCGCTTACCAAAGTACGTCTCAACTTGCCCGCCTGGGCGCGCGCTTGAGCAAGGCTGCGATTCGAAGCATGCAAGTAGTCTTTTGTGCGGTGTGCTCATCAATTCCCGAGCAACCTGCGAAACGAGTGACGGCACCGACATCATTCCGTTCTGTGATTCCCGCTACCAACACCATCACGGTCCGTAGCAGACAGGAAAGGCAATGCGAGTAGCTGACGGCCTCCTAACGATGCGATTCCAGAGAAGCCGGACGTCGGTCCACGAAACTGGCCAGAAGTTGGGGAAGAGGCGACCCACCTCAACTCCTTCGCATGCGGTATGACGCCTCTTCGCCTTCTGCGTCTGCTCCTTCGCCAAAGGTCGCCAACGCACGTCCTGTGAGAAAATCATAGACACCATACTGTACCCCTGCAGCGCGCACCTCCCACGAACGCAAGGATTAGCTGTAGCATTACTCCGTCGCAGTTGCACGTAGCCTTTTGAAGACGTACAGCTGGACGAGCAAAGCATGCTTTTTTTGGCGGAGATTCCTAACACAGATATGCTTCGCGCCTGGGTGTTCGATGCAAGAGCATATAGCACTAAGCCTATACGTGTCCGAAGAGGCCCAAGACAGGCAATGCCAGCGGGCGGAGAAAACGCAGTATCCGTGTCGCTGTGCTGCATGCATGCAGAGAGCAGGGAAACGCTTCGAGAACGTATAGTTTCCTTTGACCTAAATCCGTCTGCTCGACAAGGCAAAACAGTGACGGGCACAAGGCGTATTGCACTGCAGTTGATCTAACACTTGCTCGTAACATAAACGTTAGCTATTAGAATTTTTGGCCTTCACGAAGACTTACGCGAACTGATGTTATCTCGCGACCTTCCGCAGAGGCGTGCAACGCATAGAGATGGTGGCTATGGATCTGCTCCTGTCGGTCGCATTACATTACTTGCATCAACGCAATGTCCCGTCCTGGTCATATTCGGGCGCAGTGCAGACAGGATTATAAACCCAGCCTGAGAATCTAGAATGCACGCGATGGAGATGCTGTATAAAATTCGCACGAGCAAGAAGACAATCAAGCGAAGCGCTCACCAGAGCATGCACTGCGGGGTTAAGTACAGTGCAGGGTCAAGTGGATCTCGCTTGCGACCATGAGAAAGCACAGCGATGGATGAGTTTCTAAGACAGGAAGTGGCGTCGCCGTAAGGATGGTCCAAAGCCGCGCCACCTGGCAGTCACCAACGATCACGAGGAAATGGAGGCCTGTCAGCGAGGGCACGCCTGGGACACATATGCTTCATCGAATCCTGCGCTGACAGTGAGGGGGAGAAGGCTCACGATACAAGCGGTTTTCCGACGTTTTCCGCTTTGCCAGGATAAGATGGACGCAACTCGGAGTCGTAGGCGCAATGTGTTGCCCAGCTTGAGATTGAATTGATAGGTAACTTCGAACTCTGTCAACCATACACATCACACTTAGCTTGCTTCCAGCACGACAGAATATCTGACAACTACTTACCTGGATCATAGTACTTATCATCTGGTTCTCGACGGTGGCAGGCTGAGCCCAGTACACGGCAGTACTGCTTCCGTTGCTGCTTCCTTTCATTTCACACGCCACATCGTCCTAAAAAGGCTACCAAGTAGGATGAACTTTGGACGCGTGTGGCGTCACGCTGCCGCTTGTCGCAGGTTCACCCAGAGAGACCCAGAGCCAACGTTCATCGGAGGCCCGGGGTGCTTTTGCACAAAGCGACGGAGCGCCCAAAATCCGCTGGTACGTGTACTTGGCCTCGGAGTCGGTACGGTATCCCTGGATTGAATCTCTCTTTACAGATACATGCATTCACTAGTACTCAGCTTGCTGCATGCATAAGACTACCGGCAATGCCGAGCGAAACCGCCTAGAAATGGCTCATCCTTTGTTTTGGATCAATGGTCCATCTTGCAAGACTCGTGCCAACCGCGGCTGCGGGTATCTAGGTACGACTCGTACCATGTAAGGTCCTGGATCGACTGACCTTTCGTTCCAGAAGCGCAAAGGTGTCTCGCTTTCAATAAAACCTCCTCCAACGGACCCCATGGTAGTGATAGGCGACCTAGATGCGACCGTTAAAAAATTCGAGCGGATACATTCGTATCTTCCTCGAACTCACCCCCATCCATATCAAGATCGAATCTGGTACGACTTCATCCATTCTCAACATATAAAAACCGTACCGCGGAAACCGATATGAACCCAAAAATTGTGCCAAAAGTGCGTCATACATTCCTCGTTTTTTCCACCGCATATACTCTGTAGCACGACTTCTAGGTGGAATACTCAAATGCATACGCAGTTATTTTGCCCCGTACGTTACGCGGCATAATCGATTCTAACACTTACACACTTATACATAGGACCGGGAGACCTCTGCGAATACAGAATCCTGAAACGGAAAGTTCATTCCCAGCCGAATTGTGACATGTAATTATCTCACGTATGTTCTGTGTTTCTTTTCGCCGCTTGTGCGACGTTGTAACGCACGCAGGGCCCAACTAGCTCGCTAGATTCACCCACAAATCTGACGTGTCCGCGGAATTCTATGCCTGCGTAGCCTCACATATCACCACGACCAACTACGACATACTAGTTTGTTTCTTTTCTACTGCTGCCTGTGTGCACCCACCATTAAAAGCTATCCGTGCATCCATGACATATCCCAAGCCGAACATAATTGCAATCTATCTATAATTGGTGGTACCGTATTCTCGTACAATACCCAGTGATTCTGTCCGACTGTGTTCTACCAGCCAGCTCACTGGTACTCGGAGTGCGGATCGTCTCAAATGCTCTCCGGCGTTGTTGGTTCATGGCTCGTCGGATGCCCATCGTGAGACGCCCAAGCCTTCACGAAGCCCGAAAGGCATCTCGGCGAAAAGAGCTCGGCGGCCAGTCAATTGGAAACAAGGCCTGCAGGCAGAGGGACGTTCGGACCTGACCTCCTAAGCGTCAAGTGAGACACCGGAACGGTATAGAGAACTTAATGAGACCCACATATGTCGCCGGACGTGCGAACGGGCAATACACACATACATACACGCACGCTCGCATACGCATACGCCGGGCCTCTTGCAATTAATCAGGCGCTAGTAGGACGCGAGCGAATGAATGCCACGAAGGACATCTGTGTTTGTCTACGGCGGTCCGAAATTAGCACCTGAGAGCGAGAGGGATCTAAGTTTGGGAGCCGACGCCGCAGGATAAGCGGGGAACGCGGGGGACGTAGTCTTGGTATAAAGCATCAGCTGAGGACGCTGCCAAGGCCCTGCTGTGAGCGGCGAGGAGCCAACGCAGAGTTGACGCGAGATATGTCCGCTACCACGACGGAAGTGCTATAGTCACGGCGGGCCGGGGGCGGGCAGTCGTGTAGCCAGGGCTATTTTTGATTTAAGCCCTGCGGGTTCCTTTCTGGGCATGCCGCAGGAATTACCACAGTGAGAATGACGGCTGTCCTTCGAATATAGAGCGATCGAGAGCACAGTGGGAGGTTGAATGGTGCCTGTGAAGAGGGTATGCCGCGAACGAGGGAAATGCCACACTCATGAATCGCGATGGCGAAATCAAGACGGCGTGAGGATGGGATTGATCGCGCAGGCCGACGGCCACTGCGTAAGCCACGGCGAAATATTACAAGAATGGAACCGTGGGCAGCAGAGAAGACTAGGGGAGACGCTGTGAATGACATCGATTGAGAATACAACGCCAGCCCCAAAGAAAGACGTGGGCCGGGTCTGAAGCTTGGCATGCTTGAGCAGTCTTGGGAGTATACTCCGATGTGGCCCTCTGCGTACTGGGAAGGAGCACATCTGCGACCATGCACTTGGAAGAACGTAGTCACTTGTATTTTCATCTAGTCCCAAACGGAACGAAGATTAATGACCGACGATGAGAAAGCCACTCCGAACTTAGTGACGCACAGCTCGAAGTACGAACGAATTATTTTCTCCACAGGATGGTCCATCGTGAGAGGGACACTGTGAGACGGAGTGTGGCTCGCCGTGGTGGACGGTTGATGACGAGCAAGAGAATTTCTTCTTCGTGTGAGGTGCAGGTGAGAATATCACTAGATTCACGATGAAAGGCAAGGTTCATACGATTCGATGGAGATGAACTATGGGCGACATATGAAGGCTAGTACCCAAGGAGTGCTTCCAGCTGGTTCGCAGGACCGTTGTACACGAGTGCCAGTGAGAATGTCGGAGTCTCCATGACATGCATACAAAACCTATAGCGCGTGATAACTCGTGTCAGACGTCTCGAATGCATAAAGGCTACCCAAGTACTTAAGCTTGACGTACGCCGGGTACGTGTACAGTGTATGCACAGGTTTGTTAACGAATGGCAATACAACCACTGTGAGAAATCAGCCTCTCCACCGCGATGTCCTCGAGTCGACCGTATGGCGATTACAACGCAGCATTATCGGATGGGCAGCGGATGCACAGGTACTTGCGGCCCCGGTGTTGATTTCATAGGATAAGATTTCATTCGCGGGGACGGGAGAGTCGACGGCGAAGGATAAGCAGGCGTTCCCGCCCGGTCATGGCGTGTACGGTCGGTCGTGTGACCCCATCCAGCGCTTTACGGTCGGCCGATTGAACATTAACGAAATCCAGGTATTGGGCCACTGCGATGTCTACGATGTAGCAGCTGTAGACAGGACCAGCGTTTGCGCTAGTTAGCGACGTCTGAACAAGCTCAAACGCTGGCTCAAGGGCAATCGAGGGCGGAAGCAAAGACAACCGCAAAGTTGAAACGGGCGACAGCGGCGGAGCGGAGTGGAACATTTGCGGTGTGCACATCCGAAAACGCCCGGACCACTTCATTTTCATCGTTTTCCTCTTTCCTTCCCCTGTAATTATTATTCGCCTTCCAGCTCCTTGTCGACGCCCTGCTGGCCTCGTCGATTTCCCCAGAACACCCCGTATTTAAAGCGTACACGCCCTACTAGACGCACCATGGCCGACTCAACCCAACGCCCCTGTTTGCCGCGCCGTATGAAGAGCTGTCTGAAGATTACCCCGCCACAGACCCCAGGCGCCCCGGGATGCAGCCATACACGCAAATGCGTCGCGTTCTGCGAGGAGGGCTCCGAGCAGGTGTTCACGGCCGACGAATGGGATCGCACGCCCATGGAGGCCGCGCATAAACTGTCGTACCAGTGAGCGAACAGGGCTTTCACCGCTCGTGTGACTCACGCTGACTTGGCCGCAGAGACGTGCTGGAACTCAAAGAGATACAGCGGTCGCTGCCTCGCGCGAGCCAGACGCCAGATCCCCTGTCGCGGCAGCCGCACTCGCATATCCTGAGCGCGGTGCCCATAGGGCTGCTGCCGCTACTGTCGGAAGACCAGCCGAGCTCCCGTAGTTCGAGTTCTACAGACTCCTCTAGAAGTCCGACGCCCCCACCCACCCCACCATGTTCTGCTTCATCGTCGCGTTCGATATCGCCCCTCTCACCGCCCCCACCTAGACGTCAGACAATACCGAGTAATCTGGGTCCCCGACCCGTAATGCCGCCCATGCGGCCAAAGCCCCATTTTGCGTTCCTTCCTCTGCTCGACACCCCGACACCTCCCGAAGAACCGAAAACGTTCGCAGAGTTCGAAGCTGCTCTTGAGGAAGAACTCGGGCTGTCGACACCGTCGCTGACGAACGCTTCCCTCGACAGCCCCTCGACACGCTCGTCCTCTCCTACGCTCTCAGAAGAGCCAGGATACTTTGACATACCTACAAATACACCCCCATCCTCACCCCCGTGCGACGACAAGGACGCACCTAATTACCCTCCTGTCAATTCGTCCATTGCCCCGCCCTCGCCATTATCCCTGTATCCCCCTACCACGCCCAATCAGGAGTCAGTCACCGTCACCTTCAAACGGAGACCGCAGACGTACACGCAGCAGCATGGCTCTACGCGCCCGTCCCACTCCTCGTCGCCAGTGCGCCATTCACAGCCCATGGGGCTCCCCGATTACAGCACCTCCGACTCCGAGCCAGAGCCCACCACGCCCGACCCCCATATCCCGTACTCTTTCAGTCGGCACTCCCAGCCCTCGCATATGAAGGCGGATTATGCAAAGGCGGATTACGGATCGGGCGAATCGAGCCCATCGCACCCGCAGTGGGCGTCTCAGCTCAAGACGCCGAGCCCCATCCTAGAGCCGTTCTGCATCTCCATGAAGCGCCGCGCGCCTGCGGTGGAGGCGAAGAGCGGCATGGGGATGACGTTCCTCCCGCTGAACGGCTGAGCGCCGTTGATATAAGTACTTAGAGGTGTGGCGATAATGCGGGATTAGCCGCCACACCCGTTCGCTCCCAAGTTCCCAACGCATTCCGGGCACCCGACGCTTACCACGTATACGGCCGTTTGCCCGCCTGATAACCACACATACTGCAGCACAACTTCATACCACCCATCGTCCGCTCACCGCATATGCCCGTGTTTATACCTACTACAGCCAGCGCGCTCTGGAGATGCTGTCTGTCCATACATCCTGGACACTGACTGACTTACATTGTATATATCATAATTAGATGGTGCTCTCTTCCCTATTCACCCTCCGTACTTGAATGCAAAAGTACAATAGTACATATATTATTTCGACTTCTTGCTATCTAGACCACGGCCTCCTCAATTACACATGCCTTCAGCCTCATTCAACTTGAAGGTATTCCTCCTCCGACGGCGTGTCCGAGTCCTCTAGTCCATGAGCATGCGCACGGCGTCGACGTACCGCTCGCGCGTCCCCCGCACGACGTTGTCCGCAATCACCCACCCCTCATCGCTGCCCTCCGGCCCGCTCTCCAGCCCCTTGCGGAACCCGACGCTCACGAGCCAGTCCCGCAAATACTGCTTATCGAAGCTCGGCTGCGGCCCGCCCGGGGCGTACCCCGCCAGCGGCCAATAGCGCGACGAATCCGGCGTCAGCAGCTCGTCGATGAGGGTGAGCTGGTGGGGGACGGTGGGGGAGGTGGAGGAAAAGGAGGAGGAGGATAGGGAGGCGGGCATGGTGGAGGCGAGCGGGGATGAGGGAGGGGGGGAGGCGAGGACGAGCCCGAATTCGAATTTGGTGTCGGCGAGGATTAGGCCTCGGGATTCGGCGTAGGATGCGGCGGTCACGTATAGCACGAGTGCTGCGCGGGATATCTGTGCGTAGAGGTCCGCGCCGATGAGGGCTGATGCTGTTCGCATCATATGCAGTCAGAAATCGGGTACGGAGCATGGCAAGTGGGACGGGGGTCTGACCTTGTTCCGGGGAGATGTTCTCGTCGTGCGCTCCTTGCTCGGCTTTCGTCGACGGCGTGAAGAGCGGCGTCGGGAGTTTCTGCGATTCGACGAGGCCAGGCGGAAGGACGATCCCGTGCACCGTGCCCGACTTCTTGTATTCCGCCCACGCCGACCCTGTGTACGCCGTCACAATTAACTCTCTCTCTCTCTCTCTCGATGATAATGAAGACGTACCGGTAAGATATCCACGAACGATCGCCTCGAGGGGCACGACCTTCGCCTTCCGCACGAGCATCGCGCGGCCCTCGAGCTGGTCCGCGTATTCGCGCACTTCCTCTGGCATGGCGGACACGTCGGCTGTCACGAAGTGGTTGGGGATGATGTCCTTCAGCTTGTCGAACCAGAAGAGCGAGATCTTCGTGAGCAGTTTGCCCTTGTCCGGGATGCCCTATATACACATTGCACGATCAAAGTATCGTCGTCCATGGGGTGTTGGATTCAAAAGGATAAATGCGGTACGTTAGATGAGAATCTGGGCAGGGAAATGTGGGACGGACGTTGCGCAAGATGACATCGTACGCGGATATCCTGTCCGACGCGACGAAGAGCAGGTGGTCCGGAGAGGACGTCGCGTATATGTCGCGCACTTTCCCTTTGGAAATCAGCTTTAGTTTTGGTAGGTCGCTGTTGATTAGGGCGGCCATCGTTGGCGGCGTTGGGAATGTCAGACTCGGAGCTGCAGTCGTTGAGAGTAAAGTGCTAACGCTGAAATGAAAAATATTGAATCAAGAATCAAGATCGCTTAGATCGGCCGATATCTCTATTCTCTTTCACCACAGCTTTCACCATTTCTCGTTCACCTCAAGTAAAGTAAAAACAACTAACGACGCTCCTCCCAACATCTCACTTAGAATAGCCCCAGTGATAGCCCAACGCCAAAGAATAGCCCGCGACACCGTCGCCCGCTCCCCCGACATCACAGCCGAAACCCCCGGCGCCTCCGCCTCCTCGACCTTCATCAAAGACCAGCTCCCGCCCCTCTCCCCCGACTCATGCCCCCACCACCCGCCCACAAAGGTACGTGTCGTGAACTCGGACGCGTTCACCGCCGCGCGCGAGATCCTGCGGAGGGACGACACAGCGCGCGGGAAGACGGCGGTGCTCAACCTCGCGTGCGACGAGGTGCCGGCGGGCGGGTGGCCCGAGAGTCTTGGAAAGACACAGGTGCCCGTGCATCCATTCCCACTTTGCATCGTACTCAGGCTCACATGCCGCAGGAAGAGGCGCTATGCTACAGCTCCACGCTCTACGCGACCCTTCTACCGCAGTACTACCCATGGCCAAACCTCGGCCCCGGCTCCGTCGCGGGCATATTCTCCCCAGGCGTCGTCGTCTTCAAAGACGATCTGGACCACGACTGCGTTGAATTGCCCGTAGAAGAACGCGTGGTCGTGTCCGTGATAACCGTCGCTGCCCCGCGCGTGCCCGCTTTAACGGGAGACGGGCAGTCGTTCGCGAATGCGGGCGATCTTGAGGATCTGAGGGGGAAGATACGGCTGGTGTATAGGATGGCGGCGGGGAATGGGCAGGATCGGCTTGTTCTTGGTGCGTCTGCAAAGTTGCGTCGTTGGGATATTGGAGGCTGACGATTAATATTGTGGAACTTGATGGAAGGTGCGATGGGGTGCGGGGCGTATGGGTGCCCGTCGAAGCAGGTTGCGGAGGAGATGAAGGCTATCCTGCTTGATGAGGAGTTCAAGGGCTGGTTCCGTGAGATCGTGTTCGCGGTATACAGCAACCAGTGGAATGGGAACTTTAGTGTGTTCCAGCAGGTATTTGATGGGGTGGAAGTGTAGACGAATGGACGCGACGGATGGAAGGGAAGTGATACATAAGTACCACACAATATGTACAACTCTATTATATGTAGCGCAATTAAAGATGACTACCCATCCAATCTACTCCAAATCGAACAACAAAACCTCAGCCCTCTTCTCCCCGATATTCTCCACCTTAATCTCGTCCCCGCCATACAAATACGCGCCATCACCCTCCGACAACTCCGCCTCCACGCCCTTCCCGTCCCCAATCCGCACGCGCGCGCCCTGCGCTTTCCCGGTGTTATACCCGCTCGTCTGCACGACGTGCACATACCCCTTCGTCCCCGTGAATTTGTACGGCAGAGTAGCGGACGGGGAGAGGAGCGTCGCGAGGAGGGTGAGGGGCGACTGTACGGGCGCGGGCCCGGAGGCTTCGCGCTCGGACGAGACGCCCGACGCGTTTATGGGGGCGACGATGCGTACCCAGGTGTCCTTTTTCTCGGCGTCTGTGAAGTGCCTGTAGTACACGGTTTAGGTTAAAGTGCTTAGGCAGAGAGGGGAAGGACGCACCGAGTGAAGTATTTCGGGGTGAGCCTGGAGACGGAGGGAATACTCCATATCTGCAGGAAATGCACCTGCTTCTCGCCGTGCGCCTTTTCGCTGTGCGAGATGCCTGTACCGGCGGAGGTGAGCTGGAGGTCTCCGCGTTTCAGTACTTCGGTGTTGCCCATCGAGTCTTTGCTATATATGCGATAGCGGTGAGCACTTATAGGAGTATCGGAATTCAAGTGGTTCAAGTGGAGAGACGTACTGCTCGAGCTCTCCGGCTACGACATACGAGAAAATCTCGAATTCACGGTGCGAGTGCGTGCCGAAGCCTGTACGTGGCGCGACGCGGTCCTCGTTGATGACCCGCAGCGCACCGAACTGCGCATGCCCACTCCCCTGATAGCTGCAGAGTTTATCGTCGTCAGTAAGATAAATAGTATAATCCAAAGATTTATGGACGTACGAGGAAAAATCAAAGGTGTGGAACGTCTTGAGCCAGCCGTGGTCCGCATTTCCGCGCTCCTGGCTGGGACGGGGTATGATTTTGAATCCAGTGCTCATGGCGGTCGTCGATATAACTGCTGTCGATTGCTTCAATGTGATAGGAGTTGCACTAAGAGCGCGTTTGACCGATTGTGCGAGGAAAGACGTGGCGAAAAAAGTGATCGTGAGGAGGAGAGCGAGCAAGAGGGGGTTCTTATACCAGATCGACTGCGAGTAGCGAGCACGCAAGCGGGCGAGCTGAACAATCAAAGTCATGCAGAACAGACATGACGGGGCGCAAGGTGAAAAGGATGCGCCACAATTTCCCGAAGAGGATGTCCCGCACTCACGCTGTCCCACGCTCCGTGCCGCGGCCCGCGGCAGTAAGTTTTTTGTCAGATTTTCGCCAAATAGAGAAAACTTTGCTCACCGTTGCTGACAGCGTGCTCGACGCTGACCAGTATTCTTTGTTGCTGACGACGACGACGCGGACATATCTGGCTTTGCTGTATCCCTAGTCTCTGCTTCGAGTAACGGAGCGTTTGTAACCAACTATATTACTCATCCCGATGGCAACTCTTCTACCGCCCCCAAAACGCGTCAAGGTCTACCACGGCGTGCCAGAGCCGGAGGTCGAAGCGCCAAAACCGTCCCCGCACATCGTCGTGCAGTTTGTATCAGAGGACGATGGACGATCTCTCGCGCCAGCTGTGAATTTGCCGTCTAATATATCCCGCGAAGGATTGGAGTCGCTCGTGAATAAACTCTCATCGCAAGTGCGTAGTGGTGTTTCCGTTAGGTTTTCCGTGTACTGACAATGGAGCTAGGATGAAGACCCTGTGCCTTTTTCGTTTTATGTCGAGTTACCGGCTGAGGATGTTGCCGCAGGTGCACCCACACGGGTCGTCATTGCAAAATCGATCGAGGCCGACGTGCTTGGGCATCCGTCGCGCGCGTTCACCGAGGAGGACGTGTTTGTCGTGCACTGCTCGCCACAGTCCGTCTTCCGCGTTCGACCAGCTACGCGGTGTTCCTCTACGCTATCTGGTAGAAATAGACTCGTTTTATCATTATCTATTCGCGCTAATATCTTATACAAGGCCACACATCACCTATTCTATGCGCCGCATTCTCGCCCACTGGAAACCTACTAGCGACGGGATCGGGGGACACAAACGCACGGCTATGGGATCTCAACACGGAGACTCCATCGCATGTGCTCTCGGGCCACAAAGGATGGGTTCTTTGCGTCGAGTGGGAGGCGATGGAGCGCAAGCTGGCGACAGGGGGTCACGACGGTCAGGTACGATTATGGGATCCGAAAACGGGGAAACCGATGGGCGACGCATTGAAGGGCCATTCGAAGTGGGTCACATCGCTGTCCTGGGAGCCTATACACTTGTAAGTACTCGCATCATTTTTCCGGGCCATTTCGTGAATCATTCGACCGCAGAAATCCATCCGCGCCACGGCTAGCATCCTCCTCGAAAGACGGGACCGTCCGCGTCTGGTCCACCTTGACGCGCCGCAGCGAATACACACTAGGCGGGCACACGGCAAGTGTCAACGTCGTCAAGTGGGGCGGCGGCGGGCTCGGCGGCGCTGGTGTGCTGTACACCGCATCCAGCGACCGCACCGTGCGCGTCTGGGAGGCCAGTAGCGGCAAACAGCTGCATATACTGAAAGACCACGCGCACTGGGTGACGACCCTCGCGCTCAACACCGACTTTGTCCTCCGCACGGGACCGTACGACCATACCAACAAAAAGCCGTCCTCGGACGTCGAAGGTCAGTGTCCCCCGCTCGTCTCCTGCTTTCGTCGCCTTAACCTTTGATGACAGCCCAAAAACAAGCCCTCGCGCGTTACAACGCGCTCGTCTCCACCACGCCCGAGCTGCTCATCTCCGGCTCAGACGACCACACCCTCTTCCTCTGGTCCCTCTTCCCCTCCCGCACCACCACCCCCACCACCGATTCCACGGGCGGGAAGCTCAAACCCCTAACGCGCCTAACGGGCCACCAGCGTCAAGTCTCGCACGTCGCGTTCAGCCCGGACGGGCGGTGGGCGGCGAGCGGCGCGTGGGACAACAGCGTGCGCGTGTGGGAGGGGCGCTCGGGCAAGTACGTCGCGACGCTGCGCGGGCATATCGGCGCGGTGTACCGCCTTGCGTGGAGTGCGGACTCGAGGTTGCTGGTTAGTGCGAGTAAGGATAGTACGCTGAAGGTGAGCAAGGACTTCATAGTAGAGAGGTTTGTTGGGCGGTATGCTGATGGTTTGTGTGGCAGATATGGGATTTGAAGACGTATAAGATCAAGACGGACCTGCCTGGACATACGGATGAGGTGTATTGTGTGGATTTTGTGGCGGATAAGGTCGTCAGTGGCGGTAGAGATCGGACGGTCAAAATGTGCGTGGTTTCATTTCTAGGCTGTCGTGGTGTATCTGCTAATGTGAATCTCGTTCGCAGCTGGAAGAACTGATGTACGGCTATGCACAGTGTACTTCTTGTCTTGTGTCATGTATACAGATCTATCATTCTCTAGACGCGGACTACGCTCCGTTTTTCTTTCTAATCATGTCGTCCACCAAGGACAGGTGTGAGCAGTCCTGTCCACTCTCATGCGAACCCAGGTACCTTGCTGTACCGTCGAGGGCATCGCCGCATCGTGTCTCCGGGATGTCAAGAGGACTCCAGAAAAGGCAGGTAGTATTCGCAACCTACAGATCTAGAGCTTCCAAAAGAAACACGAGGCTCTGATACACCATCATTCCAACTCCTTCAACAAGCATTAATGGGGTAGTGGTAACCTTGGTCGTTGCCATTAGCACATTCGACCAGCCGGGGGTTCAATTCCCCCTTAATGCATATGTTTTGATGTGTTTTTGCACTCATTCCTCGGCCCTCTTGGGCTCTAACGACGACGCTGTCGCACTCTTACATTATCATGCAAAATTTCAACTCAGAGAGAGGGAGTCGGTCTGCACACGGTTGGGCTCTTTGTACGCATCGCTCGACGCTCGTACCGTGCAGACGAAGAGAAACTCAGGTTCGCTTGTGGATGTTGAACTTGAACGCTGAACGAGGCTGCAGCTTTGTAAGTACCGAGTAGGTGCGTGTTTTCCAGTCAACTACGATTACCGACACTATGTAAGTGGTAGTACTCAAGTTTCAGGGTAGTATCCGAGTCGGACCCCAGCCTCAGGCATGCCGGTCTAATTAGTAGGCGAAAGCGCGGATACAAAAGTGCGTACTGGTTAATCCGCACATAGCACGTATGCTTCGATCCTCACTTTGACGGACGATCATTTAGCGAGCAGTAGAAATGAAGCTTGGGCCAATGGACAGCCAGCAGAAGCAAAGAAGCGACAAAAAATGAAGACTGCCGAGCGGAAATGGGTCCGTTTTGTCATTGGGTTCTAGGATAGTATATAAACCGTCAGCAGTCCAGTAGAGTCGATGTCCTCGTCGTTGGCTTCCCCGAGCTCATTGACGTCTCCTCCAGAGGACCCCGCACTCATATCTGCGTCAGCGACTCTTGGGCTACCAAAGTCGCGACTCGAGGTAAGTACGTGCATCTACTCTGTGTACACGCGCGTCTCAACACCTATCTACCGGGCACAGATACCACCATAAACCATCGCATCCTTAAATACGCCAAGTGATCCATCCTTTCAACACGACCGTCTCGTAACTCCACCAGCGAGTAACGCCAACATCTCATTTCTAACATCGAGCTCACCGACTCTGGAGTACAGACTATGAAAGGACTCTGTAACGAAGACCTCGCGGCCCTTCGGCACCTGGGCGAAGAGGCCAAGAATCTGCAGGCGGCCGATGACACTCTCGTCCAGCAGCTTATAAGATTGCGACACAACAAATGCATAATCCATGCTCGCGGAAGGGTCATATTGAATCGTAGAGCGCCGATTTCACGCCTGCCAAACGAGATCATGGGGATCATCTTCGAGCATGGCGTGGTGCAGTGCACGTCGGGGCGCATTCCATTCGAGATCCTCGTCTCCCATGTCTCACACCACTGGCGAGAGGTGGCGCTCAGCACTCCCCAAATCTGGACCGATATCGAAATCATGCATATGCCCGAACACACTGCCTTGCTTGATTTATATCTACAACGGTCTCGCACCTGCTTGATTGACGTCTCCTCCGGGGACGGCTGGAGCAGGTCTAGCATTCACTTCGAGAGGCTAATCCAACACTGTCACCGCTGGCGCACTTTCTCGGCTCACGATATGTCACCCTCCGATGCACCTCTCTTCGTCGAGTTGAACGTCCCTAACCTTCGCAGTCTCGACATCGCGATCGAAGCAGACTGTCAATGGGTGTATGAGCCTGATTCTCCACAAATCCGCATGTTTCGAGGCGGTGCCCCGCTTTTGTCTGTCCTCCGAATTGACAGCAATATCTTTTCTGCCGGTCCTTTCCCCGGGCTGACTGCACTCAAGGAGCTAAGGTTGGGTGGGGAGTATGACGTGGTGCCTTTCGAGCACCTCCGAGAAGCATTGGTGGACATGAAGGTGCTCGAGAAACTCGCATTTCATTGTTGCGAGGTCAGGTTCCCCGCCTCTCCGACGCCGGTCGTTCTCCCGTCGCTGAAGAAGTTGCACCTTGACGCTGTCACGTCGGTAGATGATTACCTCGTGCCGTTTGCCCTCGCCCTCTTGACACCCTCGCTGGAGTACCTTGGGTTCCGTTCATCGCAGAAAAACCAGCTCGACCGCTTTGCGCGGTGCGTCCAGGCGTCCACATCTCCGCAGTATCCACGCCTCCATCGTTTGAAGCTTCGAGACACCTATGCATCCGTAGAGCTCATGCGCGCCCTTCCCGGTATTACGCATCTCGTCGTCATTTCGCGACAGGACGCGTACGAGGAAAATATCCTAGCCGTCCTCTCTCAATCCTCGTTAGGCCCGAGCCCCGTATGGCCTTCCTTGCAATCCGTGACACTCGAGGAGGTGCCTCGAGGGGTCATACAGAAACTTGCTGCTATGGCTAGGGCCCGCCTCCGTGCCGGCTGTCCAGTCCAAAAGCTCATCTTGGTGTCCAGCGGTGCCCGTTTTTCCGATAGTCCGCAAGATGTCGCTTGGTTGCGAGAGAATGTTGACCTGCAGCTGGTTAAGCTTAAGGACAATGGATGTACGTGGATTCGCTATCGCCGCCATGCTGGGACTGACTGCTGATACGTTGCATTAGTCATGTACTTCAACTGATCCAAGCCCTGTCGAGACTGGCGGAACGAAATGACGGTACTAATTTGCGGCGTATGAGGGACGAGGGCCGCGTATTTTACGGTTAATAACATGCTACTTGCATTGAATAATCGGTCTGGCCTAATTGTTTTCCAATAGGCATGCCACACCCAAGTGTTGTTGACCTGAAGAGCGTTGCATAAATTCCAGCTGATAATGATAACAAAGTCCTCGATATTCATGTCGGGTATCTACTGCCGCTTAAGCAGCTCATTCAATTTCGCCGCTGCCACCCCTCCGCTCAGCTCCCCCTCTTGCTGCCTCAGTCGAGCCTGGGCCTGGACAGCAGAGCCACTCGATCGGCCAAGCACCAGCGAGTACCGTTTCGACTGCCCTTCGCCCGTCGCGTTGGGCCGTGCCGTCACAGGATTGGTCTGTAGCGCGACGGCGGGAAGAGAGTACCGCTTGTGCCGTCGCGCGGTGTCTTCCCTCCGCGGAGACGGCGGGACGCTGGTGCCCCTCGACGACCGGTCGTCCGTTTCTTCTGAATGATCCTCCGTCTCGCTTGGCCGTGATGCCGATCCTTGCTCTTCCTGGTCCTGGAAGTCTTCGAGGATCTGGTGATAGCTGCGAGGACGCACGGCAGACTTCGGTCGGATGCGAGACATGGGGGAGGGTGTGGCATCGCGTCCATCTCCAGGTGTGTCCTGGCCAGAGCTGCCTTCCTCGTCGTCGATGCGATGCAAGGGACGCCTTGGACTGCCGACATCGATGGCCATGAGTGCATCGGCGCTTGGCGCTTGCCATCGTTCCGGAGTGAGAGGGAACGATGGCATGGTCAACCAGGACGGAAATCCCGAGAGAGTGGAATTCGATTGTGAAGCGGGGAGTTCTGGTGAAGAAGGTGCTACCGACTGCTCGAGGAGGGGAAAAACAGCCTCATAGCAGGCATCGCAAGACCGCGCGGACTTTGTCCCGTCCTTGTGTTTCGAATCTGAGATGAAAAAAGTCTGCGCTATGATTATCAGCGAATGCGTATTGAAACAACAGAGCACAAAATCATCCACCTTGCTTGAGCAGCTCGAGCAGACACATCTCCCGCACAATCTGCAGTGATGTCGCCTTCGCCTCCAGCCAAATACACGTCCGCAGCGCATGCAGCTTTGTGTCTTGCCATCTGGTATCCAGATTGCAGGCACAAAATGCTCCACCTTTCCACGCCGCGGCTTCTTCGGTTCATCCTGCGGGAGATGGGGCAGCGCTTGAAGTGATCTGCGCAGGTGGTTTGTAGAGGATGATGAAGTCAATGTGGAATTTGGGTGCATCGCGTTGAGGGAGATCAGCAGCGATGACTTGGCATTTCGTATCGCTGCAGCCCATTCGTCACGTTCAGCTTCGTTTGCTACGTAGACCGAGTAGTGTCAGTAAACGAGAGAAAAGTCGAAGGAGAGCTACTGACATGCATATACCGCAAAAGATGTTTCCGGACTTAAGATTTCGAGCCGCCTCTCGTCGCCGAGGTCTCTTGGCGCCGTGACAACTACCTCGAGATCAACGAGCTCAGCACGTCCCCTGTATAGCCATTTATCGTCTGTACTACTGCTAGCATAGCGAGCCTTCAGCTTTGAAGGGCCTGGACGATCGCTTTCCGTGTTGTTCAGTGTTGGCAGCTCGGCCTCACTCTTGCTTCGCGAGCGTAACATCAGTGGCCGTCCGCCGTTTTTGCCCTTCGCAGGTCCGCCACCGCCACCCCACTCCCACTTGTCACTCGGATCACCGTCGTTCTTGTGATCCGCGCTGGCCAACCACACGAGGCAGTCCGAGAAGAGTAAGAACTCGCGCTCGCGGGGCGACGAGGCGTACTCGAGTTGGAGAAGGGGCCCGCGCTTCAAGAAGGTACGGCCCGGGGAGATGAGCTGGAAGGGGAGATTCGGAGTGCTGCGCTGAAGTGCCAGAAGGGAGAGCGTTTGGGCATGGGTGTGGAGAGATGTATTGAGGGACAACGTAACTAAGAGAACGTCAGCAACGCCCGCGTCAGCCTATCGGTGAGACTCACTTTTGGACACAAGAGTATGTACGGCAGTCAATTGTGCGTGCTCAGGGTCATCCGGCTCAGTGCAGTTTATGAGATCTTTCAGTAGGAGAAGGTACCGCGGGCAGCGCTGCACGATGGTGAGCAGCCAGTCGCGCAGCTTTAACTTCCCGCAACGCGGATCGGACTCTTGCTTTGACACAAAGGCCGCGAATGGCGCGTTGTTAGACAAGAGAGATGTGAGGGCAGATATGGCGTCGGGGAATGACGTCACGAAGGGGCTGTAAAGGGACAGGTATGGGAAGTGCGAGAGAAGGATGGGAGACAGCGGCGGAAGAGGACCGGGAGATGCACCCGAGTCGGCTGGGTTCACGATGGCCGTCAACGATGAAAAGAATGACCGATGAAGGTTCCATATGTCTATAAAATTGGAAAATACGGACGTGAGCTCAGCGCGGTCTAGCAGTGGTTGCGGCGTGTCGAGCGACGCGATAATGGGGGTTAGAAATTGCTGTAGATTATTTGAATAATGAATATGACGGAACTGTGCACCTGGACTCACGGAGTAGATGAGTTCGAGCCCGTCGACATAGGCTTTCTCTGTATCGCAGAACTCGTGGATGACCTTGCGGCGCTTCGTCTCTCTTGCCTCTTCACCAGGTTTAGAGAGCCGCGTGCGACTGCCTCTCCTGTTGGCCTCTGGGGGATACGGTCTGCCCTTAGATTTGCGAACGGCGTTCCGCATTACAGCAGGCATCACGGCGCTGGGTGTGCTACCCTCCTCCGGCAGCGAGTCAAACGACGCGACACTGACTACGGACTGCCGGTGGAGAAGATTCGGCGCCGATGGGAGGGATATTCGGCGAAAAGGCAAGTACGGCGGTCGTGTATGCTGGGTTTGTGGAGGCGGAGACAGCTGACCGGGCGCATCGGACGATGGAAAGTCGACCGCAGACGGCGAAGGGCCGCTCCTGACTGCAGAAACTTGGTCAAAAGTTGTCAATGCGAGGATAGACAGGTAAAATACTGACCGTTGGCGGAAACCATGTCGGTATGTGTTGGTACGGAGCAAAGAATGCGAGCCTATGCGAACGTCGTCGCGATCACAACCATGTAAGCGATTCAGAGCGTTTCTGCTGTGTCTGGGTCCGATGTCGATTCTTTGAGCGGGTCCCAGTTGCTTTCCAGGATAGATTTTATAGAAAACGGAGAAAGAAACCTAACACAGCTGTTGTGCAGGACCAACTTGGGACCAACTCCGTCCTCCGAGTCGTTAAGTATATGCCGATGACTTCAAGTTGGATCCAATCCTAAGTAAGCAAAACTATATAATTAATTAATTACTCGTGTGTACCAGAGTTCTCAAATTTTGCTCATACATAGCTCTTTGAACGATTGAAACCTAGATTGAACCCTTCGCCCCTCCTCGAGCCCCCTTTACGACTCTGGCTCTGTGCCGTGAACGTTGCTGCGCAAATTTGACACAGGAACGATTTGAGAGCAGTACTTTTTATGACATCGTGACCACGTCCCAGTCTGCACGCGTCCTCATTTCCAAACTATAAATTACTGCAAGTGTCTCGTCCGTGTCGTTTGGCTGTACTATCTCCTATCTATGGCACGCACCCTGGCAGGTGAAATTGCAAAGGCTCGTAGTGAGGAGGTTTCAGCATCCGCACTGTCGATGTCGACAGACGTCCAGGGCGGGAGTCCTCCTACAGAGGCGTCTCAAAGTACTGGTCAGTATGGGCGTGTTCATGTTTTGATACAGCTGCATCTAACTATACTGTCTATTCAACAGAGAAGCGAAAAAGGCGGACAGATGACCCAGTCCCTGCGAATGCAGCCTCAGCTTCGAGGTATAATCTGAGCACAAAACTCAGAATTGCGAACATGCATACGGCGTCTGCGACGCTTACCGTTATTCCTGGCCATCGTGCGTCTGAAGAGCACAGTGAACTAGTAGGCAGCTCGCAAGATGCAGCCAAACGCCTCAAGAAAAGTTGTGAGGTGCGCGAGCGAGATGTATTGACTGTTCATGGTCTGATACACTTGATACCCAAGGATGAATACCTGTATCAACAGGACTATTTGGTGGAATTTGAAGAAATAAAAGCAGGTACATAATTCCATATTATCATATTCTTATCGTCTTGCTTGCTTAGAAACGTCGACGATGACGCAGACGGGGGTAAAATTCCCAAGCCAGCAACAATCAATTCAGGACTGCAGCGAAGTATGGGCCTCGAGTCGCAAGATGGAAGATGGAGGCGCTTACAGGTGCGCACTCTCTCGCAGTTAGTTGTTTCATTCTAGTAACGAGCACCGTGGTCTCATAGCAATATGTTAATACAATGTGCCGTGAGCACCTAGATACCAGAAGAACGTACACTCAGCAGGACCCGCAGGTCCTCAAGAGTCTGCATGAGCAAGTACGTACATTCTCAAATAATTGATTTTACGAAATTGTAATAGAAATCACACAGATGGCTACCCGCCACCCTTTCCTGACGCGCTTTAAAGATAACTGGGCAACTAATGCTATGCTTTCGAGGACCCTGATCACGCTCAGTCGGACAGAGCGGCTGAAAGCTGGTCGAAAGTCAAGCCCAAGAAAGCGTGTCAAGCGCCAACTAGTCGACACAGTCTCACATCCTGAGACCGAGCCACAGGACACGATGGAGGATAGCACGCAACACTCCAATCCCGACTCCGAGAGAAGTGAGCGAGATCAGTCGCAGACTCTTCAGGGCGATGAGAACACCGACTGCGGCGAGGATACAAATGCAGGCAGTATTGATAAGGCTGATATGACGGACATGGAGGTGGACGCCGAGGAGGTGGACGCTGACGATAATCGTGACAAAAGCATCGAGCGATCGGAGGCGGACCCGGACGTACGTCTCCGGCCAATGGACGAAACTGGGGACGACGTCGTCAATTTTGCGGTTCGTGTCCGTTTATCTTTACTGCCAGTTGCTTATGTTACATTGCTGGTGATTCTAGTCCGTCATCCCCAAAGTGGCGACAGAGGATACAAAGATCCGGGTAGACAGGGAGGATGACTTAATTGTCGATCTGGTGAGTGTCTCCGCTAGGGAGCTCTCCGATCTCTGACAATAGACGACATCTTCCACAGCCTTTTATCATTCCTAGTTCAGGAGATGCATCGGAAACAGTGAGTTGATTTCATTCAATCGCCCAGTCTCTTGCCTTACGACTTACCTTGCGGCCATAGCCCAATCCTAGTCCAATGGTATCACAGTCGAATCCATGTAAGTATCCTGTACTCTTGCTGATGTATACAACCCAGGTGGTGAGAGTCCCGAAAGGACGTGCAGCGTCTGTTAGATTGAGTATTCCTGGGTACGCGGCCAAGATTAAAATTCACACCTCGTAACCGCTGACGAAAGGTTGGCGCAGACACGTCCCACTTACCTGGGATATCGAGAATAATGAGGTGTCCAACCCGCAAAATAATTGACGTCACTCCTCCGAATGTCATACCTGCTATACTTGCATACTGTACGTCGATCCCCTTGTGATTTCCTGTTTTGTTGTGATACTCTCGCACTCTCGCCAGGCTTTTGAAATAGCCCACCATTAGGTGCTCCTCCTTCTTGTACACTTCTGTAGGTACCGCGATGGGTCGTGCTCGTCTTTGTCTCATGCTTTCGTGCTTTCGTTAACGTTGCTGCTTCTGTAAAGTTTGTAATTGACTGGTAGCTCGCATTGCCGTATGCATAATGTCTATATATGTCCGCAATTATTTGGTGAGAAGAGAAAGGGATGCAAGCGAAGGACAGGAAAGCAAGAGAATGAATAACTATGTCGAAATTAGGGTAAAGTAAGTACTTGAATAGCAATACATGATTCCAAATGCAAGTGTCCGCGCGAATCTACGTGATGAGTGGCTCTGGAGAGCAGAAGGCGTTGAATGAGAGTCCAAGTTTTGTCCATGTAGCAGAGGCGAAGGGGGAGAGGAATCTGACGAGCTACCCACGACGCGTCATGGGCCCCAAAAGCGCGTCGAGAGGAGCGAAAAGCCGTTCATTATTCGTAGCATAACCACGTTCGATGAGAGAGAAGAGAACTGGTGTCCAGCGATGAGCTAATCTTTGAGAAAAAGGATTGATAGAAAGAACGCACCCCGTTCCCGACGAACACTTGTGCCCGCTGACCGATCATCATATCGATCGCCTGCGCAACATGTTTTTGTTCCCAAGTCATTTCCAGATCCCGACTGCTGACTACGGCGTCCCACTGGCCTTCATCATGCAGTGCCGATTTCAAGACATTCACCCATGCACGCGGCGCGTTCGTCATGATGTACACGCGCCGCAGACCGATACCTGCGCTCGAGTTTGTCCGTATCGCGTGCACCTTGTCGACGATCTGCTCCACGGACGGGAAACAGTGTGCGAGATATATGGCATGGTTTTCGGGAGTGTTCCAGCCCCATTCAGCGCCGGGTGGCGGCTTGAAAGTATCCGGAAGGCCATGAAAGAGGTTGAACGACATGTAGGTAGACGACCACGTCGCGAGATGATGACAGTGGTCACTGAAGTCCCCACGCCGGACATGCAACGCTAGAAGGCCTGGGATAGGCTCCATGGAGTAAGGGTCGACAGTCGGTTCAGGAGAGGCCGAGGGGAGAAACGATAATAGCGATGACAAAACCGTGCGGGAGGGTGAAAGAGCAGCAGCATTCGCTTCGAAAGCTGATTGAACCAAAGGCGACCAGTTGAACCCTGTCAGCATAGGGGAGCTAAACAATGTAGGCCATATATCGAGGACCCGCGTTGTGCCAAACACCCTAGTTCGCAGCGTCATGAGCGAGTGCGTTTCAATATAAGGACGTGACAAACCAAATGTCAAATATCTGACTTGACTGCGCGTCAATCTCGAGACATGGGTCATCTATCGTGTCCAGCAGCTCTAGCCATTGCTCTAGGATTGTTCCAGCGGAAGCCCATCGAAAATGAGCGTTCACCACGTCACTGTGGATGACCGTTCGGTTGGGGCATACTTTTTGAAAATATTCACGGGATACAGCACGGGGGACGTCGTCACCCTGCGGGAGCTCTCCACCAACTATCGGTCCTAGAATGCATGCCATTGTGTGAGTAGACACTAGACCATGTATGATCAGTCTGCTTACCAGATATCATAGCAGACATTGGTATTCGACTCGGGATAAGATTTTGACGGAATTGAGAATAATCGGGCGCCTCTGGTCTCGCCCATGTGTAGTTATCGAATACAAACCTGCGATGAAACAATCAACATCTTTGTCTGAAGCAGGCTCAAAAGCCACACTCACGCTCGTTTAGATGCATGAGCCAAATGAGCGTTCAGGAACACTTCCTGCAAAGCATTTCCCCAGCCCACTGCTGCAGGCGTCAAGATCCGATCCTTTAATTTAGAGTATCCCAGGCAAATGGAACGCCACTCACAGTATACATGATTTGCCATCCACAAGAACTTCCTGTGCTTTCCCTCTGGCTCTGGCAGCGACAAATTATGCTGCGGTAAATCCCGCTCGAGTCTGTGAAACTCTTCGTACAAGGGCGGAAAGCTGCGATCCTCAGGCCATGCCTCGCGCACATCCTGTAGCTGCAGCTGACACAAGCCGTTGAACAGCCCGTACAGAGATAACGAGAGCAAGACAGCCGCAGCAACTGGCCACATGTACCGTCTGCCAAGTCGCGTCGATACCACCGTACTTGCAGCCAAGCTACCGCTTGACCCCACGATCCGGCTCGTTGTGGTGGGCAATACGGTATACTGCAAGGTGGACATTTTAAGATCGTCGGTGCAGTGGGGGACGGAAGGGCATGAAGAGGTGCTATGAGAGTCGCTGGGTTCCCGGTCAAGGTACGTCCTGGCACGTCAAAACCGAGCACTGAAGATAGTGGAGCCTTATGCTGCCCCTGGGAGAGTAATGTACGCTCGCACGAGCGACACGACACAGACGTGAGCGAATCAAAGAACAAAGGCACTGTCAAGGCTGCGCTCCACAAAAAAATGAACAACGGCGTAATTCCTGGATACTTGTTATCCAGGTTTGTGTTTCGCTCAAACGCTCCTTATTAGGGACGGCTCCCTCTTTTGGCAAGATCTTCCCCTTTTTGTGCATGTCCTTTCCGAAAACCCCCGACCCTGTCTCATTCCGGATAAAAAGCCCCTCTCCAGTTGTTCCGTATATTAGGATAAACGTGAGCCAGGTTTTGCTCTCTCTAACTAAGCGCCGAAGGCGCCTCCTTCATCGTCGCACGTATCCCGTCCTTTCCAACCTTTTCTTCCGAGGTCATTCGCCCTTGGGTGTTGGTCCTTGAGTAGTTGGCGGTCAGTATAGTATTTATTTCATGACTTGCGAGTAGTACTCACCATTAAGCTATTTCAGGAAGGATGGGGTAGAAGAGGGAGAGACTGTGCAGCTGCGCTCCATTGTAGGGCTCGTCCAAAAGCCACACAAAATGAACAATTTCGGTATTTTGTTGGTTGTCGGAGGTCACGATGCGTCCTGAAAGTGCACCGCGTACGTTCCCTGCGACCAGCCCAACAATTCTTCCTCGCGAGTGCGGTAAGATGGGTTCTCCTTGGATATCGGTCCTGTTCATTTGCCAGTGGACTGGAGCAGACAAGGAACCCGGGAACGGGTATATCCACACGAAGCGGGTGGTGTCGGTAAGGAGTACCGGCAGGTTCATAATGGTGAGGTATTCATGACGGGTTTTATATTCGTCGTCAGTTACGATGTCCCTGTCAAGCCTTGTCAGTGGATTTCTTTCTCTTCCAACTTAATGATGAGTACGCACTGCCCCGAGAGCATCGGGTAGTCTTGAATATACCTATTTTGCCAGATGTCTTTCAGCGAGAAGGTGGAGGGTTTTGACATTGTTACACGGGACAAGTCGAATGCGAGGAAGTGAGGAAGTTGGCAAGAACGTAGTTGTGGATTTATAGGATCGACGGCGTTCAATGGTATGTCATCTGTACTTTGCCGTAGACCGTTTTATTCACTGATTCTTCTCTGAGTGTAGAGTCGGGAACGAGACGCCTCTACTCTCATCCCGGCGGAGACGGGTTCTTACGTGGAAACTTCATCATATGTGCTTCGTTATAAGAATTGGTCATGTTCCTGGGCAGCGTGTACATTTTTTGGTTGTTTTCCGTAGAGGACGGGTAACAGATGAGTGCTAAGTTGGGTGGTCACATCATCACTGTCCGCTAACACTTATCTTGCCTGTACGTCCTCTACGGTAGGGAGACATTTACGGGGCTGCTTCTTTCGACCTGGTGTCGGGACATCATGAGTATCCGTGTATTGCACCCTGAAAGGAGATACTCACACAGGTACGTAGTGACATACCTGCGCACGTTTTGCGCACTGGCGGCAGCACGGGCGAAGACCATCACATTTCATATGGCGCTCTGGAAAATTGTCCTCGGACATGAGTGCGCTGCAGGTCATAAGTAGGTGCCAGCAAGGGTTGCTTACTTCTACAGAATAAGCATGCGATCGGGGTTCGTCTTGGCACACGTTTTGAACACCATACAGGGTCGTCGTGGTCGTCATTCTGTGTTTTCCCTGAGTCGTCTCCTGTCTTTCTCGGGAAATAGTGGTCATTAATAGGTAGCTGTGGCGGGTCTGTAGCTGTCTCGTACCTGTCCAGAGGTTGACATATTTGGTTTGCTGCTTTGGCTACGGTGGATAACTGCTTGTACTTTGAATAATGCGAGTTCTTGTCTTATGTATTGTGTGGCCAGATGAGAACGGACTCAGTCGTCAAAAGCAATGCGGTGCTGACACGGACAATTCATTTATCATGACGTTACAGAGTGGTGATAGGTCGGCGTAAAGGCAGAACTTCCCCGTTACTCTTTCAAACGTCTTATAGATAACGACGCCGATGCTGGAGGTTGTGCCACGATCAACAAGGGGAGGTAGTGGACAATTCAGATGTGTTTCACGATATAGGGTGTGCGTAGGAGCGGAACAGGTCATAAAGTACGACGGACTGAATTGGACGCGTCGTAGACGCGTCTCGTCACGTGTATTCCGACATGCGGGTTGTGTTGTCGTTGACTTCTATGCGCGGAGGCGAAAGTTCTTATATTACTTGTCTTTTTCGCGATTGATGCATCCTCGGGTCTGTCACCGTACAGAGGTTTTCTCGTTGCGTTTAATTTCTTGCGCGCCGGAGTTATGTAGTATGCTTGGGACGGTTTAATGGCAAGTGAAAATAAATCATACGGCGGTGAGATTGTTGTCGGAGAGGACGCGTTGTCTACTGCTGGAAACATGTACAGTAAAAGTTCTTGTAAATGACTCGGTGCTCGGCCTCGGGAACGCAGTTGTTGTTCTCACTGCTAGTTGTGGCGGTAGTGACTTTCGAGCGGGACTCCAGTGATATGCGTTGAGGTCCTTGTGGGCATTGCACGGTGTCGTGCACCTGTTTACCAGTTCATTGCCCATCGCTGCCGGAAAAGGGTGAACAAATGTGTAGTAGGATGAGCGTTCTCCGCTCACATTTTCCTTCTGTATCTGCTCTTCTTCGGCGGGTGTGAAGTCGTTGACGATGCCAAACTGTTTACGGATCTCGTCCGGAGTTTTCCCTTTTATGATGCTCGCAATGCGTTTGGATCCGACGTCACTGTAGTTCCAGTCGTTCGGTTAAGAATGGGAAGTCGCCAGGAAGCTCGATGGAAGGCTTACATCAATTCCCTTATCTCGAGGTAGTTCGCCGCGATGATGATGTCGAACAGTGTATCGAGGTCGACGTCAATGAATTCGCGGTCCCATGGGCTAATCTGCAGTGTACGATTGCGCATTTCGTAGGGGTTGAGGTCGCTGTCCTCGCTGGCGATGGGCTCGTTTTTGTGGTATTCACAGTACTCGATGACCTGTCCCGGCGTTTGCTTGAATGTTCTTGGATAGATAATTGTTGAACTCACTTTGATTAAAATGGCAGAGGAGACATTGGCGACGGGAATAGGTTTGCCGTCATAGGAGCCTTTGATGGGGTGTAATCAGTGTATTGTAGCTTCGTCGTTGAAGATGACTTGAACGCACCGTCTATAATCTTCTTCACGAGCGCACTTCTCTGAATTATGTTTCTGTCCACAGTGTGCAGTTCGTTATCGCTGGAAAGTAGCTGTATGTTAGCCATTGAAAGCGAGAATGTAGGAAAAGTTAGGTGGAAACAGAGACTGACACTGGATTTATATCGCGTCCTCAGAGAGTGTCCGTAGCGTCAAGTATTGTTCTCGTGAAATCGTCCTATAGGTTACGAGATGTGGGCGACTGGTAGCGTACAGGTGGAATGGTCACCTGTTTCTCCCAAGCGGTCTTGTAATCTCGAGGCATACATTGTCGTTTGTCGTCGTCGAGGTCGGTCGTTTCAAGAAAGCAGTAGTCCCGCCGTGTAAATTTTCTTGACGGCGTGGAAAATGGTTGTCTTTTCTCGGAATGGCCGCGGCAAGTGTGGACCTTGTGGTAGGGTCAGACGATCGATTCAATAGTAGGCCCAAGATGAGCAGATGAGACCGTTTGAAGAAAGCTGTTCAAGTCACGGCGATCTGTCCTCGCAGCGCGTAACTGGCTATGGGAAAGTACGAAACGCCACAACTGAGCAAGGTCTTAGGTTCGTACAGCGCGTATCTGTGCGTGGGAAAGTACCGAACGCCACCATTGAGCAAGGTGACCAGGGTATCAATGTGACCGATTCATCCCGATGGTACCGGTTCTTTGTTGCTCTGTGCCAAGCTCTTACCCACAGACGTATCGACTTGGCTGGAACACAAGATCTCGTCAGGTGAAGTATCGACGACGTTTGACATGGGAGAACAGCCGTGTCTCGGCAATAGCAATGCAGGTGGTTCCGAAGTCCTCAATTAGTTCTACGAAAATCTGATGATTGCAGCGTTATTGAGGCTCGACGGTCTCGGGAGAAACGGGAGGCACGGTCGACTGTCTTCTGACCGAGTCGACGGAAGAGGAATTCTGTACCGTTTCCTCTAGGGTAGTCGCCGTGGCTCGTACTGCGTAACAAAACAGGAGATCAAGATCTAGAAATACTGCAATCAGAGTTCAAGATTGGCCTCGCAGCCATTGTGCTTTCCGACTTGAACGTGAAATCCGTGGTGAGTATCTCTACATAGTGCAAGTCATTGATCGGGATGGCTGAAAGACGTCGCCGGGACTGGCGCAGATGGCGAGTCAGAGATTGTCCAATATCGAAAGGCTCTTCTCCGCAGAAACCAACGCGTCGTTCGTCGGCCTCTTCTTTCGGCAGTGGACTCCAGGCCTTATTTGCCTCTTCGGTCGGGTGTCTTGGTCTTTTCGCATGGTCGCCGAGTGGTATTGCACTCACGCATGGAACGTGGACGGTTTTTTGCGCAATTGGTTTCCTCTTCCGCGCCACTTTCGTGTAATCCTCGTTCGCACAGGAGCGGTAATTTCTGGCCCCCAGGCCTTGTACTTTTTCGATAGGGTACAGGATCGGGCTGCCCCGCTTGATGTATACGTTGCAGCTTGCCGGGTACGAACCCTGGTCGACTTTCTTTTGCTCTATCGGTACACCCATTCCGGAAATGAGTCACAAACTCGGTCGCGCTCGCCTTGCGACGACACCGCGATATCAGCACTCGTCCCGACTGTCGTGGCCCAGCGCTTTCGTCCCAAAATTCCTGGCGATCACTTGCAATTCGCCCACCCCGATCGTACGTTTTCGTTCTTCGGGACGTTCTTGGACGAACACACCCTTCGCCTGAGCCTGAGGACAGTCAACGTCCACGTCACCAATACCGAACCGGTCAAGGCAATCTTGCGTCACTCGCCTTTCAGTGCGTCGATTTATATTGTGGATGCGTGTCTACGTTTTCGAGAGGCTGACGCGGCTCGTTTCCGATAGCCGCACTCAATAATTTTATATTAGGTGACGGAGCCTTTTCTATGTTTCCCGATGTCACCTTCGAGCAACGTTTGTGCGTATCGTGCAAGGGAAAGACGGGATTCCCGGAACTGCCGAAGGAGTGGTTGAAGAAGTATCTGCGCTCGACGTTTTATTCGACGGATAGATGGGATGAAGCGTTGAAGAATCCGATGCACGTAGGGTGGCGTCGTGCCGTGGACAAGGACATGTGGGTGATGGAATTCGATTGTGAGTGCGATTTCGTCGACTTTGAAGAGGTCTGATGTCGTACTAGTGGGGGAATGGCGGCAAAGCCGCTTGAGGTCTGGATCGCAAGGGTCAATTATATCTCTGCGATGGTATTTCAAGGTTTCTCCTGGTCGATCGACTGGCTACGCTGTGGTGGTGGACGTCTAAGGCTCGTTCTGTTGTGAATCGTGTTAATTATTCATTTCCTCATCTTTCAGTTGTCGCTTTAGAGACGTCGGTCGATGTGCGTATTGTGGTGGAAGAACCCTTCATCTGCGCCGAGTGTAGCTGAAGGTCGAGGACGTCCGGGTCCCTTGTATCCGATGGAAGGACCCTTATTCTGCAACTGCCGACAGTGATGTGTATGTTTTTTGGTTGTCCGGGCATTTTGCCTCGCCCTGCGCAGAGGAGGAATATATGGATGGTATAGACCTTACACGCGCAGTCCGTGGCAAAGTATCGGGGATGCGAGTGTACATATCTACCTCCGACTAGCCGTGTAAATTAATTATATCGACTTCTCGTACGTCAGCCCTAGTCTGGCATCGTAGTTTTCCGTCGTCTCTCTTGTGCGCGTGCTTAGTTGCAAATGTGTCACTGCGCGACCACATTTCGAACGGGTATCGAGGTTGCTAATTTAGACCCTGATATTACATTGACATTCCTAAAATTTTGTCCGTGAAGATATGTACAAGTTATTTACCGAAACGGATTTTTTTCCGGTTGGTTCTGGAAGCTACGGTCGAAATACGATACGATGGGCGCAAAATACGTGGTCTACGTAGCTGATAGAGGGTGAATGTGGAGAAGCCCGCGCCGTTGGAATTCCACGACGGACGAGCGGGCGGGGGCGTCCTTGGTAGTACCGTCTGGTGGTGTAGGGGGAGGCGGTCGAAACAGTAGTGGGGGCCTATGTACGGGCTGTGTATAGTGAGGGGCAAATAGAATTTGACCGTCTTTTCTGTAGCGCATGACAATGTGCGGGCTGACGGGAAATCAATGTTGAGCGGTCTATGACAAAAGAGAATAGCGACATGTCGTACTCTCTTTTGCTGTGGCAGCGGATATTGGTACAGTACTCACGGAGCGTGACATGGGATTGACCTATAAGGACCCCGCTCTCCGGCAATGAGCTACAGGAACATGTGGCAACTTCGGGAGGACGAGAGGAGGGCATGGCTCGTTCTCTGGGAATTGCTTATTGCTCTTCTGGAAACGAGTACGATTTATACCGGCCACTGAAGGTATCGACGTGGGAGGGTTGATAGGATTTCTCATCTGTCCTCGAAATACGGGCTGTAAGCTACTTGCGTAAAGTTTGTATGTGAACAGTAGTTGTACTGCCGGAAGAACACGATTGCTCACGTGTCTGGATATGTCGGTTCTCCTCGGAGGCTACGGAAATGAACGTGGATTTTGAATATCTCAACTGGATCTGCAAGTCTTGTTTTGACCTACTTTCCTGCCGCGCCTTTGTTGGTACGCCTCGGGACCGTTTATGTCTTTCACGGGTCTGCTGGAACTTTCCTGTGGATGGTCAACGTTCTGCTCTGAAATTCGGCGCGTGACGCTTTACGGGATCTGTTTCAAGAGCATGCTCTTGGGCGCCTGTCTCATGTGTCGCGCCCTGTCTCACTTGATCTGTTGCGGTTCGTGCTTGGTATCGTTTCCCAATGGACGACGGTCAGGTGGCGACGACATTGGTGATTATTTTAAATCTATCCGTGGGGGGGATAGTTGACCAACATGGATCTCGTTCGCAGTTGACCATATGACAGGTTTCGTCCCGGTTTTCGGTCGGCGAACACGGTTGGCTAGGCTCCTATAAATCAGTGAAGATCGTTGCCTTGTCGTAAGTGACATTCCTATGGCCAGTTCGTCTTTCCAACAGTCTCGCAGCGCTTCCTTTTTTAAGGAGTGGTCGGTCGTCGTCTCCGATGCCATATTCCGGCTGTGTTCTCCCGGCGACGTCTACGTTCTTCGACTTGTTAATCGCATGTTTCGGAATCGAGTCGACCGGTACTCCTCCGAAGTATGGAACATGGACAACTTTTTAGCACGCTGGTTTCCTAGTGCGCGTGGGTTTCGACGCCAGCTTCGTCGTTGCGACGCTTTAGTGTCGGGATCACAGCCATTGCAATTCTTTTCACGTCGCTACTACGTGGACAGTGACTTCGACATCTACATTCGTCCCGTGGCTGTGGGTGATATGGGACTCTACCTACTATCAGTAGGCTATGAGTATTCCCCAAGGGATGGCGACCCTGACACTTGGGACAACGCTGCGCACGAGATGTGTGAACAGCCCGTTAACTTCCACGATTGTCAAGAGATTTATGGTCTCAGTGATATAATCGCTGTGTTCTATTTCTTCAATGTGTCCGTGAACAAAGAGGTTCAACTGATTGTATCCGGCCATCACAACTTACTGTGGATGGTTTTTGCTCATCATTCTAGTACACAATGCTCCGTATTTCGTGTCTCACCGTCTCCCTGATTCTATCTGCAGCTGCTGTCATGAACTTTTTCACGTGGGATCGAGCGGTCGCTTTATTCCCTCGCGCGACTTTCGACGACAGGCTGTCTTTCATCTGTAGACCACCGATCGGGGTCGAAGGCGAGCCTTCGCCATGGATGACAAAATGGCGTAGGCGAGGGTTTGAGATGATAGGGAAAGATCATCCATACCTTTCCGGAGACCTTGTCACCGGACAACGCTCAATCCTTGACGCCCGCTCGTGGGTTATTCCGGCGTCAGCAACGAAAGGTATGCCATTGTCGCGGTTCTCAGTTTGTTCATGTGTATCTGACAGGTTTTAGTTCTGTCACTTTCGTGTGGTAAACGCAAAAATACATGTAATGCCAACATACAGTTCACCGTCGCGCTGGACGATTCCCCGAGTGGCGAGTTCGGCGGTGCAGGGCCTTCTGTTTGCATACGGAACATACCTGCAAGGTTCGTTCCGTCTAGTTTTTTGCCTGGAGCGATACTTTTTTACTGGATTTATCGGTGCAAACAGCCCCATGGAATTGCCGGAGGTCCCGATCCCTCAAGATTTGCTGGAAGGAGAAGAAGAAATCGACGACATTGAGTACGCGGCGAGCGTTGCAAACGAAGTTAGTTTTTGTTCGACGAGCACATTACCTTGATTTCGACTGACCTTTGATCTCTAGGAATGGGATGTGTCGAGCGCGTTATTACATGTTTAGGACTGACCCTACGGGTTGAATGAAAACAATGGAGAGATATCACTTGTGAGGAGAGGGTTTTTTCGAATGAGGTACAAGTAAGAGGACATGTACTATGTTACAGCATCCCTGACGACTGCAGTATGGCTTCCGTTAGACGGTTCCCGGTGTCCGTGGAAACAAGATAGGATCGTCAGGAACGTAGGAATAAAAAAGCTGTTGGCCAGGGAATGAACTACGAATTAAGCATCGGAGGACGGCGAGTTATAAGCAACGACATGATGGAATCCAAAGTAGACGTGTGGCTCGGTTGGAGTACGTGATCCCTACGAAAGACGCCGCCCTGTCCTTTTCCCGGGTACGTGTCACGAATCATGGCCGTCGTCCTCGTCCTCGTCCTCGTCCTCGCCGTCGTTATCACTGCTCTCGCTGTCGTTCCATTGGATAGGTCGGTACGGGCGTAGCGAGATCGTGACTCCGTCGATGTAGACAACAGAAGGTTCCGCTCGTGGTAAAGGCAAGTGTTCGCGTTTTCTTATAGCCTCGAATTCCTGGTCTACGGACGGGCAATTGAGTGCAAGGGTACTAGTAACACATGCGATTGGATCGCTCACCGTGAAAGGTTATAAGCCAGGCCGAGTCGTCGCTCAGACTACGCATGTCTGGTAGCATTTCTGAAGGCATTTCCTTCGGTTTTTGAATTACTCTTAACGAATCGAACACATTGTCCCACAGATGGTGGATATGTGAAAGCTGCAGGTTGTAATCGCATGGGATAACTTTTCCTTCTTCAAAAGTCGAGCGAGGGAACAGAGAGATAGCCCTGTCCGCGAAGACAAAGTTCATCATTGCGCCTGATTGGAATCCAAGTTCGGTATACGGACCAGGCAAAGAAAAAGGGAATGCTTACTGAATGGGAGCTTGCGAATAAGATACGTGACGGGCTCAGCAGGTACGTGGAATATGTTCACCATGCGCCTTGGGAGAGGGGCGCCTGGCGAAGATCGGTCGCGCGCTATCGTAAACGAGAACGTGCAGAGATGGCGATATTCGGGCACGGGAAAGGTGTCCTGGTGGGTGAGTCGTATGAAGCGTTCGGGTGGTGGCGCGGATCCGAAATAATGGGTGTTGGAAAGAGGAATGCTGTTAGGAAGTCTACGCATGAACGACAGCAGTGGTCCTTCCATCCCTGTGCGAACGAACACGTCGAGCGATGTAGTTCTGTCCGTGACACCACGGAAGTAGTTGTAGGTCTGAGGTCCGCAGATGACGGCATTCGTACGGAGGAGGGCTTCACGAAATGTGCGAGGGGCGACGAACCACACCTTCAGAAAATGATCGGGTGACCATCGTATTGTCGTTACGGCTGCATAGATTGCGCTGAGTCTCGTGGACACGACTCCTAGAATGATGAGGAGAACGGGAGGCCAGTGGTAGAAAAAGATGGTGTAAAATTTTCTCGACGCTTGAGATGTGAGAAGTCGCTCGAGACCTGACTGACCCGGGTGTCGGGAGGTCCGCGGGAATGTCGGTGTCATGTTCCTGTATTGAGCTCAGGGTGTACGCACGAAATAGAGTAAGGGAGCAGGCCACTGGTTGTGTTTACACTGGAGGGACAATGTAAAGGTACGTTGCGACTTGGGAAAACCAAGTGGAACAGTTAGCGCCGGCTAAGGAGGAGGAGGGAGTTGCTTCTCACTGGTTTTCCCGATCTAGCCGGTAATCAATATCGTTAACGGCGCGAGCACGTCCCTTCCCGATACCTCGCTCTCGCAGGCTGGACTCGGCATCGTTCCTGAATGTCGTCACTTTCCGGTCCATGGCACGTCACATCAGACGAGCTGACGGAAACTGTTGCAGACAGGACCGGGGCGTTGCGAATAGCAGTACTACAGCTCGAGCTGTTTTTCTGCTGACAACATTGTCATTTTACGCAAGGTCATACGACAGTACATTCTTGTGGTTTAACTATAGCAATTGAATCAGGTTCACACGACGCCCAAAAAAACTGGCGAGACATGTAGTTAACAGTGGAACACGGAGACTGGAGCGTTAGGGCAGGATACTCACTTCGTACAAACACGTCGCCGCGCCAGCAGTCGTTGTCGTTGTCATCGTATGCATGCTGACTTTTGTATGCTCGGCAGCATACAGGGACCGTGCAGATGTACTAGTGAGGTGCAGTCGACTGTCGACAGGGAGTCGATGTTAAAAGCACGGATCGACGGCGTCGACGACGAGCAAACGGCGAGTAAACTTCGACGAACGGATAATTTCAAGGACACGGGTATCTTATGTAATCTTCGCACGGCTGGAGTCGGGATTGCGCTTGCGCACTTGTTTGTGGCATGCGCGCCTCTTGTCTTCGTTACACATTACGGATCGAACGTACCACGGACATGTCGGTTTTGAAGATGTCCAGGAGTATGTTAGGGCGGGAATTGAAAGTACGTGGAAGTTTTATTAGTAGTACGACTGCTGATTTTCGTACTATAGAAGCCTGCATACTCACAGTAAGGTCAGCCAAATAGCGTTGAAGATTGGGGTGGTAACTCGTTAGTTGCTCACTTTCACGCGCAAAAGAATACGGTTCACGAATCAAGTTTGACGAGGTGAGTGAGACTCAGTGTTCTCGGACTCGGAAGGTACTGACGCTGGGGATTGGGAAGAGTTTGGAAACGAGAAGCATATGGGTGAGTCCTTGTTACACCGGCTTCCAGTGTAACGTGTCCAGTACTAGCATTTACAGATATGTAGATTCAACGTGTTGCAGCCGCGGAGGGCCTCGTCGTCGACGGTGATACCGTGCGTGTATTCGTCTAACATCTTTCTTCCTTTGCCAATAATTCACGTGTAGAGATTTCCAACAAAATTGCCCACCGACGCTCGTTACCGGTGCTCAGTCGGAACCGTCGAAATTCGATCATCGTTTGACAGGCCGATTTGCTCTTCCTGATCGTGTTAGCTGTTCGAGTTTCCACGGTGCGTACATTTGTCTGTCACGCTCCCCCCCTTTGACGACAACGCAC
This sequence comes from Plicaturopsis crispa FD-325 SS-3, assembly GCA_000827205.1. Lineage (NCBI taxonomy): Eukaryota > Fungi > Basidiomycota > Agaricomycetes > Amylocorticiales > Amylocorticiaceae > Plicatura > Plicatura crispa. The sequence goes on along the minus strand of KN832563.1, from coordinate 367,276 downwards.
GTCTAGCGATGCTGAGTGCAGGCGCATTTCGATGTGAAGTTTGCAGTGTTGCGAATCAGTCCTAGCAAGGCGATTTGTCATTATCGCTTCATTAATATAGGAGTGTGCCCTCTTGCTTTTTCGGTGCCATGTCGACGTGCCCGACTTCGGTGTCATTGTTGCTAAGCTTGCGATATCTAGTGAAAAACAGAGTTTTTTCGTCTCCTGGATACTTCAGTGGAAGCCAAGGGAATGTCACAATAGTCGATCATATCCATGTACTGGTTCAAGATAGCGATAAAAATGTGGGACATTGCCGGATACACGATTCAAAGAGGTCCTTATTCAAGGGTTTTGCAAGTAGATGAGTTTAGACGAGGCATGAATGTATGGAACTGTCGACTACTTTTTAAAGGCCCATGCGATGTGAAGACGGGTGGAGGTATGGACGATAGGGTAGTACAGGTCCTGCTGAGCGCTCTGAATTAAGACCTTTGCGTGGCCCTCGGGGTAACCAGAGTCGACTAGGATGGGCAACATAGAGGGGAGAAGAGAGTCGAAATACATCCAAGATATTTCACCAATAGCGAGATGCAGGGGGTCTGTGAGAGTATTGTGGGTCTTTCGTTAAAAGTTATTTAATCGGTGAAACTGGTAACATACCTCTTGGCCAAAAGCCAATCGGGACACTGCCAACCCTGACAGAGATATTTTCGAATTCACCAGCTGTCTCCAATAGTTCTCGAAGGCTTTGAGGGACGGTGACGTCGATGCCCCGCCGATGCAAGCAGTAGTGGTAGGCTTCCCAAAGGGCGAACCACCCTGACAGGCCAGAGAATCCTTCTATCTCAGAGGCCATTCTTCCGTCGGCCATGGGCTCGAGGTCAGGCTCGATTAGGAGGACCATGCCACCTGGTCGTAGCAGTCGACCAATCTCTTTAAGGAGCCTAGGGTAATTACTAATCTATAATGTGGTCGATCATGCGTGGGTCACCGACTGAAGACTTTGAATAAGCTGAAAGGAACTCACTCCAGTGTGCATCGATCGGGCATGGATAAAGTCATAAGTGCAATCTGGGTACGGTAGCGACGGCACATCTAAATCACATACATCGAACCTGTGATCAATCTGTTAGACGCGTACACCGGTACGAAAAGAGACAGTAGCTTTCGTACGTGCAGTTGGGTGGAACAAGCCTGAAGACCAATCAGTTGAATCCAGATACGTTATCGAAAAAAGCTCACCTGGGTTGGATGGGGGCAAGGTCGACACCAGTGACCTCGACTCGAGGAAATTTATCGGCCATGCTAATTGCCCTAATGATATGTGGTACACATCTACCATCATTGTGACAACACTCAGGGTACTCACCACTGTCCGCCACCGGTGCCCAGGTCAAGGATATTCCGTAGGCGGCCCGGGTCATTGATGCTCGACCTCAAAATCTCGTCAACCGGCCCAATATAGTTTTTGCAATCGAACATGAAGTACACCATGACATTGAGCAAGAACGAGCGCTTCGAATGAATTTCAGTGTTTGGATTTGGTTAAAATAATACCAAGAACCCACGCGTATTGCATCCTCGTCGACGGGGATCATATACCTGTAGATGTCAGTCTTGTATACACACTATAAGGAGTCTGTGATGATATACTGACCTAGTATTTATGGTGTTCAGTGTCATACCGTGTACAGTTCGGAAGAACTGGCTGGCGTCGACCCCTACAAAGTCGACTTCAAACTGCGGTTGTAACCAATGGTTGTGCGGGTAGGAAGACATTGCGGGGGAAGATCGGTGTCGTTGCCCAGGCTTGTAGCGGCGTTTTATACCCTCTTGTTGGATGTATTAATTGCTGGTGACATAAATTACCCTGAGCACACCACGTGTGTTTGGCATGGTGCAGACATGACGTACTTCATGTATGTGCAAGTAGCACTTGTCGATTTTGCCAGTATTTCACCATGGACTGTGTTCCATGGATATGTACTGGGATGCACATCACTGGGATATAGACCTTGGTGAAATACTGGCAAACTGAAATTTTTCTCCATGATCCAAGATCGTGGTACATATATCTATATGAATGGTTAACGACGGCGCTTATCAGATGGGACGTCACGTTAGGCTGCTTACCACTTTATCCGGTGATACGCATGTATCGGAGTACATAGCAGCCTATGGAAGCAGATGACTTTCAGTTGTACGAGGCGGGACGGGAGCGGAAGGTGTTGTGGTGGGGTCAATCCGTCGACTTTTGAACGGTCTAAAAAAACAGGTGGATGCATCTTCGACGGGTACGTGTTTAATGAAGGTGTCGATCGACCGTCGGAACCTACCACACCGAGATGAGAGCCTCGGGGACTCGGGTTGGCGAAGTCAAAAGTTTTAATGTTATTTGAGGACTTAAAGTAGAAGCGTGATGCGCTCACAGTTTGATTGGTGCGAGGAAAAGGCAGGGCGCTAACGCGTGATGCGCTCGTAGTTTGATTGGAGTGAGGAAAAGGCAGGGCGCTAACGCACGAGCGCTTGAAGGACAGTGGTCGAGTTAAAGGCAGGCAGCAAGAAGTGACCAATTGCCTGGAACCTGTTTCCCAGTAGAAGACGTCGTAGTTAGTGTCTTCGTAGCGTTCTTTCGTGGTGCATATTCGAAGGGAGCGGGAGTGTCCTGGGTCACGATCGAAGCGCTGTGGAATCTGAACAACAGCGGAAGCTTCCCGGAGGCACGAAATAGGCCCTTTCGACCGCGGGAAGAAAGCTGACTGGGATGGACAAGAATATCCGAGCCCAAGAGGCCGAATGAACTGTCTTTCGTTACGACACAAACAGACCAGATCGAGGGTTACTGTTGTTTATCTTGCCGACGCTTATATTATCTGTACTTCCTCTCGGTGCACCGTATCCTAATCCATTTCGTTCGGTTTCAGATCGACGGATATAAAAGCAGGATTCGCCGCAGAGCAGTAACCAGATAACTCGTTCGGACACGGCGGCTTGAATTGTGGGACGTTAGTGGTTTTAGGTACAGGTGTTTCGAAAGGCAGACGCTGGTCCGGGCTCAAGAGGTGGGATCTGATAGAACAATGCAAATGAGTCGAGAACGTGATATATTTTGGTACTGCGGTACGGAAATGTAGTTCAGCGTAGAAACGTGCTGCATAGTTGTCTGATGCCCTTTCCCGAGAAGTCAGTGCTTGTAGTTACGAATGAATAAGGCCCACCTGCCTCAAATCGGTTAGAAATCTTCCGCGGTAGAACTATAACGAAGAACAGCAGCGGCGTAAGTGATGTCGCGTGTGGGTAACAAGTCCTGGCTCACAATAGTCTATTCGTTGTTGCGTCTGTTCGGGTGGGCCCTACGTTGACGGCGGCGACCTTGTAATCCGAAACCCTTCTCTCGAAGAAATTTGTTTTTCCGTCCATGGAAATGAGCTCCATGAACGGAAACTATTCACTGGGTTGGTTAGATAGAGATAATAGAAATAGTAAGCGTACCGGATTCGTGGCGTTGAATTCAGCGTCCAATCCTAGCATCTGGAGCAGTCGATCTGCTACGAATTCAATGTATGAGCTCATGAGGTTGGCATTCATGCCTATGAGGGGTGCTTGTAGCGCATCTAGACGAGTGCATGAGTATTGCAGAACTCGACTGCTTGAGAAGTGTAGTAAGGGTACCTTCGCTAAATTTCTTCTCCAGTTGCACTGCTTCGCGAATGATTGTACGGATAGTTGTCTTCTCGGCCTTCTTCAATAAAAGCGAATGTAGGAGGCAAGCGAATTCGGTGTGAAGACCCTCGTCGCGTGATATTAATTCGTTGGAAAATCCGACGCCTGGCAGAAGCCCTCGCTTTCGTAGCCAAAATATGCCGGCGAAGGACGACGAGAAAAAAATGCCTTCGACGGCGGCGAAAGCAACTAGTCGGACAGGAAAAGAGTTGACGCGATCCGTGATCCAGCGTAAGCACCAGTCGGCTTTTGCCCGAATATAAGGTGCAGTAGAGTCGGAATGAAGGAGGCGGTCGAGGACGGGTCCGTCCCCTACGAAAGCATTGAGTAAAAGGGAGTAAGTTTCAGAGTGGACGTTCTCCCTGGAAGTGATTCGCCCGTTAGGTTACCTTTCATACATTACAGAGGACGTACATCATGATTTGGAACCCGTAAAAGCAACGGGCCTCCGGTATCTGGACTTCAGTGGAGAAACGAGCGACCAGGTTCTCATTTACAATGCCATCGGAACTGGCAAAGAAAGCGAGTATATGGAGCACGAATTTTCGCTCGTCGCCTGACAATTTCGTTCGCCAGTCCACTATGTCCTTCGAGAGATCCACTTCTTCGGCAGTCCAGAATGACGCCTGGGCCTTTTTGTACAGAGACCATATCTGAGCCGTTTAGCGAAAGACGGTTTGTAGCAGTGTACGAATCCTTACCTCTTCATATCTGATAGGGAAGATAACGAAACGTGCTTCGCTCGGGGAAAGAATAGGGTCGTCCATGGTGACGAGGCCCATCTGTTTAGAAATGTACCAGGGTGTCAGGAAAGGTAGTATGACGACCTATCATCTTAAATAGCGTTGATATTGTTGACTTATCTAGGAAGATTCCTTGCAGGTGTTCTCGTCTTGGTAGATGGACAGCGTCAAGCAGATCACGGTACGTCGGCCGCCCCGTGTTGGGCGAGCCGCATAATGCGGCCGTCGGTGTAAGGTTTGTAGAAAGATAGTGCGCGGTCCACGGTCGTATTCGGATGAACGCACGGGACCGACACAACAATCGGTCGGCGTCTAATACTAACGGGTCCGCACCTCTTGACAGTGCACCCGTGACATTGTGAAGAAGTTTCAAAGCATGTTCTTGTGTGCCCGACGTGGACGGTGAAGTTGAGGATGCTGTGGCGAAGGACCTGATGGCAGATGACTGTGTCATGCGGTAAGGGGGGATCATGAGGTTGATTTCTAATAGACAATGAGCCGGTCTGTTTCGGTTGATCAGAGACATCGTGACTGACTAAATGGCTTCCAGCGACTCGTGACTGTAGGTAGACGGTGGCCCGCCGTCACGCGTGAGTAATCTACAGAGCACGTCGAGGAAGAGTAGCAGTACGACTCACTGAGAAGGACGATGCCAAGGGTTACGTTGGTGTGTCAGGTGAACAGTACGAAAACTTGTCGTGTCCCTGCACGGTCAGATGATACCGTGCGTATGCACGAAAACGTCGGGCTTTGCAGGACACGGAGTTCCAAGTAAAAGTGGCCTAGGTTGAAACGTCAGCGAGTCCATCCGTATATCGAGATAGAATACCTAACCAAGCTACGGAGAAGTCGCTTTTCTGGCTGGGTACCGTTTACCGTCTGCGAGGGTGGGATGCGAAGTCAGATGAACGGACAGGGGAGTTTCAAGACTCGTTACGGAAAGAAGTCGCCATTTGGTGGCACGATATCGTTCCGACTCCCAAAAGTTTTTGCAGTTCGCACGGACGCGTGGGAATTTTGGAAGTATAACAGCCATGGGTCGGTGTATTGCTCCTAAGTGTCTATTTCATGTTTTCCACATTCCAGGCCAAGTTTGACGGTGCGGCGGCTCCGGGTATCAGTCGGACAGGCGATATTTCGTTCAACTTGGACCCCTCTTTCCCGGAGGGCGTCGGCCTGTCGACTGGCACATTTTCGTCGTTCCAGATCAACTCCGATCGCTCGTCGGGGAGGGATATCGACTCAACGTTCAACCAAGTTCCGTGTCCTGAACCCGCCTTATCGACAACGAACGATGGCGATTTCTCGACAGGCATGTTTTCATCATTCCAAGTTAACCTCGACCGTTCGATGAGGCAGGATAAGAACCCAACGGTCAATGACAATAATTTCAATGGTGCGCCGTCTCAGTTTTTCCGATTTAGTCACTTGACTGGACAACGAAACCGGTGCGCAGAGGCTGGGGATGGAGCTGAAGACGACAGAAAAGATGGTAGGTACCTTCGAATTGACTCAAGTGTTGCGATTGTCATGCTCATTATTGTTTCGCCATTTTTTACACGGTCCTTACCGATGTCGGTATTGTCGCCCTACTGCGTCGTGACCTGTAGAGGGTTTGGCTTCAGCGTGTCTTCACGGCATTCCTCTCCTTCGTCTGAACACGTTTTATGGTTTTATCGGCGTCTACCACGATCTTACTGCTTGTCCGTTTGACATTGCGTCTTCTGAATATCTGATGTTTGCCGATGCCGTATCCACGATTGTGAAATCATTCGCTTGTTTTCTGCACGCGGAATTGAAAACGTTATGTAGAGAGCACGGCGTGAAACTGGAGCCGTCTTACAACAACAAGGACACGTTGAAGAAGCTCTTGACGCAACATGAGTGTTCCCTTCAAGGACAATGCCGCCGCTATGTCTACGCGTTCAAATTGTTGAAGAAACCTCGTGTGGATGTATTACCGCGAATGGTGCAGCAGTTGGTACCGGTATACGTCCGACGGGCGCCAATGCATAGACGCCTCGCCGAGGAGCGAGACTGCACGGAGTATGTTATTTCAGGAGACGATACCGGAAAGGACGTAGGTACGGAGCACTTACGGATCGTAGACATGGAAGTAAAGCGGGGGATCATTCGTGAGTGGCAAGCGACGATGACCAGCGCAAACCTGCGTAGAATTGTATGTGCTGTTTGTGGTCGTCGAACCGTTGGAACGGACGTAGTGTTGGTGAAACCTTCCGACTCTTGCTTAGCTGTTTTGCGCAATGATGAATTGCCCATATTAGCTCTTCCCAGGACGTACAACTTCGAGGCCTATAAGAGGGCGATATTGCACCCAAAAGGCTTGACAAATGTCAACGCGGTGGACTCGATGAACATCTGTAACGAGTGTCGTGTATCGGTTGTGGACTGTCATAAAATGCCAAAATACGCGTTAGCGAACTGGCTCTATTACGGTAAAGAGAGCCTACCCGTGCCTGTGAAAGAAGCGTTCGAGTCGTCCACAATTTTCGATAGACGGATGATTTCTCGCGCGCGGAGCAGTCGTATTTGCTTGCGTATGTCGAAGTTACCCACCTCGAAAGGCCGTCCCTACTACGGTGGCCATAGTACTGAAGAAGAACAGAAATTTGTGAGAGGTAATGTCATGGTCATGCCACAGGAGGTTACCAAGCTCAATGAAATGCTACCTCCATCTCCATCGGTGGTTGCTGACACGATATGTGCAGTCTTCGTGGGCGCGCATAAGCCTAGCAAGGAAAATATGCGGAAGTTACAGCCAGTACTGGTAAGAAAAAGCCGGATTTTAACAATGATAAATTTTTTGTTGGAGTTCAATCCGAATTACCGAGTGGAAGGCGATTTCGGCGGGTTTAGCGAATCTAACTTCAACGCGATTTTTGCAGACGGTTACGGCGGTGATGATGGAGTGCCCTGCTCAATGGAAATAGGGAGTATTACCCACAGCGACGGGTTAGAGGGAGCGACTGCGGACTATTCTGGGAGAAACGATGTGAATGTTGGACCCGGCGGCAAGGACGACTTTCTCATGGAAAATGTCGGCTTTACCTCTGGAGACAATACGCCCGTTAGCTACGCGCAGATGAAAATGAGAGCGCTTGGTCACTGTTTGGAGGGGCATCGTTTTGTTCAATCGACGGCGGGTAACAAGCTTGTTCCGGATTTTAGCAATCCAAAGTTACTAAGCTGGTTATTCCCTCACCTGGATCCTTGGGGTATAGGAGGGTTCTTCGATTGTCGCCGGAAGATACAGCTTTCGTTGGAGGAGCAACTTGCGTATATGGTGAAAGTAGAAGGCGACTTCGAAAAAGATCCCGACTTCGCGTTTGTGTATTTCAATATTCTCCAAAAGAAGGCTGTTTTCGACAATGTTCAGTTCAAGGTAAAAAAGGGAAGTCACGACACTGTTGTCAAGGACTTGCTTAAGGTAGATATGGCAGAACTTGACAGGCTACAGGATCGGCTGAAGAGTGATCCTCTGTATCAACCAAAATTTCCTGGAGAAAAGCACATTATGAATTTACTAAGCAAAGTCGGCCTGGTAGGGCGCGACTTACCTGGAACGGCGGGGTATAAAGTAAAGCTCCGCAACGAGATCCGCGCGATGATGAACTATCTTGGGACAGCTACTTTGTTCATTACATTAAACCCATCCGACGTGAATAACCCGATCGTCCGATTGTTGTCGGGAGAGGATATAGATGTCCAAGACACTTTGCGAGGCGAAGACCTCGATGAGTGGAAAAGAAGAGTCCTTGTCGCAGACAATCCTTCTTCGTGTGCGATATTTTTCGACATTATGGTGACGAAGTTCATCGAAATCGTGTTGCGGTATGGGAGAGGGGAGTCGGGTCTCCTAGGGAAGTGCACAGGGTATTTTGGTACGGTGGAGGCACAAGGCAAAGGAACTCTGCATTTGCACATGTTAGTTTGGTTAGACGGGCATCCGTCGCCACAAATTCTGAGAGATAGAATGGAGGCCTCCGAGGAATACAAGAGCGCTATGTTCGAATGGCTAGAAAGCGTTGTGAAATGTGAGTTACTTGGTACAACATCACCTGTAGTGGAACAAGACGGTGTACCTTTGCCGATGCCGGAAAGAGGAAGAGCTGAAGACGACCCGCATCCTGGCACGATCGGTGTTCCTCTCCTAGACCAGTATTCGCCTGAGCAATTTGAGCTGGAGTACACGGCACGTGTCAACAGACTTGTCGAGACGTATAACTGGCACGTACACAATGGGACGTGCTGGAAATATGTGAAGACACCTCCTCAGACCCCCGGAGAGCAGGATATGAGATGTCGCATGAGAATGAATGGCGCCACTGTAGGAGAGACTCACTTAGATCCCGATACTTCTTCAATCGTGTTACGAAGACTCCACCCAAGAGTAGCATCATATAACGACGCCATTATTTTTCTCCTGCAGTGCAACGTCGACTTGAAATTCATCGGTTCCGGTGAAGCCGCGAAAGCGCTGTTGTATTACGTTACCGATTATATCACGAAACCGTCGCTTCCTACTCACGTTGGGTTAGCCGCTGTACAGTGCGCAATACAACGATTAAAGCCGGGAGGGGAGGGAGATGCAACGGAACCTGCTCTGAGCAGCAATAAGGTATTAGTGACGATGGTCAATAGCATGATGGGTCGAATGGAGATCTCACATCAGCAGGTAATGAGCTACATTGTAGGAGGAGGTGATCATTACACTTCCGGAAAATTCGTTGTGCTCCACTGGACCGCGTTTCTGAACTTGATGGACAGAGTTTTTGGCGAGAGAAACGGATTACCGGACAATGAGGAGACACTATCGCATAATCTGTCTGAGAACGATGAGGAACAAATTAACGATGAAAACCCCACTGAACGCACCCTTTCTTCGTTGAAACCGTCGGACGCAGTTTACGACGTAGAAAAAGCTGGTCAATACGAGCGCCGATCACGGACGATAGACGATTTGGGTAGCGGCCCCTTGGATAGGAGCAATTCGAGTGCTACCCGAAACGTCGACATCGATATCAGTGAAGACGGGTACGAAGACGAGGAAGGCTTCACATATGCGACAAACCTGGTTACGAGTGCCGAGCGAAACGACATTAACTCGGTCGCGGTTGTCGACGAAAGGACGTCGAGGTCTACGGTGTCGATGTGTAGATTTCATTCAGTGAAAAGTATCGGGAGTGATAGTTGCGACTACGACAGTTCCGTGGGTGAAGGCGAGGATGAGGGATGGGAAGATGAGGACAGGCGATCTGAAGCGGACGGACAGGTAGTAGACGCTCTTGAGGAAGAGATATTGGACGACATGGTGCTGACCCTCGGCTGTGGGTCCATTTCGGCGACGAATCAGCAGTACGATTACATCTATCGCACGAATGATCTGCAAATGGAATCCATGTGTTTGTATGATTTTGTCGGTGCAGTGTATAAGATTGTCATACCTAAGGCGGAGTGTCAAGAAGTCGAAGACGTTTTTGAGGGGACTGAGCAACGTTTCCTGGGGAGGTTGTCTTCTCCTTTACATCCTCAGTATTTGACGCATCGCATGAAAGTAAGAAACGTACAAGATTTTCGAATTCCCGTAATACTTGGGAACACGTTACCACGACCTGACCGCGACGACAGCGAACGCTGTCGGTGGGCTAGGGCCATGTTAACTTTGTTCAAACCGTGGAGACATCCGCGTGACCTCAGACACGGAGGTCAAGGTTGGCTTGAAGCGTACAAGTCGTATGAACCGTTATTAACAGAACGCCACAAGCGTGTGATACGCAATATGAACGTTCTCTCAGAATGTAGAGATGCGCGGGACGTTGCTGGTAGAGGTTATATGACCGGGAACGTGTCCTTGGGGACCGACTATTTCCTGGAGGAGTACGCGGGAAGGGAAGAACGTAGTGGCGACCAAGATGACTGCGACGGAATGGAAGACGATGATGAGACTCTATCCGCAGCTGTAGTGGATGATGTTGCGTCAAACTTACTAGATAATTTGGTGGGTGTAACTTGTAGGGAGTCTCTCGACAATTGTGAAGAAGTTCCGAATGAGTATGAGGAGCATGCGTGCTTCCGTGACGCGGACGGCGCGGAGGAGATTGACCATACGATCGCAGCGCGTGTGAGATTACACGCGGTAATCATGGAAAACCTAGCTAAGATTAGACGCCCTGCCTTTCAATTGCCCACTGGCAATGAGCCCGGCGAGACGCACAACGTGAATAGAGAAAGGGAGCCCGAAGTGAAGTTGACGTCAATTGACGCTGTCACAGACACGTCGTGTCAAGAGAGGGTCTCCACCGAGCCTGTCGACGAGACAGTTAGACAGGCAATGAGCGAAGTAATAGAAGAGATGAACCTGGCAGACAACGAAGAGCAGTTGCGGGCATTCCGTATTGTTGCGTCGCACATGTCGCACGGGACTAGTCAACTCCTGATGTACATTGCTGGAGTCGGTGGTACCGGAAAGTCACACGTTATAAAGAGTATTGTCCTGTTATTCGAAAAACTGGACCGTAAAAAGGAGCTGATGCTAAGTGCCCCGACGGGGTGCGCGGCGCTGTTGATCGGAGGTTATACTATTCACTCATTAGCCATGCTTTCACGTGCAAAGAAGACGAATTTTGCAGACCTCCGTGCTCTTTGGACCGGGGTAAGATACCTGATTATTGACGAAGTGTCCATGATCGGCGCTAATTTCCTGAGCAAAATCTCGGATCGTTTGAGAGAGGCTAAAGGAGACGATTGTCAGGCGGCGACCACGAATTTCGGAGGAATAAATGTTATATTTACAGGAGACTTTGGCCAGCTTGAACCGCCCGGTGAGAAGTCCTTGTTTTCGCGAGATTTGGTCGATTGTCCGTCATATGTCGAAAGTCGTAATGCCAGAGGTGTGAAAGCGATGGAAGGAGCTTGTCTGTGGAGACAGGTAGATGTGGTAGTGAAATTGAAGAAGAACCATCGCCAGAGTGGAGATACTCGCTATGCAGATTTCTTGACTCGCGTTCGCATCGGTCAATGCACTGCGAGGGGTGCGTACGCGCGACAGCCAATGGAATCGATATCTGACGTGGAGATGATGAGGGAGCGTGATCTTGACTACCTCATCAAGGTCGATCCCGCAAACCGTACAAAATTTCGAGACGCGCCCATTATCGTCGGGACAAAGGCTCTCAGAGATGCAGTTAACTTGAAGAAGGCTACAAAACATGCTAAGCGTCTAAATCAGTCTGTGGAGTTTTATTATTCATACGACACATACCTGGGAGCTCCTGTCCGGCGTTGGGAACAAGCATTTCTACGGGCGCAACCTTCGTCAAAAAGCGAAGGTAATCTCGGGAAGTTGCCATTATTCATAGGGATGAAGGTTATGGTGACGAAGAATCTAGCCTTCAGTAAAGGTATTGTGAATGGTTCCGAAGGTGTCGTCGTCGGAATCGACTACGAAAACGATGATCAGGGTCACAGGCGTGCAATGGTTGTATATGTCCGCGTAGAAGGTTCCGGAAAATTTGCGGAAGACCTGGAGGAGGACGTTGTTCCCATATTTCCGGTCCGCTCTAAGTTCACGTTAAAGAGAAAAAAACGGTACGGAGGTGGCTCGCGGACGTACTGGAGGACACATATGCCGCTTTTACCCGGGTATTGCTTCACCGACTATAAGAGTCAGGGCCGTTCGATGAAAGTAGCCATCGTGGACATTTGCAGCGCTCGCTCGTTACAGGGAATGTACGTAATGTTGTCCCGTGTGAGGAAACTGGAAGGTCTAGCGATTTTACGGTGGTTCCCGCAGAATTCGATGTGCGGGAAACGCCTGTCTCAAGAGTTACGGAACGAGCTGAAACGAATCGATGACTTGGATGCTCTCACTGCAAATGGGCTGCGTCGAGCGGGAGCCGATGTAGTTTCGAGGGCGTGACGAACTGTCGCTACTTGCACGATCGATAAGTATTGAGCGAGAACGACGTGAACGTGGCGGTCGTACTTTGCAACGTTGAAGTTACTCAGTTTTCCGTGACCATCTTCTATTGTCTCACTTCGAGGTTACGTTCCTGAAGTGAGCGAGAGCGTTGTGTGATTCAAGGTACCTGTGCGTCCGTAGGAGTTCGAAGCGGGGGACCGAACGTCCTGTGTTTCCGCTCACACCCGCCATGTGTCCTAGAAGTCGTTGGTATGCCACGTGTGTTCGATCGTCTTACTTCGACATTTCTCGCGTGTGTTCCTCGTCATCGTTTCGGTTCACCGACATGTCTTCCTTTCTTTCTTTTCTTACACCCTCTGTTCACACACTGTGCACAGGTGAGCCTCGTATGGATAAGTAGATAACGATCGCACAGTTGTGATGCTGACGATCTGTCGTGCATTCTGCAGACGGCAAAAAAACCACTCGAATATTTGGCATGTTTCAAGAACGAAGGTTAGCCGAAGACGTCGCTGTATTCCGTAGGGGACGGTGCACGGTGGCTAAGCGGTGTGAGTTTTGACATTCGGATACACATGGCCCTTGCTAACGTTACCAGAACATGTCATACCGCTCCGCTCGCGAGCCCACTCGCTCGGTCAGCCCTTTTCAACAACCGCGCTTCGCATCGTCTATGAGCCCGCTCTTTCCTACCGACGCACGTCGCTCTTCTGATCGTAAGCATCATGGCTTTAGTGAACGAAAAACGTGTTAGTGATATATACTGGACATTCTGTAGGCTTTCGTCTTTCTTGTCGCGTCGCTTTTCCGTGGTCGTACCCTGTACCTACGTTCGAAAACCAAGAAGTTGAACGTGGAAGAAATCAAAACCGAGCCTGCCTATTGATTTGCGAGTACTGGTACGTTACCAATTGCCGTCCCATGAAGTGTACATACAACACAATAAATAAGGAGACGCGAATAGGCTTCGAAACTATGGACGACAGACGCTGGTCATGAACGCATGGTGCCCTCAGTCTTTACTATAAGCAACCGTATAAGTCGACCCCCACGCTCCCAATATATCTTGCGCAGTCTCTACTGCGGTTTTTGGCTTTTCAAAGTCAGTAACGGCGCTCGTATCGCGCGAAAGCGTGGTATACTTCCACCACGCAGCGGTTTCGTCGCATGGTTGTGGGGTCCATATCGAAAATGTGTCCCGCGACCAGTTGATGCAACCACAAACGACCTTGAGCAGGTCAGGCGAACGGTGGTGTTGAAGGTGCCAGAGGAAGGTTTGCTGTCGTGCGAGGTATCTGGCGTACTCACGCGGGGTCGCGTCCTGTAAGAAATGCACTCCGAAATCGTGGCAGGTAATTTCCTTCAACTCGGGCATATCCCATTCCGATGTCCATAAAGCATGCAGAAGCTCCTTGGCATGCTGTCAATGTGTGCGTAGGAATAAGTAAGAGTAGAACGGAACTCACGGCAATGTCAAGGTTCTCCGACGAAACAGTCAGGGTAGACAATTTGGGAAAGGTTTTTGGGATCTGTCGAACCACGGAAGGGATCGACGCCGAGGGAAAAAGGGAAATGCAGAGATGGTTCGCGGAAGAGGATGAATTATGGGCACCCGCTATTTGATCGAAGGCGATCTCTGTAAGGTCTGTGTCTTTGTATGGACCCATCCTAACCGTTTCAATTCTCCGAAGCGCGAAAATGCGGCAGAGTTCCACGTCGCCGGACACGCCGACATCCACCAATGCTGGGAGACATGTTCTTGCCCGTACACCGTTGCGGGGAAGGACTCGAAGTCGACACAGGGAGTTAATGAGTGTCACGCCTTCACCTGCAACGACAGATAATTGTAGCCGCTTGAGACTCGCCATGTCTAGCAAAGCGTTTGCGAATACGGGAAAATGGATTATCCCGTCACCGCGAAGTGAGAAAGTGTACGTGAGATGAGAGACACGGTCGGCATGGCGGACAACGATGTCGTCACTACCGTAGTCTTTTTTGGCGCACTCCGGGACAGGGAATGTCGTACGTTGTTCCGTTATTGTCTGGAAGAAACGGAGAGCCGAGGAGTCTGACACTTTGATAACATCGTATAGGCTGTCCGATGCGCAGTGGAAGAGGTGCGTGCAGGTTCCTGCAAAGGCCGAGGTCTCGGACGGCGACATGTCCTTGAAAAGTACATGGCGAATGCGGAACCACTCGTCAATGTGACTATTTTGTTTTGTGAGGGCGTCGCTACGAGATGCAATTCTTGTTATATTATCGTTGGTCGCAAGAAATGACCCTGGAGCACGTACCGATCGGCTCTCCACCACTTTTCGCGGGGTTCGAGAGGACGATATATGCTTCCTTAACAAAATCGTTAGAAATGAAGCGTAACATTTCCCGGGACAACGTACTTGTCGTCGTGGGGCGGACCGAATGGTGTCTGACATCAACGGGCCTAGGATGCATCGTCGGGCGGGTACAGAAACAGGATGCGATAGAAGTGATAGAGGAAAGTCTGATAATGCGCAGAAATACAGAGGGGCAAGTGAGGATATGTCGGCCTTGAAATTCTTGTGTTCCCGTTATCCGGGCCTGTCGTCGGCTAAGGCGTGTACCTCTTATTTATGAACTAGACGTTCGCAGTACCTGTGCGGCAACACGACGTCTTAGCTTGCCCAAGATTGACCACATGGCTGGGTGTGGTGACATGTACGCCGTCATGTTGAGAGTTGCTCCTAGAACGAGGAAATTGCGGAAGTCGCAGGTGAGTTTCCTGTCGCCAAGTGTGCGGGTCATCGCATACCGTACTGTGCTTCTTTCCGTGTACTTACACCCGCCACGCAATGTACCGGACAAGAACGGCGTTGTCCAACAGAATAAATGTCCGTTTCTGCGCCGTGGCCGTACTACCGCTGCACGGGAGATACCCCCTGTCGGAACAAGGTTCTATGTCCGCGCCAGGGTTACGTCGTTTGCAAGTCATGTGCTTCTTCCCGGTTTTCATGTAGGAAAGAGGTGGGTACAAACGACAGTGCCGGAGCATTCCTCGAATGCGGATGGGAACAGAATCTTTACCTGCTGTCAGATGGCTCAACGACACTTGAGAAAGTCTGTCAATCTCTGATACTGACAAGAAAAACCGTGGTACACGTCGTAACGGGTACGTCCATGATCGCAAGGGTGCCAAGTTCACGCGGAGCAAGTTAACGGAGCATGACCTGGGAGGGGGAGGAGGAGATTGATACACGGACTCCGAGATAACGGGAGAAGTGTTTGTTCAGTGGCGTTGGCTTCTTGGGGTCAGCTGGGCTTTGAACCGTTGCTCTCAAGTTGAACTGATACTGCCGTTCCGATTTACCGCTCGCTTCTGCTTTTTTGTTCCATTGAATGTTCGTCCCTTTATCATTTACTACTGACGCCCGTGTCATCTAATCTGGGCCTATGGTGAAATACCGTTATCGTTCGGCGCTTGGAAGTTCGGTTGACGACGCAGAAATCGTTGTCAGTGTTCACTTATGTAGCGCTGAACTTGACGATCTACAATCGTTGGATTTCTCGGACAACAGTAACATGTAGTATATCCCAGGGTTCTTTGTAGAAGACATTGTACGGTACATGTATAGACGCTGGTTCTGTTTCGCAAGTGGGAACGGTGCAGTCTATAGGCCGCATGCTACGGTTGATACGTGCCAAGCTGATGGTGCTTGGATAAGAATATTAATGCCTGCGATCCAGATCGACAACGGAGCTCACCGTTGGTTCAAGTGACCTGTTTCCACGTCTGCCATGTTGTAGGGAGACACCGAACCGGAAAACCTGCGTCGCGAATGAAGTCAACTCCTTCTACACAGCAAGACCGTTCAATGCCTTCGATGCTGAGAAACAAAATGTGATTACTTGTCAGGGTTGCTATCGTGGACGGCGATCCGGATAGACACTTGCCGACTCATGTGCATCCATAGCTGGTCTGTATTCATCAGGTCGACCTCGTCCCGCGTATTCTTGCATCGCAGGCACTTCCAAACCTCCAATGCCGGAGTTGTCGGAGTCATCATTTCCATCGTCTTCTCCGTCCTGATAGAGTTTGCAGCGCGCATGTCGTCTATCCGGACGAGTCGTGCCCAGTATTTGGACTGATGGAATCTTACGCAATGATAGACCTAGGGGATGGGGTGTGAGCATTGAGCAGGCAAGGTGACGGCGCCGGTTCCTGCTCACCGATAATCTCCAACTCATGACTCTGAATGCCCCGTTTAACTCTTCAAGGCGGATACCGCCCGTGCACGCGGTACAGAGGAAGCGGGCTGTCAGCTTATCCAAATCGGATGCCGTCGTACGCAAAGGGTCCAAACCACAGAGTTTGATGATGTTACCCACGGCGTACGACGCCTTGTCACTGAATTCTAGCGTGTCAGCAGACCAAGGCCGACGTACATACGCGCGTGATGTTTCCCGGCCCTGTATACATTCGATAGCATATCGTGGTTCCCAATCAGAAGGAAGCTGTATGTCAAGAGTGTTGCATCGATGAAGTAGCACCTCGGGGTACCAAAGCAAGGCGATGTCGCGAAACTCGGGGGTTTCCGAGTAATTATGCGTGCGACATTGTCCCTTTGTCGTGCAACGAAATACGTTGAGAGCAAGCGGCAAGGGAGGATTGGCGGGACCCCAAATCGCTTTTGCACGAAGCACACTCGCTACTTGTTGCTGCCATTGAAGAAATATTGTCGGAAAGTCGTTGATTGCGGCAATTAGGTGCGGGAGTGCCTCGTCGGACGTCTTGGGTGAGGATAAAAACCTTTCCACAGGAGCCCACTGCCAAAAGTCGGCTGGACCAGGAGTAACAACGCCAGCTGCGTAACCGTGTACGGGGTCGGTAGTGTGAGTCGACGCAGATCTTTGAGAGCGTAAGCACTTTGCAAGTGCCGCCGTCGCAATTTCTTTCCTGGACGCAAGCAAGTCCCTTCGTTCGGCCGCAGCCACAAGTTCTTTCATCTCTTCCGCCCAGACGATCATGTCGGGACGGATACTTTCCCACTCTGTGAAATATGAGACATTCGTTCGATCAGCATCGTGGGACACGGAAAACATGATTAGTTGGAAATGACCTGTCGTCGTAAGAGTCCGAGGGCGCACGATCAGACAATGATCGTCGACCAGACAATGATTGTCTGTATACTGTGTATGATTCCGGGGCATCTGCTCCATGACCTTGTCGTACCCCATTTCCCCAAGAAGGGAAAGTATTCTATGCGTGCAGGTCAGTCGATGTCGCCCTTGTTAACTCATTGAACACGAACGTTGCCTTTCTAGTCTGACACACGTTATCGATCTCCGCGAATTTATTACGTTGACCGTTCCGACTCCATTCTGAGCAGAGCTGGGCATGCTGAAGATAAATGTGAGCCTCGGGATATGTGTTCGCGAGAAGTGGCCTACGTACCTTGCTAATTGCCGCGTTTGCGTTTTCTTGGTCGCGAATAAAGTCTGTGATCGTAGAATTATCTCCAAAGTCCATACTAAGGAGCCGAGTTCGCATGCGAGCGGCGCCTGCTTTTGTACAGACGGGGCCCCAAGGATTCATGTAGCAGAAGAGGATAGTGCGCATAAGGATAGAGTCGACGTTGCTTATGGTGTTGAAGTGTGACTGCGACAGTAAGCTGGCGATGGGGCGAGTCAGGTCCGGGAGAGTTACGGAAGTTATTCAGACGTACCAGAAACGCGCGCACAACGAGCAGTAACGGACACGGAGGGTAAAGGAGAGTACAGTTGCTCCCGGAACCTATGATCGTCGGTTTGGGAATGAGAGGTAGCATGGATAGTAGACATACCGTACAGTTCTACGTGTAATCGTCAGCAATCGGCGTACGCCAATTGGAAACATCAACTGTTCAACTTACATGGCAGCGGGTGTCGAACATCAGACGAGCGTAGCTCGGTTCAGACATGTCGGGAGGGCACGGCGGAAGCGGATGAGCATTCTCCTCGGCGTGTTTCCATACAAAACGTCTCCCTTTGTTGAGGAGGAAGTACCGAAATTCCTTGCTTGTGCGAGTTAGGTGGATCAGATCTTGGGGAAGTAAATAACACAATATCTGGTTTATTGTTAGCCGGTAGGTGCAGGAAAACAACTCTGGTGTCAACGCACCTCGTAGAGGACATCCAGAGGCAGGGTGTTCAAATCGAGTGAGGATGTGGTCGAGCGCATAACTGGTGTCGACGGCATGATTCCGGTTGTAGACATCTACATAATTCGATGTCATTATAAGCGAAGAGGTTGAAGGCGGTGTCTAGAAGCTACGGAATCCTGTGAATCTCTGAGGCAATTAACGGTCGTTAGCGTGACCAGTGCGAGGAGGAGGAGGAAAGGGAATCACAGGAAATGATTCGGAAGTATTGGCACGGGATAGAGTGGATGGATGACAGTTCCTGTGGCTGTGGTATCCCTTTTGGGAAACTGTCGTGTTTACAATGTCTCGACGCTCGGTCATTCTTCTGGTCGACAACACGCGACAGTCGTCAGGCGCCCTGCTATGTTCCGTGCAGTTTCTCCCTGCTGTAAAGTTTTTTTCTGGTCAGGGGGTCGCGGGCGCTCGAATTGGCCGACTGAACCCTGACCTGAAGACTTGTGTGGGTCTCGAAGATCCAATGTATGTCGAAAATTACATTCCATTTGCAAGTTGGTAGTAACATAGCCTACGACTGTGACGCCACCGGCTACTCTTGCCCGCCATCTCCTACTTGCCCTTTCTCCCTTTATTAACACGCTTCTTCGGAATCGTCCCTTTCCCCTCCTCACTCTCCAAAGTGCTACTGTCTTCAATTTTTCTCTTGAAAGACGACAGGAGACTTGTTTCCTGGATACCTTCACCGGGTACGCCATCTTCAGGGTCTAGTCGGAGTCAGGATTTACAGGCGTAGTCGAATTACATTCGTTACGGGAAAAGACGAACCGTTACGTTGGATTACAGGAATTTCGGAGTAGTTAGTCGATGCAGTGCCGCCCTCGACGTGAGTAACCTCTTCTGCGTATAATTAGAACTGGCAGAAGACGAGCACAATGGCGGATGTGAGCCGACCTTGATCGATGCCAATCATTTCGTAGTTGTCATCGGACAACGTGACACTGCTCTTGTCGCTTTCAGCGGTTTCGTGAGCCTCGGTTTCGGAGTGATTTAACGATGCATTTGGGGACATGTTCTCGTTATCGACAGGTTCGCTGGATGCTTCTTCAGGAGGACACGACGCATCGTCTATTACACGGCGTTGAGTACCTGAGTGTTCGGATGGCTCATATGAAAGGACGTACCTAGGAAGTTTGCGTCGCCGAGTGTGAGAGGAGTAACGCGAGGACGTACGGGTGGCCTCGTCCTAGTAATCTGGATGACGTTAGACGAGCCGACCGGGTCTGGTTCATAACGGGCAATCCGGACAATGTCCTGAGGGTTGTACTCTGGCCACCAGGCTACGGGCGTGACGACGATACAGATCGAAAATGACATCCACACCACGTCCCCCTCTCCCAGTGACGGGAAGTCGGTGGTCTCCAGGTCGACAAGCTTACCGTCCTCTAGGGCAAGCAAGCGTGCCGGTGCTGAGAGACTGGGGATAAACTTGGTCGAATCCGCTACGGCTTGGAGGATGTCAGGGTGAACGTCGTAGCTATAGCGACCTTCTGCGACGGAGTTCGCGTTCCATTGGGTCCTCCATTCAAGGAGTGGGCAAGTCATCTGGAACTTTCCGCCGTACGCAGACTTCCAATCTCTACGCGGTATGTCTCCTCCGATCTTGTCTTGCAAGCTAGCAAGTTCATCGACAACCTACCTCTCGACCGTTCAGTCTTTACACAGGACGACGAAAGACTTCGAACAATGCACGTACCCGGCTACAATTTTCCAACGAACGATCTCGTGTTATGTCGAAGTCATAGGTCACCTGACACCTTATGTGTGGTTCTCTGTATCTACCGTAACTACGTCAGTTATTAGTGACCCTAAAAGTTGACGGTGATAGACTTACATTTTAGTGCCGACTATGCTTGACGGCACGGGGTCGTCGACTTTGACGAAGTTGCCGGTCCTGGACGGCGTCCCGCGAAGCCAGTACGCGGCATGCGTGAATACAGCGACTGTAGTTTTCGTAATCGGATAGAACTTGCAACATGAACAAAGTGGCTGTCAGTGGAAAAATGTAATTGACACGGGAAGAATGCGCAACTCACGTCCCAGCGCTTTCCCGAATTATTGGACCTCAGTTCGACATGTTTCTTGCTTTCCTCGACACTCGACAGGACCTTTAGAATGGGGAGTTCGTTTGGACGAAAGCGGCTCATGGACACGGTGGCGAGGTCGACTTCGGGAATGAGCATAATTGTAGTTGTGACGTGTTGTCGACGACTAGTCCTGTGGTGTTGGCTGCCGGTTTTTATAGGTGGACGGAGAGAAACTAGAAAATCGTTCTCCCTAACTGTCGCCAGATGGTGTGTCGGGGTCACTCAACTACAAGTCACGCGAGAACCGCACCACGTATCCGCGGTAGGACTGGAGCACTATTAACCTGGCATGTGATGCTCTATGCTGACATCCTGTCGACGAAAAGACATCTGATTCCTTCAGTAGACGCGAGAAAAATGTAAGTTGACAAACTCACAGTGAAACATGTGTCTATCTCCCAGGAGTCGCACTGCCACGATGGAACGTAAACTTACGGCATAACCGCGGCGATTCAGACATACTGAAAATTTGGACATGTGAGTCGTCGTGCCAAGAGTCACGCACGTATACAGGGCCGCAGGTGGATTGGCCAACGTCCGCTGTTCTCCTAATTTTTGACCGTCTGACTGCTGACGAAAGTGAATACGTGCTCTCTCATAATATAGCGACGTCGAGTACTCACCTTGTTCAGAAATCGAACAACAAAGTGTTCACCTCCCGAGCTGGCTGCAGGCTTACGTTCTCGAAGCGAAGGCCTGATGAAGACGAGAAGGACAAAGGTATTTGTCGCGGCTTTTTTGAGGACTGTACATGAGCGAGTACGATCCGGTGGAAAGGGAATGGAACAGGCGAACTCGTCTCTCCGCAAAGGCGATCGGCAAGTGTTCGACAAGAAACACGTCGAGAAGTTGAACCGTCGAGTACTGCTCCTGAAAACGGTGAGCTAGTGTTTTTACGACGATGGACGCACGCTCACTTTGTGGTAGGAAGTAGATCGTACAACATACCGTTGCGCGATATTTCCCACGGATTTTCATCGGTCCAAATTGATACACCTGCCAATCAAGGAATTCGATTCTGTGTGGGGAGAGTATCCATTCGCCGTCGACGCCCTGGACTGCCGCGAAGTTTTTGGGAAGAAATACGATGTGCATTATGTGTGGCAAGCCCCCCGAATTGCTATGTGGCTTCACAACGGCGTGGCAATACTTTCATCCAAACAGTCGACCTCTTGCCCTCGGAACGAGTCCATCCAAGACATGTTCCACGTACAATGGCATGGGAACATTGTTGTAGTGATGTTGGGACGACGGGATTGTTCTGCTATGGTCCAAATGGTGGAAGGCTCTTTGGCATTCATAAACTTGATAGTTGGCCTGTAAGTGACCTTGTTGAAAACGTCGTGCCAATACGCTTACGAGGTTCGATAGTTGGATCAACGAAACAAAGGAGGAGGGATCGTCCACTATAATCGGTTATCCTGGAATAAGCTCGTAGCGAGTATAGTCGTTACCGAGCTCGCAATTACATACCTGAAATTAGCCTGAAGTCTTCTTGTGCCTACGAAATATTTTGTCCGCCATTGCGTCCAAAGGCGCCAACGGAGAGGTCACAGAGATCCGCTTTTTTGAGACGTCACAGATCTTCCGTGGGTCCGGTTAGAATGTTGACGAGTGAAAAGAGCGGCTGAGTAAATTATGAGAGCAAGGTTTGAGAATGACCGTTGAGCGTCGGCTGTCAACCTGCGCCGTGGTGGCGATCCCCAGGTAGCCGCAGAAAGCAATTGTTCCTCGCAATCACGAACAGAACGGCGTCATCTTTCGAACTCCGATCCTCGGCTTCGTACTCTGGGAAATTTGGCCTTTACTTCCAATTTTCTTCGTCTCATAGTCGTCAGCAAACCTGCTTTCGCTCGGTTTTAGACAGGGTGTTCACTTGCCCTTATACTGGGCTAACCGTTTCGTACGCGTTCGGAAAAGAGCATCATATTTTGTAAGTCGCTTTGTAGAGTTATTGGCCGTACAAAGATATGTGTATGAAACTGTCGACACCGCACGGGTTCGGATGGCACACGTTGCACCGTTGCACAGATCCTAAGAGTCCAAGAGTATACAGTGGATAAGCAATGCGAACGAGTCGTGGTTGGATGTTGGAGTAGAAATCGTACCGAAGCCCTTTTACGCTCCGCACGGCTTTGGACGGCCTGCATCGCTTCGTTGCACGTATCCTAAGAGTCCAGGAATACACGGTGAGTACGGGAAGCGACCAGGAGTTGGCTGGGATGCCAAAGTAGAAAACCTACCGAAGCCCTTTCGCGTTAATTGTCCCCGTTGATACGACGCAATGAGCTCAAGCCGGAATCAAGGATCCACCTTTCCTGGTCCGAAGACCAGTACCAAGTTATCTTTCCAAACGTAACGCGCTCCAATGTTGGGTACAGCTTGCCGATGGTCGTGATTGCACGCATAAGGGCTAGAATACGTTCATCGGCGATGTCGAGACTGGGAAGATGGAATAACAGTCGAGTGCACGCGTTACAAGTTATTGTTTTGAGAGGAGGCGGAGAGCGAGGGATATCTGTGAGTGTCTCTAGAATTTTCTGGAACCAACAAAAGCATTGGTCACGCGGGAAAATGATTAAGACTTGCAGAGAGCAATCGTACTCACATCCGGGTCGAGCATGTGTTGGTCGACGGTTAGATGTATCATGTATGGGAAATGGTTCATGACCCCCGATATGAAGCTTCGGGGTTGTACGAAGTCGGGAATAATACAGGAAATATCGGTCGCGTACGACGTGCTGTCGTGGCTGGAAAGGAACGGGATCGCCATGCCGAGGAACTCCTTATGGGAGAATGGTCCGACGCGTACAGCAGTGAGGTTAGCACTGTCGACGAGGTTGAGGAGGCCGCAGCCACGGGAGATCGCCAACGAGTGTAATTTTGGCAGGTATGCACCCTCCGCAGGCACAAGCCTTGGCGGAACGAGCACTCGAAAAAGCTGAAGCATCGTTGATAGTTCTTCGGCACCGTGGGGTTCCACGTCGATGCTCAACTTCCGGAGGTCGTGTGTAACGCGGAGAACATCGCAGAAGAGGACGGAGCAAAAAACAACATCCGTCCTCGGCGTGTAAGAGAAACGGAGCTCACGAACGAGGCTGGCATAATGTACAAAGGACGATCGTTGGTCGAGAATGGTGCGAAAGCATTTGA
This sequence comes from Plicaturopsis crispa FD-325 SS-3, assembly GCA_000827205.1. NCBI lineage: Eukaryota > Fungi > Basidiomycota > Agaricomycetes > Amylocorticiales > Amylocorticiaceae > Plicatura > Plicatura crispa. The sequence goes on along the minus strand of KN832563.1, from coordinate 343,476 downwards.
GAGCTTGTTTATCCGCAACCATTATTGTGTCGTACAAGTAGGGGGCGCCGTCGCGAGCTGCGCCCACACACGTTGACATAAACGAGGCCAGATCTCTCCGTGGAAGGAGGCGCATAATAGCGTCTTTCATTTCGTTGGGAAAGGACTTCCCGTTGACGCCGTTCGGTAAAAAATAGTATCGTGACGATTGCCTGTAACGGTTGAGTCAGTACAAGTACTCAGAACACTGGAACGACGACGTCTACATGCGCTCCATAGCCCACGGTTTCAAAGTCTCTTGGATAGGGTGGTGTATGCTATCCACAATGCTCGCGTACCGTGAATCTTTGATGAGAACGGGTCAGCGATATTGCAGTGTCATGCAATCCACAGAGGCGTTATATTCACACTTACCTACGTCTGTTGCTGGCGTCGTAGAGCACTGATCGGAGATAGCGACCGTTTCCTGGTTGAGGTCATCCATTGTTTTCGGTGTACCGGGCAGCCAACTGGAAAAGCTATATAACATCCAGTTGACTGAGCATGCGAGAGGATAGCGGAGAACATTTGAGAGACAGGTACCTGCCGACATTCGTTGTGATCCGACATTCATGGTGATCAGTCATGGATTACCAGTAGAATGGGTATAATGTGGGTGAGAACGCCGAAGTTGAGTTCATTGCTCTGTATCGCATGTGCTAGGTGTGGTATTTTGCTCCACGGTAACGCCGCGACTTGGTGGGTCCTGTGTAACAGATGAGACTGCCATGTCAAGATTGAGTTCGATCTCATAGAACATGACCCACCAGAAACCGACTATCTGACATAGCTGCAATCAGCGGGTACCTCGAACGGCCAGCATTTGTTCGGCGTGGACCGCGGCTCAGAACGTCGAACATCGACTGCTCCGTTGCGAATTCTACTGTCAGGAGGTCGGATAAGAAGACACTGCAGGTGACTGCACACCTCTGTGTCGCGAGTTCATTAGGTAGGACGTGGCTGGCCAAAGATTGCAACGCTGCGTAAACTCCGGGGTCATCTGGCACTCAGCCAAGAAATTTTTGGTCAAAATATGTACACATAATCACCAGCCACTCCTATTAAGGTTCCATCTCCGCGACAAATAAGTGGGACCAGAGGTCGAAGTGTTCGACGTTGTCTGCGAATACAGCGATGTCTTTCTCCATTTTAGACCCAACTACGCACCTTCAGGATAACCACAACGACGTCCCTTGTGCTAGTACGGATGTCTGCCCTTTGGATCGACTGCTTCGCCAGGGAAACCAAGCTTTCTTTCATCGATTCTTTTGCTGCTGGCCGCCGGACATGATTGTCGTCTTTTGCAATCTGAATCGCCGGATCCGACTGCTGTCTTTCGGGTTCAAAATCACACATTGGTCTATCGATCACTTCCTCCGTCTGTGGATGAAATCACCCTTGTCGTTTCGTCTGCAACTTGTAGCGTCAAAAGCGCTGATATCGGGCCCAGGTGCTTTGCAGTTTTTCGACCGCACCTACGACACCAGTGTCACAATGGACATATATGTCCCTCGGTCTGGAATTCGGAGCCTAGGAGGATATGTTGCGACGCACGGCTACCAATACCTTGGTGGTGGTAACTTCTTGTCCGCGGTCGACCGTAGACTGCTTCACCCAATCTCGTCCGTATATGTGCACGGGTCCGTCGACGACGAGCAATCGCATATAGTTGGCATCTTCCCATTTGCCTCGTCTATTTCCACTCGGTCGCGTAGCGTGTTACCGCACATTCAGCAGATTCGTCTGATTCTGACTCGAGGGGAACCCATCAACGCTGTGCTAGCGTTCCCGTCTAGTACGTGTCACTCACTCCAATACTTGCTATTTCAACTGATCCTTTCATAGCCGAGATCATGAATTGCATCTTCGGTAATTGCGCCATGTCGATATTCCCACTTGCCACCTTTCGCGACAGGATCTCTGTCCAATGCAAACTACCTAGACACCCTATCTTCACCTCTCCTTCGTGGACCGACGGCTACCGCGGGCCACCTTTCAGAGTCATTAGTACACCATACGACGACTCCGTTTGGACGCGAGAACTGGTTTATCCGCGCTTTGTAGGTGACAGGTTTACGTGGATCGTGGACTACGAAGGTAAACAAATTCACGGTGTATTATTATTTGATCTCCGAATTCTCAACGACGTCGTCAGAGGACTTGTATATGCGTACGACGTTGAATGTTCCCAACGGACCACGGTTCTCCCTAGCCATAGAAAAGGATGAGGGTGAAACATTGTCTCTCGAAAGCTTCGTGCGCTGTGAGTCCCATTGATTGCATGTTCGAACGGCGATAAAGTTGACTATGACTGGAAGATATTCCGAGTAATAGTCCTACTTAGCATCGTATCCAGTTGCTCGGGCGTAACTCCCGAAGTTGACGGGTACAGTAAGTTCAGGCTTCTTTACCTTGCTTTTCAATGTGCTGACACTGGCTGTTGCGCAGTCACCACTCCCGCGTACGGAGGCCGAATCAGGCACTGGGGGAGGGTCTCGTCGCCGTCCATTCTGTCGTCGTAGATCTCATTTGTCGTCTGCACAATTGATACATTGCAAGAAGTTCCTTGTCGAAGCTTACCTGTCTCGTCTATGTAGCCATGCGCCTGGTGAGTTTTAGGAGCTCGGTGGCGTGTTCTACAATTTCATCGGTGATAATATAAACCACAGTACTCACTTATCTCAAAAGGCCCTCGGACACACTGCACAACTGACATTATCCGCGAAAATCACCGTGTGCATGGGCGTGATACCAAAGTTTTCCGTTCCTTGTGAGAAGGTAAGAACCTTCCCGCTCTTCCCGCGATTACGGATGCTCATACGGCATGCCCACTACCCCTGCGTTGGCCCGTTGACATGATGTGCAGAACATACAGCGGATTCCTGTCCCCGTTAGTCGCGTACGCGTGCTTTTCCTCTTATGCACCCAGTTTTTTTTTGCGGGAACGACGAAGTCTGGACCATGAGATGACCGCAAAAAGGGATGGTATGTATCTCATGTCACAAAATCAGCTGAACATCTCTGACATGTTTCCGTTTCTGGCCGGAGGCGCGAAACGTCCGTTCCTTGCTTGTCAAAAGCTGACGCTTCTTGGAGCAGGACGCAGGTTTTGAATTGACTAGACATTATGGTGCGGACATTACTATGTTACCCCTAGACATGGAGCATGATATAGAGGAAAAAGAAGGGTACGATCACCACACCTGGAGCTTCTGCGACATTTAAAGCTGTTCTTTCCTTCGACTGAAATGCCCACTTCTCAGCAGCGCTTGTGAGCCCCATTTTTATCTCGGTCAATTTCAAGCGATTATTGGCCCCCGCACAAGTTCACCGTTCATACAGTCGTGACGTACAATACGGATGATTGGCGACCAGGATCACCGCTTTTGGAGCTCTGATCCTGCGGCTCGAGTAGGAGGTACGTCCGCTCGTTCTCTCCCGTGCCGAAATGCTTAATCCGATTCGCCTAGCAGAGTTTGGACATTTGGACTCGGGTAACAACAACGGGTTCAATGATAACAGGCATAGAGGGCGACACTCGACCTTCGAAAGCCCTGCAGTCGTCCGTAATACCGAATGGACAGATTTCTTACGCGACCTGAACTCATCAGGTCAACCAAGCCAGGCGCCTGTCGATGCGCCTGATCCAGCCTTGTACGGTATGGCCGGAGAAACAACGGTGCGCACACAACCATCGTACGTCGCGGCCCCGTCTCCAGTTGTATTTGCTTATACTCTCCTTGTATTAGAAGATCAGGTCCCTCTCCGAGACCTACACGCATTAGCCTTGGACCGCAAGGCTACTCCTGTGAGCGATGCTCTGTGATTATAATCTCCATACACCTTTCGCTCACCTCTGATCAGGTCAGTTCTCCCATTTCCTGGACAGGGGGAAGGCGTCTTGCGTGGTCGGGGGCTTCGATGAGCAGTCAAATACAGACGTAGCGGTGAAGATTGTCCTCTCTCCCATTCGAGAGACAAGCAGGGCCATCGACACGGAATTCGCCCTTCTGGAGATCGTGAAGTCGGCTCCACCCCCGTACGCTGAGTCAGTGTACCTTCCTTTAGGCCGATTTTTCTCTCGATGACCTTTCCTCTCATTTGTAGCCGCTTCGTTCACCTGATATACGGGACCGTGCACATTGAGAGAGTATATCTTATATTTACACTATACGCTCGAAACCTCGCCAACCTACCTTCGGAGGCCGATGGCTTCTTTTTGCCCTTGAGACATATCCGCACGATAGGGTTTCAGGTGCTTCAAGGGCTTGAATGTCTGCACGGTTTGCTTTCTCATTGATACCGCTACCAAACCTGACTCGCCTGTTTTGTAGATCTACGGTCCAGGAATATCGTCCATAGAAACATCTGCCTGCAAAACATCCTTCTCGAAACATGGCAACCTGTTAACGTCGTCGAAATGACCGACGCTCACAGTTTTCGCACCAAGGTTGTTGACCTTCATCTAACTCTTCTCTTACGAGACTCTGCGCGAGCTATAGAGATCATTTACCTATCATTTGCAGACTATCATGAGCGACGTTCGCATTCGCATCGCTGACTTCAGTGACGCTTCAATTCTATCGAGCGGCTTTCTCCCTCCGGAACGCACTTCGCCCATGACATATGAGCCCCCAGAGGTTACACTGAGTACGTGCCATGCACCTCTTCACTCTTCCAGATCAACGCACGAAACCTGACGAATTATCCGCGCAGCCAAGATGTGTTCTCCTGCGACTGACGTGTTTGGGATAGGAGGCTGTCTACTCGAACTCATCGCCCGACGCAGGGTCTTCATAACATTAACTAATGTTACTGAGAAACTCGCCCTGCTCGAAGCAATTGTCGGTGATTTTGGGCCCGACCTGAGCTCGATGATCGAGAGCGCCAGACCCGGTACTTTCAGAATGGAACACGGCATCTATAAAGTAGCGTACCCTCAACATTCTGGTTCGACATCAGCCATATTTGAGTCACACCGTTCGAGTGTGCTACCAGTACTCGTGAGTTCTACGCATTCGCCGGACGTGTACCTTCTAAAGTTAGTCTATATAGCCGTCAATCACTGACGGTCCGTTGAAAGAGCTCGTCGCGGGACTGCTACATTTGGATTCTGGAAAGCGGCTGACTCCCGAGACGGCACTTTTGCACAGAGTCTTCCACTTTCCGCTCGACTAGTGAACGACGGGAACAGGGAACAGGAATGTCCGTTTTGACGAGAAATGTAATCCTCATGTTGGACTGGAAACTGTGGTTTTCCGATAGCCAGACAGTGAAGCCCCGTAAAACGCGGAGCATGCGGACAGCGCGGCCCGGGCTTCATGGAACTACGTCAATCACGTACTAGTCAGTTGTTGGCACGGCGTCGATCTCTGAGATTTTGCTGGCTCGTAGTAGTATGTATCCGACTCACGGCGACCGGTTCTGCTCTGTCGGGCTTCCCCGTAAATGATTGAGGGACGCGAGCAGGTGCTGTAACTAATTCGTTCTGTAAGTTTTGTCTCTTTCTCCGCCAAGCTCTTGGCTGGAACACAAGATCTCGTCACCTGTCTCTTTCTCCGCCAAGCTCTTAATCACGAGCATATAGACTTGGCTGGAACACAAGATCTCATCAGGTGAAGTATCCGCGAACTTGAAGGTCGCTGGGAGAACGGTCGTTCCGTGGCGCTAGCATGGCAGGCGACTTCCGGAGCTTGACTTGGTTCCACGAAGGTCTGATGATTGCAGCGTCGATGAAGCCTGACGGCCACTACTCTGATAGAAAGGGTACATGGTTCTTCTTCCCCTCGCCAAGTTGCGTTTTCAAAAATAATTTTGTCGCGTGGTCGCTCACCGTCTTGTGAATAACCCGTCAGCTGACGAGGGGACAGGACGGGACGGCCATGCTCAATACATTTTCGACGACAGTATCGACAACGCACTGAAAATAAATCTGTGACTGCATACACAGCGTCACTGGGCATAGCCTCCCGCCTGACTAGGAAGAACGTACCTTTCCTTATGAAGGACGAACTGTAAGCTGTCCGTCTGCATCTTCGTCCACTGAACCTGTCGCATTTTCGTGTTTCAAATAGCATGTACGGCGCTGTTTCCCCGCTAGGGCAGTTATCTGAGCAACACCGGGATCACGCATTTCGCCTTATCGACCGCGCACTGGCCGCGCAATACCTACGTGAACAGATAACTAGTATGACGGGGAGCACGGGAACCACGCGTGCAACGGTCAATGCACATTCCAAGCCTCACACGGACAATCGTCGCATGCGGAGTAGTACTTTGCTAAGAAGGGAGTTCATGAAGCCTCGGTAAGGTGGTCTTTGTCTCAGTATTTTGACACGCATCTGATTTTTCTGCGTGGTATGCCAGGATTGACATTTTCCACGATGTGGACAATGCACGCGTTGTAGTGCTAGTCGAACTACCAGGTGTTGACAAAGACAGCATCTCGATAACCCTCGTCGGCGATTCCCTTGTTGTCGCCGGGAATCGCCGTCATCCATGTATCCGAAACCGTAACTCTGCCCCTTGTCCTACGGGACATGTTCCACCTAGAGAGTCGAGTACCCTCGGAGGAGGTGCCGATTCCACGCAAGCAGGCAATACCGATGCATCAGTAAGCGATGTAGGCCGCACCAATTACGCTCTTCGCGAATTGCGGTTCGGTCGTTTCATGCGTACGCTTCGGGTCGCTGCGGATATCAAGGTGTTTTCGTTCGGTAGTTGGGTTTGGAAGCATACTCATTTCTTGTCACTTGTAGGCCGGCCAGGTGTCTGCTTCTTTAGACTCTGGGATGCTCACAATCACCTGGCCAGCACCGAGGGCGCGATCCTGCCCTCCTTCTCAAATTCCAAAGGCGATCGACGTCGCCTGCTGAGAACGTTTTATCGCCCGTTCCGTCGCAAGGTGCCTGTTACGATACTAGATCCATCTGCACGCTCGTTGACTGATATTACATGATTTCACAGCGTCCGCGACTTTGAAAACATCACCTTGCCGTGGGTGATAGATAGGGACGTGTCAGCCAGATCTAGGTTGCGATGGCGGGTATACACTTAGTCTTCCGTCGTATCGCGTGTATCTTCCGTATGCTCTTTTCATTCCGCATTGAAGTCGTAGGAACAATGCCTGTACTGTAGCGAGCACGAAAGTATTTTTCAGGTAGTGTAGAACTTACCGAGAAAATACACGATCCTGTCCTCACTATTGTAATAAGGACTTCAACCCGGGCAAATGTAAGGTACGCCCGTTGCAAACAAAATGTTATTCTCAGTTCCACAGATGACAACCTCTGAGAGACCTAATGCTACCCGAGTGTTCGTGTAAATCGACGTCACCTGTTTCGGTCTAGAAATGGACGCAGGCCAATCTATCTCGTACATGCGACATGCCAGGGCGAGCGTCAGAGTCGTGGTTCCAGCATTCTTCGAAAATAGACCACACCGCGTCGACGAGAGGGGTGCTCGAGGGTTTCTTGGGGCGTCTTCCCTTCAATATATCCAATACAACGACGGCGTCGACTCTGCGATCGCTAAACGGTCGGTCACCCGTCACTAGCTGAGAACAAACAATCAGCATTACTGTCCATGTTGAGAAGAGACACGATTGCTGCACCTCCACGCCCAACATGCCGAAAGAGTAAACATCCGATCTTTTGTCGAACGGGTCAGACATTCTCCCCTGGGGCAGACGGCGGTCGCGGACGTCCGCGAATACTTCGGGGGCTTGCCATCGAACATGCCCGGCGACACTAGGCGACCTAAATTCGTAAGAGACGAGTAGGTGCTTGAGTCCATAGTCTGAGATGACTACACGTCCTGAGTCATCGACCAGAACATTGGTCTATTGCAAAAATACACTGTGTCAGAAATGATGGTAAAGGAGTTGGAGAAAGGAAAGTTTACGCCACGGATATCACCATGTACAATTCCTCTTGAATGCAAGTACGCGACGCCCGCTGATGCGTCCTTTAACTGCTTCCTACATGTAAACATAGGTCGAATCGTGGAGACAGTATACACACCAGTTGCAGTATATCGGACATGGTAGCATGTTTCGCGTACATGCACGCGTTCCCTTCATAGCACGGAAGCACTAATCCAGGCGGGTGAGGGGCTGCGTGAAAAGTACCCAAAATCGGTGCAACATTGACGTGCGATAATTTTGTCCATGGTCTTGCCATTTGACGTAAGTTCTGGGATACAGCAGTTATAGTTACCGCCGAGAGGAAAGGGGGAATATTATAAGACGTCGCCTCACCCGAAGAAAAGTCATATGCGCGTACGAGGTATCCGCGGCAATGCGAAAAACTTTTACGACGACCTGTTCTCAATGATTATTGAAGATGAAGAGCATAGTTCTCGATAGAGAGTAGTGCTTACCTTTCTCGACGGCTGATTGGCGACGCGAAGCTCAACCTTGTATATGTCACTGTGAGAGCCTTTCGCTTGTGGCATCGTCCACATTACTGCATCAATTTTGTCGGTCAAGTTGGAGACGTAGCTCTGTCCCATGCCAGCAGTAAGTGTACCGTACCGTCTCCACGACGTCACGTACCTTCTCGTTAGCCAGTGTACGCGAATCGGATATCTGTTGGTCCGTCATTGGTGTCGATACACGTCGACAAACTAGCTGGTCAGTGAGAAGGATATATAAGAGAAATGCGTACTCGATATCTATTCTGTGGTTGTAACCAGGTTGTAGTGGATATTTCCGGCGTCAGCTTGTAAGCCTCGACGAGAAAAGAGCATGTGAGCACAACATAGAACGCATCGACTCCTTCTGCAATCTCGACAACGGCACCGCAAGGCATCCAAGACAAGGCAAGTAAAACACAGTGCCAACAGTGTGAACGACGAAGGGCACGCGGATCCGGCGAACTAATACATAACCGCCCGGATCGATCACGTTCGTCAATATTATATTGACACCGCGACATAGCAAACTACTTACAGGGCACGCGACAATACCAATCCAAGAGAACAAAACCACGCTCTCGCGACCGCGACCGCATCCAGTCGAAGATGTTCAAATCTCTTCCGCAGATCTCCTGCGAATTTTGACAGCAAGCCTTTCCTTTAGTCCCAAACATGGACAGAAAGAACAAGTTGCGCCAAGCTCGATACCCTGCGTCGCCTGACCATGACAAAAAATGGGAAACCTCTCCAGCCCGGGATATATTCAATCCTACTAGCATCAGAGGAAAACAACTCAGTAGTCAAAAAGACGTCTGTCCTCGTCGTTACCGATACCCAAAAACATCCTCGCTCATGCCTCGTCTAGATCGTCCTTCTCCTACAACACCACGTATCGATCGACCTCCTCCTAGAATGCCAAGCCGCTCTGCTAGAATGCGTCCTCCTCGCCCCGTTGGGCAGCGTCACGGTGGTTCTGCGCCAGGTATTATCTGCTCCTTACATATGTTTGAGTTTGACCGAAAAACTCGTTACGATCCCTTAGGTTCCCTTACTCTGCGACTAAATGGTTCTCGACCCGAACTCGGCGCCGCATCTACAGCAATTCCTAGGTGTGTTCCTCTACACTATAAAGGGCTATGGGTCTGTGATTCAGCCTTTAACCGACAACAGCGTCATATATAGGCAACTGGTGAAAGTGCCGGAAAGAATGCGCGTCCTTAGTAAACGATGTACGTTTTCCATCGTATATGCTTCGAATGTCTCCTGAACTAGGAACACGCATAGATGTCAGACATATCCCGATCGGACACGGTAAAACGTCCGTGGTCGTACGTTCTCTGGATACCACACAAGGGACAATAGTCGCCATCAAGTTTAGCGAGACAGAGGCCCATCGCCTTGAGAAACGTATGCTTGATTACATGGGTTGCCACGGTTCCTTTGCGGCGAAGTCAAAGTAAGGTCGCATCCCCTCGTCTTTTCCCGGTTGACCGTATTTACGTGTTCACGCTGCAAGACATTTCGTCCATTTGCTCGACGTCGCCCACTATCACCGTCGTCCGTGCCTTGTTTTCAACCAATACGGAACCAACATCGCTGCCGTCTTGTCTAATAACAACTTGGCACCCTTCTCGCCATGGCAAATCCATGCGATGGCATCCCAGCTCGGCCAGGCGCTCGCATGTATGATGCATATCCTCTACCCGATTTAATATGGCTGAAGTATTAATACAGACCTTCGGGAGATCCGCGTTATTCACACGTGCATTCAAGCGGAACATGTCATCCTTAATTCCGATCGGGCGACCAGAATGGTGGTGTCCTTGGACAACAACCAACACGCTGTCAGGGTAAATTGTCCAAAATGCACCACGTTTCACGTCAGCCTCTGAGGAATCCTAGACAATCTTGTCCAGCCCCCATATCCGCCTCTCCGGTTTTTCCCATGCAGTACTCTGGGACGAACGTCCGAGAAGACGTTGGGAATCCGGTCGATGTGGACCTCCGGAGTTGTGTGAAGGTACGCGGTCCTACGACTTAAAAGCATCGACTCACGCTTCTCAAGGAATGTCCTGGTCTTACCCAGTCGACGCATTCGGATTTGGATGTTTCATTCTCGAACTCTACGTCGGCAAGCTTGTATTTCCCTTGACCGTCAGTTTTCGCGAGAAGTTGGGAGTCCTCGAAGGCATCGTCGGCAACTTCAGTGACGCGACCATCAGGGAGATTCAGAAAGTCTATCCCTCGACCTTCACTGATCATAGTCCTCGTACAGTAAAGACGGACAATAGCGTCGGAGGGAGATACAGGGACACGCGAGGGTGCCGCTCTGGTTACGGTCGCTGGGACTTGACCAGTTATCAGGTCGGTTGCTTTTGCAAAATTTGTCTGTATCGTTTTCTCCTGACCAGAACTTCGTAGAACTTGATACAGAACGACGATCTGAGGAACGTGCTATCCGGACTCCTTGAGTTGGATCACACTAGGCGTGTCGCAGTTCAAGATGCACTTGCCAAGCCTTACTTCCGCCTCCAAGGGTCGCGAGTATAGACCACATTTTGCCTTCGTTTCTCCCCCGAGAAGCTCGTCGAACGTCGACGCGCAGATGCGGATACCGGTTATGTCGAAGATTGTTTACATAGTGGACGTCAAGGAAATACAAGTTCAGCTGCCCGAGACCCATAGCGTGCAACAACTGAGTTAAACGTCAGGTTCAGGTACAGTTCCAGTGAGCGTCGAATGAAACGGTAAGGTCGAAACAGGCTCTACGAGTGATCTGATGCTCACTATTCATCCTTTCCATCCATTCGTCACTGGCCCACCCACCCCGCACCGTGCACCGTCCTCTAGGCGCGCATCCCAAGATATGTGGGCCACACGACACCCTGCTCCCTCGGATGCCTCATAACAATGCGTGTTCCGTTAGTAACTTGAACGCAAAGAGCGCCCGGTTGATTCAGTAGTGGAGAGGCCTGGGGAGTCGAGCACGGTGTTGCCGGACTCTGGTTAACGTTTGCGGAGGTGGCGCGAGTCCAAGGGCAGGCGACGAGCTGTAGACAATGATGAGGAAAGCAAGGAGGGGGTCTGCAGCAACTTGAAGATACGAAATTGAAAGCCAGAGATGTCCATGGGGTCCAAGATTTGGCAATTGCTAAGTGCAGAGCTGACTCCGCGTCGTATCGAGTGCGAGAGAGGATGCTGCCGAGCCTGAGAGAGATTGGGGAGAGGTGTAGAATGGAGACAGGCAAATGCCGCGCGACTGCCGCGTCTGCCGCGCATTACCGCGCTGGTCGACTGACTGCCGCGCATTTTTTCACTTCCTCCTATGGCGTTAATTAGAACTCTGTTTCAACCGAACCAAGGCTCCACGTCGTGGTCCTCCCGCTCAATTTCAACGTTCGTGTCGTGCTGCCAGCTGGCCTCTGTATCGTACAGTGTACGCTCTCGATGATACCTAAAGCTCCTGCTTCTGTCGTCCGTGGTTTTATCTCTCGCACACTCAACCCTAGTGGTCCGTTTCCGACTCGAACCACCGAAAGCCGCTTTGGCTTTTTTACAACCTCGCCGCCGTGCTGCGCGCTGGGACTTATGCGTTAGGTGAGTACATTCTTGTCGGCGTGTTTATCCTGTTCTTAAGTGAGCTCATATTTCGGGACAAGTATTGGCTAGGACTCGGAATACCGCCAGGATGCTTTCCTTCGCCGTTGAGCTGTGATGACAGGCCGCTTTTCTCCATAGGAGATAGAGTTGGTGCGTGCCGGCTTCACGGTCAGGTCCTGGTCCTCATGAACAACTAGCTCCTACCGAACACGCCAGCCACTGTCCCCCGTTTGGAGGCACGAGAGTGTGGCGGGGTCGGCTCCGGGAGTAGCGAGGGGGTGCATTCTGGCAGATGATCAGGTGCAGTTCAATCGATATTCAAGTCATCCGGTTTCTCGATTTCAGCGCCCTATTTGCACTAGGACCTGCGGACGGCGCTGTGTATCTGCACCGACTCGCAAAGAGCAGGGTGAATCTCTTGGCGCTGACAGCGACTTTCCTGTCGGGTTCACCTGATGACGGATATGTGCAGCGACGACCTCTATGATTAGCAGACATGTTGTACTACACTTTTAAACAATATATAATGTATATATATTGGAATCCTTTTTTTTGTGGGGAATATGGAGCCTGAAGCCGTCTGGGTAGCCGCTCCTGAATTGACCCAGACGAAAGACAGCTGAAAGGTCTGACCGATATCCGGTGTCTGAGTTGCCTCTGAATTGACTGGATCCAGAAAGTGAACCTACTGGATTCAGAGCTCCGTCTGACTGCCTTGACTCTCTGCAGTGGTCTGGCTACAGATGATCTCAGATGGCGCAGACGACTTCACATTTACTGATGGCCTGGCCACACGTCGCGGACGAACGAAAACATATGATACGATTGAGAAACAGTCAGGCAAGCGGGTAGTGTATATATCATGCTGAACAAGAAACACAGTAGCCATCACGGACCGGCCAAAAAGTCGAAATCAAGATAACAGTCGCAGTTAATGAATGGCCCCGAGGCGTCTACTCGTGGATGTCCGAATCGTATCCGTAAATGTGCACAGCGGCCGGCCACTCAACGTCAGATTCCGACTCTGACGACGGCTCTATCTCGATTGAACTAGACCCTGCGCTGGGCCCCGCGGCCGGACCCGCCAAACCCAACGAAGTTATCGTGTCCTCAATTTCTACCCGCGTAATGAGGATTGAGCGGCAGCATGTCGTGATACACAGCGATGACTTACTGGTACTATTCTTGTTGTAGAATGAAGATATAGCGTCGACGGTACGGTGAGGAATCTGTTTTATAAAAAAGATCGATGTATGAACTGTGGCAAAGCTCAGGCATGGAAGACTTACCACCTTCTGGCATCGAATCCAGTCGATGCGACTGAAGCTCCTCTCGGGGAGTGTTGCGACGTGTCTTGCAAGTGCTTCGATCTCATCGCGGGTCCAACGTTGTGTTCTCGCCTTCCGGGGGACGGTCGACGTCCGCTTATTTCGGTCATCGGAATCTGCGCGGACAGAGTCTTCGGAGGAGTATCCGTCCTCGTCGCCTTCGGAGGTTTCTACCTGATTGTTCCGAAGACGATCGACGAGGCCCTTGACATAGGGACTGCGCGTCCAATGGTGATCCCAGGAATATTCACTGCGATGAGGAGCCTAGTTATTGATGAAAGGGATGGCGGTATAAAAATACATTCACAGTGAAAAGAAATCGATCACCCACCTTGGCGTGCAACTTCCTGACTATTTCGACCCGACTGATATCGGGATTCTTACTGATTTCGTAGATCAACGTACGGCGGAAGAAATGTTTATCCTCGTCGGTGAATGCGTGACCTGGACCCTCACGGACTGTCCGCGATGGATGTATCGGTGAGCGTTCAATCAAATCAGGGAGGTGGCGTCCCGGTGGAGCAGGGCGTGAAAGAGAAGGTGGCTGAGGGGAAGGACTGGTGGAGGCATACGAGGCTTTCTGTTTTCCGCGACGAGTAGATGTAGAAGCACCCAAATGTGTTTTGTTTTCCACATTGCGACGGGGAAAGCCACGGCGGTTGGGTTCCGAGTCGGACGCATAGTCGACAATGTGCCTTTTATTAGCGGACCTGATCGAAGACAAGGAACGAGATTTGGATCCGTTGGGGTTGTCGTTGGAAGGCGGGGAAGCCGCGGCCGATGAGTTTTTGGTATACTTGCCTTTGGAATTATCGACGAGTTTGTCGATCCGTAATTTATTTCGCAAATAATGATCCTTCCACTCCTGCTGGTTGCGCCCGTTCCTCTGAATCGAAGACGAAGTCAGTGCGTAATAACATGTCGTAGACAATACGACTTACACCGTGTAAAGTTTCTAACGCGCTGCAAGCGTCGGTCGAGGTAACAACCCCATGCTCTAATGCAGTTACGATGGCGTCCTCCTCGTCCGGCGTGAATGGAGAAGAGGTGGAAGTTGAAAGGGAAGGGCCGAAAGAGTTATACGGGACAGGTGGGATCTGTACCCATGGGGGCATAGGGTACATCGACCCAACGAAGGGGTGGGTGTAACATTGTCCTTGGAATTGCATGGGCGGAAACCCGTATTGCGCCTGACCGCGCGGGTCGGCTGTGGGGGCGTGATACGAAGTTCTGGGGTCGTTCGGGTTGGCCCGGCCGCGATCCATTCCCTGCGGTGTCCGTACAGTGGGAGGAGTCGCGTGCTGCGCAAAAAAGACAAGTCAGCGAAGGACAAGTAGCAGTGATTACTGATTTTCATGTATGGTCGAGGAAGGTGCGACCATCAAACCAGGAGGAAGAGAAACGTACACGAATTTTTTCAATGTCTGAACAAAACCAATGTATGAAGAGGAGAGATTGGGGCAGCAGTAAACGGGAAGAAAGGAAAGACTGAGGCACTCGCACCCTCAGCGCCCATCGCCAAGTTGATAAATGTCGACGGCGCTCCTGTGAAATGTTCCTTTCCGAATACGGACACGTTCTGGATCAGGGCGGTAATTCCAAGTCCGGTACGTTGGCATCTCCGCGACGCTGAATAGACGTCCTTATACCCAATACGCTGAATTTCAGTTCACTGGCGCTGCGCTCCCTTCGGAAACACACGGCGGCCTGGATACTACCCAGTCTTGCCCGCAATTTCCCCGAGATCTATTACTCAAATAACGCAATTGCACGCTTCAACATTTGCTCTTAACCGTTGGACCGACAACCGCGAACCACGTTTTCGGGAGGTGGACGAAACTGGTCCAACATGTATGTAAGCTCTTCAATGTCAAAAGTCCAATTTTCTGGCCGCGTCTTATAAGACTTGTAAGACGCTTAAGAAGCCTAAGACGTGTCAGATAAAGCCGTCTGGCCCAGCAGATCCACTTGTGTATCAGACGTTTGCCAGACATCAGCCAGACAATTTTTGTATGCCATCGGGCTTATAAGAGGCTTGCGGAGCAAATATAATATATTGGGTGCCGTTCGGTACGAAATGTGGCCAGTGATATATATGGGACCCTGAGGACAGCACTGTGGGGGAGGGGGGTGGGGGTTCCATCCATACGGCTACTCGTGCGAGGGAGGCAAAGGGCGGAGACACTCCCTAGCTCCCGCGCGCATGTCGGCACTCTTCTCTGCTTCTGTTCTCATCGCGTCGACGGTAGCTTGTGCAGCTGTGCTACCGGAGTGCACGTGTAGTCCTGATACATTGGGCTTAGGCGGATATTGTGCACCTTAGTCGTAGTTGCGGGTGACAGGACTCACGGCACGTCAGCGCGGCAATGGCGAATGGCTGTAGCCACTGGCATTCAATAAGCATGAGCGAGAAGTCGAGATCATTGAGCTGGTGTAGAATCGTACGTTACCTGAGAAGCTTGACGCCAATATACAGAACGCGAGGGGCACGATCCCGTCTCTGTTTCACGTAACGGTATATTGCTCGGTATCTGGACGGCAAGTGAGCATGTCAGACTGCAGAACGAAAATATACAACTCACCTGTGCATGGTGCACGGGAGCGCCGCGGCAAGTGAAGCCTTCGTCCGCATCGTCACAGAGTGGCACCGCACCGCATAAACATGCCGCGAATCTTTTACTTGACCTCAGGCGCGCGCAAATGATCATCGATACCGAAGTACGTACTTGAGTGTGGTTTGCAGCACGCCTCGGCAGCTGCTACTGTTCAGGCGGATGGTGGACGCGCGTTCTATTGCGTGTTTCGTCGGAGTGCAAGTCGTGTTTCTGTTGTTCTGCTGCGGCTCCGTCGGTCGAGGAAGTTAACAGCCGGAGGTTCGAATCAAAGGAGAAATGTGCTTGTCTTGTGTGAGCGAAGTCATCGTCGTCGACAGGCATCGGTCTGCATCGGTCGACACATGCTCGACTCGCACAAGATTTTCGAGTTGCACACGCTGCGCGAGGTCGCGTTGGATTTGGTACTGTATAGGGCCAAATCTCACGCCACAATCTCATTGCAGGAATGCTCGACTCAGAGTCGGCCTTCAATTCTATTGCATCGCTCGTGCACATTGGACCTTCTGAATGCCCTACCACGCACTCGCCTGACACGCCGGACGACTCCTTTGAAGAGCGTGCCATGGTCCACAATTGTACAGGATCTCGGACAGTACAGAGCAGATGAAATCGACTGGTGAGGTGCTATATGGTGCAGTCTGCTGGACGAAAACCTGGACGTCGAGGTGCGTCCACATGCCGGGTAACAGATTTATCTGCTAATTGTTGTCGTGTAGCGATGGTGTGTGTAGCGTAGTGCGGCAAGCATGCTGTCGCTGTCAGGGCTGCAATCGATCTTCCTGTACGGCTACTCCGGCACGCCGCGACGCTTAAATTTGACGAGAACATTGTCGCGCCGTCCGTCGTGGTCTCCAAGCTCCGGGGCGTGTCTGTCAGGCGGGCCGTACACATTCGGGCCCGGACCTTCCCCGGAGTTCATCACGCACTACTACCACGGCGAACACAAGTAACTGGTATCGTGGGCTGCGCAACGAAGAGCAAGGCCATGGCGTCGGTCTCCACCTGCTATCGAAATGGAAGCAAGCACACAATTCAGACTTTGCTGTTTATTTACGATGAAGGCATTACAAGGCAACAGGTCCGAATAATTGGAACGGCCCCTCGATCATCGTAGACAATTGCTGGTGCGTGTTCTCCCAAGCGTACACATCGGATAGCAACAACGATCTACAGGTACACAAGCCCCAACCTCAAATTTGACGCATAGTAGTAAGTAAACCGCGGGATAATTTCGCTCACTACAGGACAGACAGAGGTTGTATTGCTCACCGTGCATCCGCGGCGACGCCGCCGTATATAACGCCCGTGAGTCATATGCATTTATGTTTCTATAGTCTAACATACTCGGTCACACTTTAATTACCAGGTTATGGTGAAAGGCATCATGCCCGCTCACCCACCATATGCGCGTGGACTATGAATCTTCGTGTAGAATCCGCCTGCGCCCTGAAATCCCTTTTTCACTGCCATGCCCACCCACCTCCGCCCTCGATAGTGATAATCGTGACTGGAGCGCACCTCCACCTACAGCGGCCCATTATGTTTGTAGCCGTCTTTGCATGCAGTCACACTCTGTAGAAATTTGCACCGGCGACAGCTAAAAAATGTGAGGTGTATTACGTCTGTCCAATATCTGAAAATATCTGATACGCGTGCTATAATAAAACTTGTGTAAGGCCAGTGTCGTCTCCAAGACTAGTCTGGTATACCTCCTGGGGACGTCTCACCCAAAAGTGGTCCTGCAGGGCCAGACGGCTATTTCTGAGGCATCTTAAGCTTCTTAAATATCTTGCAAGGCTAATAAGACCATATAGTACGTGGCTGCAAATCGGACCTTTGGTGAAGCAAGTGAATTCAGATCAGAGAGTTCGAACTTGTAGCGCACAGCAAAACGATTCGCAACCTTGTGCGTATCAAACTTCACCCCATCTTTTTTGGTGTTCTGAACTCTGAACCGTAGACCCATTCCCCATGTTCGACGATCGTCCGACTTCTGATAATCTGTCGTAGACAGAATGGGCACCCGAAAAAAAATATTGAGGTTAGTGAAGTGGAGGAAGAGATCGAGAAACTGCAACACGCACCATGTACTCTTTTCGTGCACATTCGCGACCTGGACCACAAGCTCATGATAAGCTGTGTCGTTCAGAGATTCGTCCAACATCCATGTATACGTCACTGTCGTCCTTGAGTTTCGAACAGCTTCCACGACATCACCCGATAACAGGTCGTGAATGCTGCCACCGACCAGACCAATGACACGCATGCCCAGGTCATTCAGTCCGTTGGTGCGGAGGAGGTTTTTACTCGTAGCGATCCAGCATGTCGGCGCCGGATCCCATGGGAACACAGGTTCAATCCGATAGACATGGCACCAATCCTTGACGCATTTTGGAGTCCCTGACTGAGAAGGTGTCAGAGAGTCTTGGAACAGCGACTCCCTATGAACGGGCATATGATAACATCAATTAGAGTCCCAGTGTTCAAAGTGTAGAACAGCTCACCCATCTTGGCAGGAGACATACGCTTCAGTGCCAGCTAGAGTGTTGGCATTGTTTTGGACTTGTGCCATAGTGTGGTTACGAAACTAGGGTTGAATATGCGAATGGTGATGAGTTGGGTAGGCAAGTGCAAACGCAATATGCAACTACAGCGGCATGCTATCTTATATATGTAGGCTCAAGCCAATAAAATAGAGCGCAGACAGCCATTCAAACCGTTGTCGGCACTCTCGCGAAGGACGACAAACACCTAAGAAGCCGTCAAAGATCAATGTTCCTGGACCAGGGGCCTGGCCAATATATCGCCGGCAAAGAATGAACAGGATGTACAATCAAAATCCTAATCGTCTTCCTACGTTCGTACTGACACCTTTTCTCTCCTGTAGCATTGGACCATGATTAGTTTTGAAGAATCTCCTTATCCCTCACACAGACTACATGATTAATGTATCCACACGCTATCGTGAAAGATTCCTCCTCAGAAAAAGCTATCACTTCGATACCTTGCCACGGACTGCACACTGGTACATAAGCGGAGCAGTTGTGCTTTAAGACAAGAAGGAGCATGTGGCAAGTGAAAAGCTTCTCTGTTCATTCAACCTGTCTGACGATAGACCGTGCTCCACGGATAGAAACAATTCCTGCTATGCAGCTGATGTCAAAGGGAGAGACGGACATTAGAAGGCCGCTGTTACATATACACGGGCAACAATCATAAACCGATGAAAACGGGCTTTGACGTCTACCTACACACAGGTAATAGTTCAAATTCTTTTAGGACCCACGGTATCGGGAGTGGTCGAACTGTGGCGATACAGCGATGACACTGGCTGGGCCCAGTCTACAAAACCACACTCAGTCTGTCAAATTTTTATCTATCTCGACGGAAATATGTCGTCTGCAACACAGGCAAGCTCTTCCTACCCAGTACATTCCATCTGTTCATGTTGTTTAATGAACCTGAACAGGAGGGAGTTACGGTACTGGACCGCTTATCCATGGACGAACAGCCTTTTTGCCGTGGAAGGCATGCAGATGTTTATAAGGGAAAACTGTTGGTAGGGGATGTCGAAGGCCGATATCAGCAGGTAAGAGTTATTACTGGTACCACTCGACGGCTGTACGGCGTCACTGACCTGTCATCAACATCCACTGTTGTACAGGTCGCCGTGAAGGTCTTCAGAATCCTACAGGAGCATGTCGGTGCAATAGCACAACTGCAAAGGGTAACATTCACAATTTGTTTGATCTAGCCTAGGCAGTTCTGACTTGCTATGCGTGTAGGGTATCCGCAAGCGCAACACCAAGTGGATGACACTTCGACACGCAAATGTTGTGCCATTCTTGGGCGCTTTTGGTGCATCGCCATTCCCGGTAGCATTGATTATGCCACTATACTCTTGCGGTACAGTCATCGACCTTCTGAAAGAAAAAACATCACCGGCCACAGTTTCACTCATAGTAAGTGGTACAATTTTCCAATGTGTTAGAACAAATTTCATTTTTAATTGTAGGGCATTGACGTAGTGCAGGGATTGATCTATCTACACGACAATGAAATTATTCATGGTGATATCAGAGGGGTATGTGACATTGGCCTCTCTACTCTCAAAGAATTCCTTGTCTCACTGCTTCTCTCTCAGTGCAATGTGCTAATTAGCAACGAGGGTCATGCAGCTCTGTCCGATTACGATTTGAACAATATCTGGGACACAGCTATGTTTACGACAATAGCCGTCGTATCAGCAACCCGTTGGCAAGCACCAGAGGTTTTCTTACACGAAGGTGACCCGCTATCCTTCAGTGAAGCAAGTGACATTTTTTCCTTTGGCATGTTGCTTTTTGAGGTAAGCGATATAACCCTCTCCCGCAATACACCGACTGAGCACTATTATTTCAATCTTTGAGATGATTACGCTGGACTGTCCTTACTCCGACCTGGACAACCACAGTGATGTCGTTTTCAATATCGTTGGTGGTGTTAGGCCTGGTAAGCCCCTTAGCCTATTGGCCGAGGCAGACACTACCTGGAACATCATAGAGAGCTGTTGGACGCATGAAAGAGATGCAAGACCAAGTGCTGATGAGGTTCTTACACTGCTGCTGGCGCTAGATGCTTGAATCTGTGCATGTACTGGTCGTTTTCCCGAGAAGTTTCATGTCCAGCGCCTACGAACCCGACCCTGTCAACTCCGATAATAGATGGGACAACCATGTCTCCTTCCGCGCTACATGCGCATTCGAAATGTGCTCGACCTTGATCGGTGTTTAATTGTACTGCTCCGGAACCGTGCTGTACACTTCGTTAGAAGAAAAGCAGGTAACACCCTAGAACCTTGTAAACTCCGCACTGTCTGATAAGCTGAGCTATTTCGCTGCTGCTTTCCCATTCCCCCTTCCCAGTATGACTTTCCAGATATCCATTAGCACAGACGTCGCAGAATTTATATGGCGCAACCGCGCCCTTGGATGCTACAGGCAGGTGCAAGGGAGGTACGGAATGCATATGGTGTATATGTTGTTCTTCATCCATATTGACTTGCTCTGTAGGTACCTGTCCGATGAACAATACATGCAGCACAGCGACTACCTCATACAGCGCGGAATCCCGGTTGACCTGGACCTCAACAGTCGCTTCTACCAGATAGAAAGGGTCGAAAACGATATGTTCTCGCCTATGTGGCGGATTAGATCCAAGGACCTCCTACGCAATTACAGACCAATTGGTGTAGAAGACCATGTTGTCGGCCTGATTTCAGGAAACATGCAGGGAGCGCTTTCGGGTGACATTGTGGACCAGATAACCATTCGCCCCGGCACTGTTGTGTCGAAGTGGATTCTGGATGAGGAGTTCGACGGCACCCCGGTCCACTTCCTGACTTTTGAGTTTGAGCGGCCAGTACATATGGAACACGGTGAGTACATTTTTTTGTTGTCAGATATTTTCTCATTGTCAGTATATAGGGGATGAAAATTCGGAGATAGTTCGTGACGATGACAGTGAAACGGGCAAACACAGAAAGATGGACGATGGCGACTCCCCGATGGTGATCAACGGTAAAGCAGGTACGCCCTGATTACACCACCGGCAGGGCTTAGATTGTCTAATGCGGAGAATAAGTAGGAAACAGGAAACACTGCGAATAGATCCCTATGAGAGAGAAGGATATGGTATGGAGTATACGAACATGCGTAGGATGAGAACAAATGTAATTATTGAAGGATGAAAAATTGTGAAGAACAGTGTATAGTAATGAGGCATATGTCGAAGGAGAGGGAAGCGGTAAGGGGATCGACGTGCGCGTGAGAAAGGTGCCAAAGTATCCAGGTCTGCCCGAAGGGCCATTCGAATTGAAGCAAAACATAGTGATTTTTGACTAGATTTGCCTGAATATCAAGAACAGATACCATATGAAGTATACACATATCCTTATAGAGCTCTAGTTTGGAGATAAAAAGTTTCGTCCGCTCCTGCCACTGAGGTCGACGGATGACTTCATGTTACAACTCGAAAAGAATTGGCCTAAAAATACAGAATGTACAGTACATACAACGATAGGAATACAGAAGTTGGGAAGGACACGCCTCATCGACGAGGGCGTGCAGTCATTGCTATGGGCCTTGCGACGCCGGCGTCTTCGATGACCTGTGCAAGGCCTCGCGTTTCACCTCACTCGACCACCGGAAGAAATCGCATCGATATTGTGGATCCACTTCTTCCCGTAACCGCTCCGCGCGACCCTTGTCATAGCCAGGACCCACAGGTCTACGGCGGATCGTGAGCAATGTGCAGAAAAACAGAGAGAGAGAGCAACGTACCGCGAGCATATGAAGAAATTCTTGCCCTTATTTGGCCCAGGTTTGTTAACGGTGAGCTCCTTCGTAGGTTCGTTATGTCCGGTGCACCTGGGCGGCTGGATTGGAGCCATGAGTTGCGACCAGGCGACTCTGCTTTCGCCGGGCGACTGCGTACTGGACGATGGGATCGAGGGCGACAACACATGCTCCTGCGAGGCGGAGAGCTGCAAGGCAAATCGGTGATCGGCGTCGACTTGAGTTGCGGTGTCGACGTCGTCAAGTGTTAGATCGATGGGTGGGCTCGATGTAGTGGGCGGCTTGGCGAAAAACGAGGAAAGCTTCGACTGTCCAGCCTTGAGTTTTTTGTTCTTCGCGGATGAGGATGAAGACGCATTCGCAGACTGTTTGCGCTTCTGCGACGTCGACGCAAGAGGAGGGTCTTCAGGCTTTTTGCGTTTTTGGGAGGGTGTCGTCGCTGAGGGTTTCTCTGAGTTTGTAGATGTCAACGACGACGAAGGCGTTGCAGAGTCGTCACCCGTGATTGCGGAGCCTGGCAGCGGGGGCGTCTCCGATACAGTGGCAACATCCGTAACAGCAGTTGTAGCCGGTGTCTTCGTTATGGCAGTCTCTGCCTTTTTCCCAAAGAACGTCGACAGTTTCGTCTGTTTACCCGAGTACTCGTCCCAAAGCCGTGCGGCAAGGCGCGGTGGGTCCCGCTTAGGACCGTCCATATGCATCGTTTCGCGTAGAGTACGTGTCTCTCCCGAGGGGAGGGTTATGGAGTCATGGAGATCAATGTAGGTAGGGCAGTGGTCCGAGCCCTTCAATGCGGGCTGTATGTCCCCGTGCTTGATCCAAGGGAGGAGACCACGCGTAGCTAGAATATAATCGATGCGCGTTCCGTAGTTCGTTTCGCGTGCAGATATTTTTGTATTCCAACCTGAGGAAGGTCAGACCATGGCTTTTGTAACGGGTGAAGGGCGTACATGTATACATGCCCTTTCTGTCAGGCCAAAACATCCGCACGGCATCCACGAAAAGCCCTTGTACCGGGTCCAGCCAATCGCGAAACCATGCACGGGGAGGATGCTCGTAGAAGACACTAGCATTGCTCGCCAGGTGCCCGTCACAATGGTCTATCGGTGCTGCAGATATGTTGATATCGCCCACCACGAGCACTTCCCTGCCTTCAGCCACGAGCCCGCGTACTCGCGCGTCGAGAAGTCGATGGAAATTCATTTTATACGGTAAGCGCTCCTCGGACGTTTCCGCCGGGCAGTAGACGTTGATGAGCACAAAAAGCCCGAAGTCGACGACGAGCGCGCGGCCTTCTGTATCGAGAGCAGCCAAATCGGAGGGCATGTGGCCATCCAAGTCAGGTTCGAGGTGTACGTCGTGCGCGGAAGGGTAGGAGGCGGAGACGCGTTCGGTGGGACCAAGGGGCATTTTGGGTTGTAACTTTCCAGAGAGACCCTCCTCTGCTTTCAACGGAACCGCGGTGCGTGAGTTAGCGTACACAGCGACGCCGCTGTATCCGCCTTTCGTCACGGGGAACGAGAAGAACGAGTCATAGGACTCTGGAACAGCGACATTGTGCTCCAAGGCAGATCTCGACGTCTTCATCTCTGGTTAGTTATCAACTAGCGTCCTACGCGCGTAGGCACCCTCGTCAATCGCGTACCTTGGAAGCATGTTATGTCGGCCTTCAATTCGTCCAGAATAGCCTCGCATGATTTCAACGTGTTCCAGCTTTGGAAGTGGCAAGTGGATCAGGCAGCGAGCGCGTCAAATCGCGAGATGCAGCACTCACGGGTGGTATTGGGGCAGTGTACGGATGCCATTCTGGACGTTCGGTAAAAGTCAAGTTCACACAGGTTCTAAGACCAAACTCACGATGTTCCAGGACAACAATCGCATCTATACGCGTCTCGTGCGTTGGTAGGGTGAGAGCGCTGTTGTGTGGGTAAACCGTTATGGTGTTTGGGAGGACGAGCAAACGAATTCAACAGGTTGAAGGACTCGGATTATTGCAGAATTCTGACCGACAATGTTTGGCGTAAGTACCTCAAACACGTGGCCCGCCGCGGGTGTTTAATTTCTGTTTCAACCCAAGTGGAACGTTTGAACGTTAACGCGAACGAACGACGATGCCGGACCTGCACAGTACTGCTATCTAAGGTTGGATGTACTGAGGACCAGAGCAGGCAGTATGCTGTAGCTATACCCCTAGCGATCCACTAAGGTCTGACTTATCAGTCAACCAGCCCTTCCGCACGCAAGCTCGCGAATGCGCTGTCGATATCCTCCTGTACATTATGTTCCCAGATCCACTCGTACCTCTCTTTGAGGTGAGCCCCCAGTGCGCTGAGGTTTTCGCCGTCAGGGCCGACGAATTCATAGACCTGGTATGACCAAGTGAGCATGCTGTAAAGACCTGGAATCGGCGATGCCTTGGACTCACCTCTCCTGACTCACGGCTGTGAATTTGCTGTCGCGCCGCACGCGCACGGCGAACATTTTCGTATGCCTGTAAAAATCTCGGTATGGTGTCTACCGTACATGCCGGATGGGCGAGGAGGGAGCAGAGCACGTAGACGTCCTCTGTCGCTTGCCCGGCACCTGCACCGCTGACGACGGAGCACGTCAGTATCTGGACGGTAGAAAAGATCGCTACTTTGTGGCAACTTGCCAACTCACTTGTGGGGCAGACTCTGTATCGCACTTAGTCAGGCGTCCAAAGACTACAAAGATAGTGCGGGAACATACATACCGCGTGCGCAGAGTCGCCTAGCAGAGTGATACGCCCTTCAGTCCAATGCTCCAATGGTACTAGTTCATGTAACGCCCATTTGCTCGGCTTGTCGATAAGCTGTGAACGAGAATTAGCCCGCAGACCAAAATAGAAGAAAGACTACACTCAACACTAAGAATATCCCTACACCGTGTCTCCCAGCCCTCGTAATCTGCGAGAACATCTGAAGGTGACACAGGGACTGTCCACGGGCCGTCCCAGTTCCGCTCATCAGGTGGAGCAGAGCGGTCAGAGACGAACGCGACGACATTTATGATCGTACCGCGCTCGACGGGGAATGCCAATACATGCTGCGAGAACCGTAAGTATGGAGTACTTTCATGCACAAACGAGAGCGACACCCACCTTTCCAAGCCCTAGCCACATCCGGCTCTCCCTCCCACTTTCCCCGCACAGCCGCACAACGTCCTCCACAGGGATCAGCCCACGGTACGCATACGTCCCGGTCCATCTGACGCGGCCCGACTCGATGCTGTCGCGTACGCGACTCTTCACACCATCCGCACCAATGGCAACGTGCGCGTCGAACGTACGCGCCGGCGCGCGATCTGGGTCGCGCTCTGTGCGGGAATCGCTAATTGTCAAACGGACTGTGCTGGAATCAACATTTTCGACATGCGTGACGTGCGCAGAGAAATGCGTTTTGACGGTGGATGGGAGGAGCGGAACGAGGGACTCAAGGAAACGTGCACTGCAAGGAAATACCGGACAAACGGCCGTTTAGCAACCGAAAATCGGTCAAATAAATGGGCCTACCGATGCACGGTGGAGTCTGTGCCTTTGCATCGCACCTGCAAGCAAAGGGATCAGTGTCCGAAGAAAGCACGCTCATGTGGTAGCCGGTCGTACATACATCAGAAATAAGCTTGCCGTCGCTCCAGTTTACAAACTCAAACCACCGTTTATTCGGGTAGCCCATGTCTGCAACACGCTCGTACGTGTTGATCACACCCAGGAGACGAAAGACCTCGACTGCATTTGGGCCTAGCAGTCAAAGCAACTGTCAGTAGGTGTAATATGGAGTGTTCCACTGGGTTAAGCACCGAATGCGATGCCGGCGCCGATCTCGGAAAATCTGATTCGACAATTAGTGGTCTTCAACAACCTTGATGCCAGTGTACATAGACAGCACGACTCACTGCGAAGCCTGCTCGAAAACATGCACGTCGTACCCTATTCGCCCAAGGCCAATCGCGGCGAGGAGTCCACCTATTCCACCACCGACGATGGCAATTGTGATACGAGACTTGTCTGAAGATGCGTCCGTCATGTTTTCAGGAGGGAAGGGTCAAAATTCGCTCTTCAATATCAATCCTCAAGCCCCCAGATTCTTTTATAGGTCCCGCATGCCTGTCGTATCTAATCAGCGTGTAAGTGGTCACTCCATATGTATAGATGCGTATACACACTAATGACGCATCTTGCCGAAGGTATCAGGTTCAACGGAGCTATCGCACGTGGGACGGCAGCAGGCCCAAGAGGCCGTACTAATTAGTACTTGCCAGACGTGCGATGGCTCGGCCTACGGCATGGTTGAGAAGTGAGTCCAGTTCACGGCACTACACGCAATGCAGGAGGAGGAACTCACCTAGACGCTTTCAGAATGTGGTCCGCACCCCGCGAGCTATGCAAGACTCAAGTCAGATGAGAGTAGTAGCAGGCTGTGAACGTTCTGATCTTCCGATTGCGGATATCCTCGGGGCGGACAACGGAGCCTGTTGACGCATCTGTTGCGGAACAGTGACGATGATCCATTAATCATCTCAGTGGTCAATTCAGCGTGCATAAGTACTCGCACAGATCGACGATACAGTCTGAGGTCATGGCGAGCAGATAGGACCCACGTAGTTCGTGTTGCACTGCCGATCTGAAGTTCAATATTGTCCCTTGATCAGCCCCTCTGTGCGCAAATGCGCAAATGCTCCGTCGATATCCTCCTGCAGATTGTGTTCCCATATCCACTGGTACCGGTCTGCGAAATTTACCCCCAACGCGTCGAGATTGTCGCCGTCGGGGCCGGCGAACTCGTATACCTGGCAGTAGGACGACTATTAGTATGCTGCAGACATCCAGCCCCAACCATGCCATGGACTCACGTCGCCCGATTCCCGACTGTGGACTTGCTGCCGCACTGCGCGCGGACGGCGAGCATTTTCATACGCCTGTAGGAATATGGGGATAGTCTGCGCTGTGCATGCCGAATGGGCGAGGAGGGTGCATAGCACGTATGCGTCTTCGGCTGCTTGTCCGGCGCCTGCACCACTTTACAGACAAGACAGAAGGGTGAGTATTTACAAAGGGATTGAGCGATGGTCTCCCTATCCAGCTTACTTGTGTGGAAGACTCTGCAGTGCACCCAATGAGCCGATCATAAAACGAGAATCTTTTCGGAAATGTACTTACCGCGTGCGCAGAATCGCCCAGCAGCGTTATACGGCCCTCGGTCCAATGTCCAAGGGGGACAAGTTCATGCAATGCCCATTTGCTCGGCTCCTTGATGAGCTGCAAACAAACATGAGCTCATTGACAAGCGCCACACATAGAAGGGCTATACTCAACGCTAAGAATGTCTCTGCACCGCGTCTCCCAGCCCTCGAAATCGGCAAGAACGTCTGCGGGCGATGCAGGAACCGTCCACGGGCCATCCCACTTTCGCTCATCAGGTGAGGCAGAGCGATCGGAGACAAAGGCGACGAGATTGATGACAGTACCACGCTCGATGGGAAACGCCAACACATGCTATGAACTGGGATATGTAATGCATATACAAGTGAAGAGTGGGCGAGACCGACCTTTCCGTGCCCAAGCCACATGCGGCCGTCCCTCACACTTTCACCACACAGCCTCACGGCGTCATCCACGGGAATCAAGCCACGGTACGCATACGTTCCAGTATATCGAACGCACCCAGGCTCAATGCTGTTGCGCACGAAGCTTCTGACGCCGTCCGCGCCAACGGCAACATGCGCGTCGAATGTGCGTACCGGGGCGGAATCCGAATGCTGTTCCGCGTGGGAGTCGGAGATTGTCAGACGTACGGTGTTGGCGTCGATGTTGCCAACGTTTGTGACGCGTGCAGAGAAGTGTGTTTTTACACCAGGTGGAAGGAGCGAAACTAGTGCCTCGAGGAAACGTGCACTGGAGTGACCATTTAGCCAGTGCCCACTAGTAAATTGAGGTGACCTACCGGTGCACCGAAGAGTCTCGGCCTTTGGATCGTACCTAAAAGCAAGTAAGTGCTGTGACAAGATAAACGTAGTATGCACATACGTCCGCAACACACTTGCCGTCATTCCAGTTCACAAACTCGATCCACCGTTGATTCTGGTGTCCCATATCTGCAACACGTTCATACGTGTCAAGGATACCCATGAGACGAAAGACTTCGACAGCATTTGGACCTGCGTGTCGAGGAAGGTATCAGTCTCAGCAATACCGTCTGCTGGACGGGACTTGGTACCAAATCCGACACCAGCGCCGATCTCAGAAAACCTAAAACGAAAGAAAAATGTTGAGCGTCCTGTACGTTCTATGGTGTGTGCAGACAGGACGACTTACTGTGCAGCTTGTTCGAAGACATGGACGTTGTATCCTATGCGCCCAAGCCCGATCGCAGCGAGAAGCCCACCTATACCTCCACCTACAATGGCGACAGTGATAGTAGATTTGTCCGACATGCCTGCGGTAGTTGAGGGCTAATTGGAAGTCCTTTAGGTCTTCTTATAGCTGTGTGTGTGAAACGTCCTAATCAATGCAGTGTAAGCGTTTACTCTATATGTAAATGTGCGTACACATGAATGACACGCCCAACCAAGGACATCGGCGCCGTTGCGCAGTCCCGATGGCCACAACAGGTAGCCCTAGTACTCACTAGGTTTGCGGTAGCGTTTCGAGGTCACCAAAAGTGAGACCGATGACTCGGAGGAGACTGACGTGATGTTTCAGTCGCTTCGGGTAGAGGAGGAGTGGGCCGAACTACGCGTCAGTGCTGCTTGCCGACTTGTACTGAGTACTTGCTGAGTACTGCCACAAGCGCTGAGCACTGAGGAGTGGAATGAACCCGGTTATCTGGAATATGAGGAGTAAATCAGTGATTTTCATTTTTTTTGCAATTGAACGAGCATCGAAGTGATTGTGCACCTCGACGCGAAGAATTTCCAGTAATTGCACTCTTCTCTCACCACCGGGAGGTACGGAGTAACTCGAAAGTGACTAGTAATGACTCGTGCTGAATGACTACTCGGAGGGTGAGTTAGAGTGGACAGGCAACCAGGTTTCCACTTACAATGACATTGCATTGACATGTCGGGGAGAACGCCGTCTTGGCTGCCACTGCTGGTATAATATAGACTGGTCGACCCTGCTGCATAAGTTGCAAGTTCATAGTCGTGGATTGAGTGCGCCGGATATTTTCTAGGGAGTGGTGGTGGTAAGTGAAAGAGGTTGTTCAACTAATTATCTCGAATAAATCTTCTCGACTGCATCCCATCACGATCTAGCCGACCTCTATGCACTGAAGTCTAAGATGGCCTTGCAAACGCTGCCACTGCCCATTCTACTCCTTATCCACCTTCACATCTTGGCCTATCCGCACGCAAACGCCCCCGAGTACACTGCCCAGGTATTCGATGCCCATGCACGCGGTCTGCGCGACCGCGTTCGCACTATGCAGGACGTCGCGTTCTTCCTCGTCGGACGCGTCGATCCTGGCAAAGCGAAAACGGTGCGCAATACTAGTCCCTCTATATCTCGTAGACTGTGATTTGAATGCGTATGGTGATGGGAACGCGTCAGATATTGCCAACGTATCCGTGTACCCAACCGACGGACACGACAACATTCCGCGCGTCGCTTTCGAAATACCTCGACGCGCTACGGCATGGCGTTTTGAAAGCGAAAAGTGATACGGCCTCAACGGATACCGTGGCGTCGTGGTGGGCCAATGTGCTAGTGCGCAAGTCAGACGTGGAGGAATGTGCGGGCGAAAGGTTAGCATTGATTTGCGTGTCGTCGCCCAAGTCCCATGATCCTCATAACATCATAGATTTGAGCGAATACTGGTCTCTCTATCTACTCACGCCCTCCTTGTCCAAGCGCAGTCGTCCGTGCCACGCGCTATCAACTTAGACACAAACACTGCCCACACCTACTATGCTACTCTTGCGGCCTCGCAGACTGCTCGCCGCACATGGGAACGTGCAGCTGCTCAGCTGGTACACCGTGAAGCGGAGATGGCAGCCCTGAAGGTATGGTTCATGCTTGCTCCAGGCTTTTAAAAAGCGCGTCTCACATCTCACAGGCGCATCTAGCGCAACAAGGATCCACAGACATCTCCCCGTACGCGTCCCTTCCAACGGAGCGTCTTGTCGCACTGGCAGCCTCGCGACTAGACGACCTCACGCGTCGTTCGTGGTCCGGGGCGGTCCTAAGCCTCCTCAAGTCCATGGCGGGACTCGACACTGAAGATGACTTACGGACAGCGTTGGCGGAGGACGGCGACAGCAAGACCCAGGTCTCAACGATGCCCATAGAGCCCCTCCCAGTGGCTGCAGCGTACCACCCCTCCCGAGTCGCAAAACTACGCGCACCCCTTTTCTCCGCGTCCTCCAAACATGCTCCTCCCACCTCCATTGTCGCTGCTCCTGAGCCAGGCGCAGTAAGTACAGATGCTCGAGTGCATGATGCATTGTCCAAAGCGCTCTCTCGAACGCGTATGCTCAAGGAAACCCTCTCGAAACGGGTAGAAGCTCGTACTGGCACAGCTCGTTCAAGCTCTATGAGGCTGTGGGAGCCTGCCCGAGATGTGCATATCAATTTCACGGTAATCTATGACTCCCCACATCACAGATTGCACCGCTCATGCCATGTATAGACAAAACCCACGCAAGACCTGCTCACCACCCTAGGCCTGTCCACAGCATCAATGGACACCGAGGCCCGTATCGCACAAATTCGTGGCACGATGCTGCCTGCATACCCTGACGCTCCCAGCACGCTCCCGCCCTCATCATCTGATCCCAGTAGTAGTAAAATTCCACGTCGCGCAGAGCAGGAGCCGCCCAGCACACCAGAGCACCAGCGCATGCGGACGTCAACGCCTCCTGCGTCTCTGAAGCCGCGTTCCGCGTATGCGCGGCGCCTGCTCGGCGGCGTGACAGGCCACGCACACGTCGTAGGCGGCCGGAAGTCAGGTATCGCGAAACGGCGCATGTCGCGGATGAGCAATGCCGTGCGGCGGCCGAGCATGTTCCCCGCCCCGCGTGCGCCCGAGGACGACGAGGTGGACCGGGTACGTCTTGCGGCACGCTTCGTCTGTACACCCTCACTAAAATGCATTGTGGGTTGTAGATTGTGGGAAATGTGCAAGACGCGTCAGAGTCTGATGAGGGCAGCGACGTGATCCTGGATGTAACCGTACGCAGCCCGTACAAAGCAAAAACACAGACGCCAGGAAAGGGCGCACGCACACCGGGCAGGAAGACACGGACGCCTGGGGTGCTGCTCTCCACTATCAAACGGTCCGCCCCACGCGCGTCGTTCAAGATGCGCGAGCGGGCGAGTCTGGCGCCGCTTCCTGCTATGAGAGCCCAAGACGATTGGTCCGACGAGGAAGAGGCGGAACCAAGCCCACATCCAGGTGCTACGGAACTCGAGGTGCAGCATGAGGAAGACGTGTATGAGGGGCAGAGTATGACCCTTCGGGATATCTTACTGAGCGCGGGAGATACTACGGAGTTTGATCTTTTAGGTGAGTCCCGCCAAGCTAAAGTGAGAGAACAGGTTGCTGACGTCTGAGGCTCACTTGCAGGTGGCGATAACGGTGTAGATGACATGGTAGGAGACGACGAGTCGTTCGCATGGGAGTGAGACAGAGATGTTGGATTAAATAAGATTATATGCTTCAACACGACAGACAACAAAAACACGGACAGAAGAAGGTCGTAGGTCATCGACGCCCTCGTCCTTTCGCTT
Source organism: Plicaturopsis crispa FD-325 SS-3 (assembly GCA_000827205.1). Classification (NCBI taxonomy): domain Eukaryota; kingdom Fungi; phylum Basidiomycota; class Agaricomycetes; order Amylocorticiales; family Amylocorticiaceae; genus Plicatura; species Plicatura crispa. The sequence continues at coordinate 311,417 of KN832563.1, read as the reverse complement.
TCGCTTTAGCGAGCCGTTTCCGCTCTCGCTCTTCCTCCTTCGCCTGTGCGCCTCGCGCTCGCGGATCAATGACCTCGTAGTCCCGCTCCGCCTTCCTGGACTCCTCGCCGTCGTCTTTTGGGAAATGCAGCGCGTGCCCGAGGAAACCCGCGTCGTCGTCGACCTCCATGCCAGGATCTTCCTCCCCCGGTGGCCGCTCCTCCTTCTCCTTCTCCTCTGCCTCATCTGCGTCTGCATCTCCCATCGTGACATCCCCCAACGCCGAGCCCTTCAGCTTTCCCCGGAAGCTGTTTAGGGCAGCGAGGACGTCGCCCTCGTCCTTCCGCCGGTTGCCCTTCTTCGAGTGCAGCCCGCGCCCCTTCGCGTATCGCGCGAGCTCGGCCTCGAGTGCGGACGGGCCCTTGGCTTTCTTGCGCGGCTCATCGTCGTCGTCACCGTCGTGCCGCCGTGCGAGTTTGCGAATCGATGCCTCCATCTTCTCGATTTCGGCCTTGCGCGCATTGCTAAAAACGCACGCATTGAATGAATAGGAAAGAGGAAGATGTGCGGTCGTGGACGTACCTCCCTGCGGCTTGTTCCTGTGCATGTTTCTCCCGTATTTTGGTGATATCGACCTCGTCTTTGTCTTTCTTTTTTGTTGGTTTATCAGGCTGTACAAACATAATCGGATTAGCCTCGCAATCTGGTAAGTATGTGCACAACGCATGGGTACCTTCGGTTCATGTGACGTAGATGCTACCCGTGGCTGGACGACCTCGGGCAGAGGCACCGTCGGTAGCGGTGTATCGACAACTGTATCCCGTGAGATAGTTAGACCGTTTCAATGGGGCTTCTAGGACACGGGAAGGAACGTACGGTCTGGGCGTACAATCCCCTTCTTCTTAAACACGACAGGCTCGCTCTCTTCCTCTGCTGCGCCCTCATCGTCGCCAAAACTGAGCAATTTCACGTTCCTTCGGCCGGAAAAAAATCAATCAATGCAGAAAGGAGAATTGAGCGTCGGTGCATACTTCTTCGCACCCTTGCGTCTCTCGGCCTCCTCCCTTTCCTTTTGTGCGTCCTCCCTGGCCCGCTGCTGCGCGCGTTTTTCTGCAGCCGTTATACGCGGGACGATGTCATCAAATGGATTCTCGATAATCCGAATATTCTTTATCTTGGGTGGACTGCAGGTTACAAAAAGCAATTTCAGCAGGAGAATTGCAAAGAAAAGGCGCAAGGCGCACTATACAGGCCGCTCGTTCTTGTCAATCTCTGGGTCCAAGTTAGAAAACACGCCGCGGAAAAAGAGGTATCGCACGTACCCATTTCACCAATTTTCATTACATCTACGGTCGCGCACGCTCGATGAGTATACATCCGAAATTTATTTGGAGGGACATACTGTATATAGTGTCACCAATACAGCGCCCAAACAGCGTGTGCTTCCCATGTAGCTCATCAGCACGGTCTGACCGAATAAAGCTATCGTCAGTGCGACTTCGTAGGCGAGCATCGCACGCAGATATGAACGGACCGAGGGTAATGATAAACTGCGAATCGTTAGAGTTCTTTGTGCCATTGTTAGCCATCGCCACAAGACCACGGTGCGCGAAGCGTAGCCGCGGGTGAATCTCATCCTCGAAGGGCTCTGCATTATGGCGGAAGTGGACCATGAATAACGGTGCGCGGGAGAGTATTAGGAGCTACTCACCTCCGTAGAACGATTCGCCTCCTCCACCTGTACCTGTCCTGTCGCCTGTCTGCACAAGGAATCCAGGGACAATTCTGGGAATTGCCAATGGTTTGATACGCGCGAGACAAGCACGGAGGAGCGCGCACGACGTACCGGTGGAATATGACACCGTCATAGTACCCTGGAGGTACGAGTTAGCAGTCTACGATAGCATCAGGAAGATATGGTACGCACCCTCCATGGCCAATGCTAGGAAGTTCCTGCATGTTTTCGGTGTTTCCTGTACCCCGCACTGGTTCAGCCTCGAACCAATGCTCATGGACTAGCGTAAGTACCTTGCCCCACAGTTCGATGTCGATTTCTCCAGCCGTCGTCTCGATTATAACGCGGCCATTTGTTGGGAGGGCCATAGCGAAAGCGTGCAGTATCCAGTGAGTACACTGGTCGTGGTAAGTAAAGAAGGAAGAGAGCGGCGCCGAGCCCGTTCCATCTCGTCCTCCGCGTTTCGCACCCTCCTGCGTCCTCACTCTCAATCAAGTTCACGAAACTGCATTTTTGCCTCTCTTTCTGATTCTCGGACGTCTACTCATACGCGGGTTAAACAGTTATATTGACCATTTCGCTTTCGTCCTCTGGACCACGCACATCGCGTCAAAGCGCCCGACCTGATCTCACAACGCGTCGAGACGCCCGCGATGGTGAAACGCGGCGCATTCATCGTTTTTGAGGGCCTCGATAGGTCCGGGAAGAGCACCCAAGCCTCCATCCTACACGACCGACTGCAGGCATCCAACATACCCGTCGTGCTGCTCAAATTCCCGGGTGAGCCCGACGCGTCCTTGCCAGCCTCACGCAAAATGACACTCCGCACGGGGCAGACAGGACGACCGCCATCGGGCAGATGATAGACGCGTACCTGTGCTCCCAGTCCGAGCTCGACGACCGCGCCGTGCACCTGCTCTTCTCCGCGAACAGATGGGAGCTCGCGTACGCCTCCCCTTCTCACACCCTGTGCATCCACTGACACTTATGCACGCGCAGATCGACCATCGAGCGCCATCTGGCCGCGGGCACGGCCGTCCTGTGCGACCGCTACGCCTTCTCCGGGATCGCGTTCTCCGCGGCGAAGGGCCTCCCCCTCGACTGGTGCCGCGCGCCCGACATCGGCCTCCCCGCGCCGGACCTCACGCTGTTCTTCGACGTTGCGCTAGCCGTCGCGCGCGCGCGCGGCGGGTACGGCGAGGAGCGGTACGAGAAGGAGGAGCTGCAGAAGAAGGTGCGCGGCGTGTTCGGCACGATTGGGGCGCAGATGCAGAAGGGGAAGGTGGGCGTGTGGGAGGAGATCGATGCGAGTGGTACCATGGAGGAGGTGTCGGCAAAGATCTGGGGGGCGGTGGGGGCGTATGTCGAGGCAGGCGTTGATCAACCTTTGGAACGATTATGGGTGGACTTGCCTCTGGGCGCATAGTGTGCACCCCACATGCACCGCTTCAAAGGTTCACAATTGTAACTTGTATCAGTGCAGTATGTCGTGTTGTGGTATCTTTTCTAGCATACAGGGCGGATATGTATTTTGTATTCAAGAAGTGTAAACAGAAGAAAGCCTCGAGATGACGGGAGAATAGGTGTGGTTGCGCGTATGGTATGATTTACAGACATTGTAAGGGAGTTGCGGAGTAACACAGATATAAGATTAACGACAGTGAAACGGTGAAACGCAACAAGTACCTATGTAATCTATTGCGCCGCAGTCCCATGAGACAAAGGAAAAGAGAGAGACGAATGAGAGTGGTGGTTCACTCAGGCCGGACGATCAACGGCGCTGTGTAGTCATGTGCTGGATGACATGCGTGAGACGAGCAGGGCGAGGGCAATAAACACACCCCAGCGCCATTTCTCCCATATAGCTGCCGCCCAACCCGGTTCCGGGACGGCAGGGGTTCCAGGGGCTGCACCTGTACCAGCAGTAGTCCGGGCTACAGTGGCCGGAGGGGCGGTCGGTTTAGCTGTCTTTGGAGCTGCAACGGTTCGACGGGGCGCGGCCGTTGATATTTTCGGAATCGCGGCCGGGGCTGATGTAGCAGGGGGTGGTGGGATGTCAGGTTTGCCGCGTGAGCGTTCACCCATGTTCGGAAGGTCGCGGGGCTCAGGGGTGCAGTACTGCATAGAACAATGATAGAACGATCCAGTACACAATCAGGGCACTAGACCTACAAGAGAAACGAGCGGGACTCACGTCGGGGAAAGCATCCTTGAATCGCGACTGCAGCATATTCCATCCATGGCTACGCGCAGCAAAGGCGCGCTTGTGCACGTCGGACGATGTGACGGATCCTGTCGTCATTTCGTCCGAAAGCATGAAGGAGAGTAGACCCGTCAATCTAAACATCCGTGCGTGGGATCAGCCAACTGATTGACGCGCTCTGAGTCATGAGTACGCACATTGTCGCCACACTCCACGCCGGATTCCACTATTCCACACAGATCGTCTGCTCTGAGTGTCAAGCCTCGAGAACAGGAGAGGAGACTTACCGAGCCGGGGTGGAAGTCGGACATTGAGAAACAAATCTTCTTGTCTGGCTGGAATCGGCCCGACGGAGTCAACATCTTGATACCAGGGGGCTTGAAGGGGTATTCTGTAGGGAACATGAGCATTCCATGGTATTCACCGCCTGCGAATGGCGAGTCGGGTGGCCCGCGCTTCAAGAGATGCTATCAGCAACCACTATTTGGTGGCGTCATAAGTGAAACACTCGTACGATAAGAAAGTTCCCTGCGGCCCCGCACATTAGTTCCATTCCATGTAATAACCGCGGTGATGCCACTCACAGGTGAGGATATTCTTCTCGTCCGGGACTGCCCAAACGAATGGAGGCGGCTCCTTCTGCATAACGACATATTCCTTGGAAAGCTGTGCATGTGCTGTGGTCAGAACTTGCGCCTACAAGATCTCTGTAGAACGGTCGTACACGTTTGTGGGCTGCTTTGCTGGCCATGTTGAAGGTAGCAGGAGGTGAAAGCAGAGGACAAGGAGGTGGTTGCGGTCAAAGGTACGAGCGAGAGTAAACACGAGTAAATTGACTCCTAATCACTCGCACTGCCCCTGGCCTTTGTCCTCTCGTTGGCGCCGTCGGGCAACATGTTCCAATCATATCCTTCTCTTGTCAGGAATAACAGCTTTCCGAGCTCGCTGAGTGCTTGCACGGTCCGTCGTTTAGGAGGTGCCGTTGGGGCTGCGCAACGCTCCGGAAATGAAATTAGCGCCCAGGATTTGCATTGCCGGTGTTTCTGCCCCATCGAGTACTTATCACAGCTAGCTGGTTCGGGGACGCTCTGTAATACGACGGCGAGCGTGTGTTCCGTGAGTACATTGTCGTGCATGGGCATCTAATTGAAGACTTTGCAGATGACCGACGTGTTCCATGTCTCCGTTGCATGTTTAAGAACACGCCTACTCAGCGGAGACGGTGCCGGACTGACGGTGGGACGTGCTACGGGGCCCGCAACTACTCAGCAGTCAGCAGTGTCCCCGGTACCCTTTACTCGTATGTCGCACAGTTTCAAGGCGATGTTCCGTTCCTGTCGCTGCACTGAATACTGAGCACAGGCCTTCCGGGCGTCATACCTGGCCGCTCGGGTGGGTGAGAAGCCGGCTCAAACATTGCAGCGTGATACACATGCAAACTATCCAAATTTCAGACACTGACTGGAAGGCGACGGACTCGTTGAAACCGCTGGTGTTACACTTTACGCCCTCTCAGGCTCCTCCCGAGACCCTTGTAACACGACAAGACGGAGAACTTCATTCTCAGACCAATTTACACGGACGTGCAATTTGGTATGTGCTCTCTCATGCTGGCTCGGTTCACCGTTACCCCCATCGTATTGGTCAGGCGATTGCAATCTGGCACCAGAAGATACGTCTCTGCCAAAAGGAGCAAGCCCTCGCCCCAATCTTCAGCAATATCATCACCGTTCGAGTCCGTGGTGCGTCACAGCTTGGCCTATGCTTAGACTTACAGGAAGGCTACAATCCCTGAGCCCGCTGGCTTTTTTGAACGGCTGTATCTCGCGGGATACTCTTTCATGTCCATCCATCTGGGGGGCGACCTCAATGGTATTCTGCTTCGGTCAGCATTCAAGTTGGCACCCGCTCAAACCGAGGCCCCTGATCTATGGACGTGGCATACCTTGTTACAGGCGACAGACGTTCCACTGTTGCTCATGAATCGTCGCTGTGGTCTCAGACTGACTGATGCAGTCAACTCTCGCCGTGCATGGGACTCGTCTCAAACAGTGTGTACCACTTGTTCATTCCTCTTTGGTGTGTACTGACACGTACCGAATTCGAAGAGAACGCGAGGAGAACTCGATGTGGAGCATTTCGTCCATGCGGGTATATTTGCTGTATGGGTGCATACTACTGCATTCGTGACCGCCAGCGTTCTCTCTGTGTTAGCGTGTCCTAGTACCACTTGCTGCATGCGTGTAGTGGCCGCGAAATTGAGCTTGTCTTGTTCCATTATTCCACAGCACTGCAACAAGTACTTGCGAAAATAAAACAAGATCATCTGCGAGATCGATAGAAATCGTCGTGGGCTAGCGCTGACTTTCATCGGGATCACGAACTGAGATAATTACCCTGAATTGCACCGTCGGCAACTAACACATCGGTAAACATCCATGAACCAAGCCTCGTCCCGGCATCTCCCAAAAGGCGAAGGGGTCCGGTAGTTCCATCCTTTTGTACGATTCCAATCTGACCTGGGCGCGTAATTTTAGAATAGTGTCATCCGACAGCATCTCCAGGAACACCTCCTCGAGCCGTAACAGTGCAACAGGCCTTCCCGCGGAGCTCCTGGAACGAAGGAAATCAAGCAGTGCATGCTGCTCCTCAGCACCTACGACGCGTGGAACGTCTGACAGTCCGAGACCCACGGATATGTATCGAAGATGTGGCCAGAGTAACGGGGGAGAGTCGGGGAGTACAGCGAGCTGACGCCATAGCTCCGACGCGCGTTCTGGGTCGGCACATGTGAAGCTGAGCATTGAAAGTGACGGGAGTGCGTGCATGAAAGCAGGCGTCACGTATCTTCCGATCGGAATGCCCTGGAAAGCAAGCGTACGCAGCTTGTCGTATCGAGTAGGGCTATGGAGTGCTTGCTGTGCGATAGCCTCGATGATAGACTCGGACTGGAATCGCACATCGCTTTCCCCGATGAATGCAAGTTCCTCGAGGAGGGGCGCTTGTAAGACTTTTAGAACCTTCGACACCGAATCTTCGCAATCGCAGCCACAGAATGTCAGCGACCGTAGGTGCTCGAGGCGGACCTCCGAGTCCGCAGTGGGTGGCCAGTCACCGTAGTGCGCCCACCCATCCAACGTGAGGTGAACCAACGCCCAAAATTGGCCGACCCATCCACTGAACGATTCGAAGTCAAAGCCCCCGGTGTTCACTTCGGAAAGGCCCATGTGCAGAGCAGTAATCGTGGAGGGGGATGGGTAGTCGCTGATGAAGAACCCACCGAGACGCAGGTCCCTCAAGCGAGGTGCATTGTTTTCGAAGTAAACCTCGTCGCAGTCCACAAATGTCCCGTCGTAGGATCTGTTGGACAGAGACAGAAGCTCTAGGAGCGGGACATCCAGGGTGTTTATCTGGGGGACCAATAGATTGGGGATCGTGTCCTCGTGTGTCGTCTGGACGCAAAACCGCCTCCAACGGTGACAATACGGGATGAGCACCTCCAATGAAGACTCCAGAGTGTCGCATTCGGCCGCCATGCTCTGGTCCTCGGACTCGGAGAATAGGTAGATGTCGAGGATGATGTCAAGTGGATGGGTCTTGGATCTCAGCAAATGGTACTCTGAGACGGGCAGTATCACCAAGGACCAGAGGGATGCCATCGAGAGAGCGATGTCCCGCCAATGCTGTGACACTTGGGACATGCGTACTCGGAATGCGTGTTTCGCCCCTGGTTGCTCAAGCGCGTCGAATGCGATTTTGAAAACATAGCAGAGAAGCTCTGGAGGGAGCTGCGCGATGGGCACGGTACGACGATTGTGCACATCGGCATGCTGCATGGCGGGTGAGCGATTCGGATGCACGGGCGACTGTACACCGGGGTTGAGCAAATGCTCCCTCCATTCGCGCTCGATGACTTTGCCCTGGTCCTCGTGGGGCTTCGAGGGGGTGCTGGGCAATGCAGGACCAGTTCGTGACATACTGACGTCTAGTGCATAAACTTCAACGCTATGGAATATATCGTACTGATTAGTCCGGCCAACGAGTAGAAAGTAGGCACTCACGCGAATAAGTTTGACTCACTGTCTCTTGCTGGGAGCTGGCAAGAGCTAAGCGCTAAGCGAGTTCTCGATCGGGTGACAGTCGCTTCCATCGTAACTCGTTAAGTGTACTACGACGGATGTACACACTGGCAGCGTGCTCAGCATGCTAAGTGGATGGATTGTAAGTGCTCGGCTCAGAAAACTCACGAAATCAGAACCACTGGTCGTCCGGTGAAAGAGAATAATTGAAAGTAGCATTGTGAAAGATGAAAGCGAAAGTTATCTAACGGTAGAGAAGGTAAAAAAATACACGGGAGACACGGGAGGTATCTGCCAATCCTCTGTCCTTCGGTGAGTACAGACTAGTGTACACCGTATGATTCTTGTTCTTGAACTTAAATAATCGTGGCCCACTCACAAGTCCTTCAAGCTCTCCATTACGCCTCCGCACCAACGCCAGGCTGTCCCTCCTGTGGATGCTGGCCAGGGTTCACAGACAGTCCGGCGAACTGGTTGCGCACTGCGGCGTATTGCGAGTGCCACTGCGTATTGGGATCGCCCTGGATCTGCGGTGCATAGCTCGGAGCCCCCGCGCCGTGGCTAAACTGCGCAGAGGTGGGCGAATAGGGCGGCTGTGATGCCGAGGGATCAGGGAGCGACTGGTGAACGGGCGCCTGGCCCGGATACGCAGATGCGGGCGGACCGTTTGCTGGAGGCTGGTAAGCCGGCTGACGTGGCTGAGCGTGGGGCGATGTTGGACTAGTATTGACCGGGCCAGCTTGCGGCGCTTGAGACCATTGTGCAGGGGCCTGGGCTCCAACGGGTGACGACGGCGTAGCGGGGTACGGGTTGGACAATGGCACTGACTGGTCAGTCGCTGTCTCTGGCAAAGACTGCTGCGACGTCTGGCCATTGTATCCTGCATGTTCACTCGTGGCCGACTGTTGACGGTACGGCTGGTACGGTGCGTTGGTCGTTGGTGCTGGAGAAGTGGATGCAAAGTGCTCTGGCTGGGGCTGGGGCTGAGTGGCTGAGTGCTGGCGATAAGGTTGATATGGGTCATGGGCGGTTGGTGCAGGAGAGGTCGAGGCGGCAGGTCCAAGATGCTGGGGCTGAGCTTGAGGCTGGGACTGAGGTTGTTGCTGCACACTTGGCTGTAGCGCTTCTTGAGATCCATTGACTGGTGGTTGTGATGCACCATCCGTCACGCCAGGAACAGAGATAAAGTAAACAGCACCCGTCAGATCTTTTCCGCCTTGAGCATAGTACGTTGCCCAGGCCTGTACGTTTGGGTCGGCGTAGGTGCCGTGAGGATCATACGCATAGGGCGGGCCAGCTGAGGGCTGGGGAGCTACCTGCTGCGCTTGTGGCTGGACTTGAGTCTGGGCTGATTGCTGCCGCTCTACCGCCGGCTGCTGCTGCTGCTGCTGGACCTGTACTGGCTGAGGCTGCTGCTGCTGTACCGGAGGTTGAGCATACTGCTGCTGCTGCAAATGAGCAGGGACGGGGCCGTCCTGCTGCGGAGTAGCATGCTGAGGCGGCTGTCCATAAGGACTAGGCCCGCCAACCTGGGGCCCATAGGGTCCAGGCGGCAGAGCACCGTATGGTTGTGGAGGATATGCACCTGGCTGCTGAGGAAGCTGTTGCTGCGCGTACGCTTGAGGATCAATGTACGGTGGCTGCGATGGGCCCTGGTACCCAGCGTCCGGACCTGGGGTGTATGCAGACGGCGCAGCGGGATACGCGTTGTATCCAGGCTGATCGTAAACTGCAGGGTTCCACCCGTACGCCTGTGGGCCAGGGGGCGGCCCATAGTCCTGTCGCGCGCGCGACTCTGCGCGCCCAGGGTATTGAGGGCCTGGGGGTGGACGGTAGGTGGGACGGGTCTCATAGACTGCCATATAACACATTTAGTCTCGGCTGTAACAAACCGGCGATTTTGTTTGCTGACCTCCAGTATGCCTCGCTAAGCTCTCCTCCATCATCTGGTCAAAGATCGTCCGCGCCCGCATGAAGCTATCATTCATGGACACCAGGTCGGCTACGCAGCAGTATCAGTGTCGGTCACAAGGGTGGGTGTTAGGCGCTCCTCACCTCGTTTTTGGTTATACTTGTCAATAAGCTTGACAATCTTAGGCCGTAGGGCCATGCTCGACCGGTACAGTTCCTGTGGGTTGCATTAACGCGTTACGCCTATAGTACTCCGTCACGTAGTACGAACCTGTATTTCCTCGTTGTCCGCTAGATTATCCTTGGTCGGATCGAGAGACCGAAGCATTGTGAGCAGTTTGTCGACATTTGCGGCTTGAGCAAAGACCGCATGTTCTTGCTCTGCCTCCCTAGCCAGTTCCGCGGCAGTGGGCTCGGGCATGGGTTCCTGGATAGCCTTCAATCTGCTGCTCCCTCCTGCGTCGGAAAGAAGTTTGACACATACCACATAGTTCACAGGGAATATGCCTGTACGCCCCTTCAGTTGTCCCCGCCACCAATCTTTGTAACCCCGGTCAACCACCTTGATGACATCACCCTTTTCGAATGCTAACTCTCCAGGCTCAGTGGGCTCGAACGTGTGTAGTGCGCGTACACGGGTCACTACGCTGCCTTGACTGGAGGGCGAAGGTGTGAAAGGTTCCGCTTGGTAGGCTGGTGTAGCAGCGACTACCGGAGCCGCAACTGCAGGTTGCACTTGGGGAGACGGTGTTCGCGCAGCAACGTATCCCGCTTGATATGTAGGCGGCGCAGTGTTCGTCTGTACGCGCGTCAAACCAGCACCCGAAGACGAGGAGCCAGACGCCGCGTTGCGCCCAGAGCTGGACGACCCCGAGCCTCCCGCGCCGCTCGTGGATGCTGCGGAGTAGGCGTTCCATTGCCTCCCACCCTTATCTTGTACTGACATCTCAAGGACACGCTGCAGCTCTTCCTCCTCTCGCCGCCGCACTTCGTCATCCACGGTTGGGGGAGGAGGCTCCTGGGGAGCCTCAAACTTGTAGTCTGGGAGCAGGGATTAGGAACAGACCGATGCCAATGATCGGTCAGCTACTCACTTTTCGCCTTCAGACTATTGTAGCACTCCTCCATGATCCCCAGAGTCGGATCTTTCTCAAATTCGGCTGTCCACATTGCCACCAGGCCCAAAGCTCTCCGCTTGACCTTCTCATGCGTAGTCTACTCACAAGAGTTAGTCAATGCCCGTACGGCATGATCGCTGTACGCACTCGGTCTGTGATAATTTTCTCTAGACCCTGGGTAAAGGCCCGAGAAGCGATTTCTCGATGCAGTACGATGGTGCAGTTCTTCGACAGCGACTCCGCAAGCGACAGTGCGTACAGCTGAACATTCGGGTTCCGGTGGGCCAAACGCTTCAGCACAGCAGCGATTACATTTCGAGCACTATATTGGATATGCCGTGAGTCGGGGAAACAGTGCAAGACGTCTCAAACGACTCACCCTTGTTCGCCCTCATCCTGGACCTTGTCACACAAGTTTAGAATAAGCTCCCAATTCTCTCCGGTCAAGTTCTCATCGGTAGTCTTGTCTAATGGGTGGAATGCAATCTAATGAACTTGCAGGTCTACCGGTCAAAAGATCAGTAGTACTCACTGACGATATCGTCGTACGGGTTAGCTTGGCCACTCCTAAACATCGTATTTCTGTCGTGCGAGTGTCGTGAAAGTAGGTTGGAATCGCCTTAAAGCCGGGGCATGCGGTCAAGTAACAGAAATATTGCTGCGGGCGTTGAGCGGGTCACAGCAGATCGCAAGTGGCTGTGACTTCCTAGAACTCCGCCACAGACTTTCTGTACCACATCGGTCTTGTTCTCCCTAAGTATCCAATATATCGCATCTCTGACTTGCGATGGCAAGGGGTACGTGCAGGAATTCCTCGAGAGGCTACCCCAGACCTGACTCGAAATCCGTTATAGTTCCCCGTAATTTCCGTCTGCTCGAGGAGCTTGAGAAGGGCGAGAAAGGCATCGGCGACGGCTCGTGCTCGTACGGCCTCGAGGATGGCGACGATATGCTCATGAGCCAGTGGAACGGCACCATCATCGGTCCAGGACACGTACGCATCCTCCTATCGCACATCTATCGCGATCGGGCTGACGTTCTTTGTCCAGACCGTGCACGAGAACCGCATATACAGTCTCAAGATCGTGTGTGGCGAGTCGTACCCGGACCAGCCACCGACTGTGCAGTTCGTGTCGCGCGTCAATCTCCCGTTTGTCAATCAGGTAGATGGGAAGGTAGACCGGACGAAGCTCGCCGTGCTGGCGCATTGGAGCAGGGCAAGCAGCATCGAGACCGTGCTGGTGGAGATTAGACGGTGCGTCGCATCCATCTTCTTGGATGCACTTTCTCTAACTTATGCACTTCAGGGAGATGGCATCGGCGAACAATCGGAAGCTGCCCCAGCCGCCTGAGGGCACGACTTTCTGAGGTGGCGGAAGGCGTTTGGGTATGATCTGCTCGCTTACGGTCTCTTTGTCTCTTTCTATTTCTCTCTACAATTGTGTTCCTAGCATTGCAAACAAATCAAACCTGTAGTTTTGACACGATCGTTTGCGGCGCACCGTGCTTTCATCGATACCTTTCTCTTGCTCTTTCTATTGGTTATATAGGTGTAGACGCCATCCTTTCTTCCCTATAGGTGAGTATCACATGCTTTGTCTGTGAAGGCGAGTTCTAACCAGCGCGTTCGCAGAGCTTCACATTTCCCTGGAGATTGTTATATAGTGCATATCCCAGCATATTTACTAGACCTAGGCGCACAGGATATCATGCATCGTCGCGTTCTTGCACGAAGTGTTGATGGAGGTTGCGTTATCAGCGCGAATGTATACTTGTGCTCAAAATAGGTATGTGTCCCTTTCGCTCCCTCCTCAAAGCAGCTCACGAGTAAGGGCCTACAAAGCTGCAGGGCTCATAGCATGACAGAGCTGTGCACAAAGGATAATCGGCATAATCGGCATCATTTTGACCACAAAGGCGCGTGCAATGGTATATGAGCCGCTCGATGTTACTGTCCACCTGGCAATCTTAAACGCCTTTCTACATTTGGTCTATCGCAGACTACTTGTCTAAACACGGGCATCACAGTACCCGTCTGTTTCGTCTTCGTCGCGAGTGGGCGCCCCGTGACCACCGGTGCGTCCTCCAGCTTGCATTGTGGCGTTTTGTTGCACTACGACTGAATCTCACCCAGTGCAGAACTCCGACATGGACTTGATCGGAGCTTCCCCGTATGCTAGGGCAAACCGTCTCCCCCCAGAGCTCACAGACATGATCATAGCATACACAGACTTTGCCACATCCATCGCATGCGCTTTGGTATGCAGATCATGGACCCCAGCTAGTCGCCTGCACATTGGCTGCGGTATTGATTTCAGGACGCCGAAGACCCGAGAGAGAACTGAACAGCTGTGCAGCCTGCTCGAGTCGCCACACTCCACCTTGGCCAACTGCGATACATGTGGACTCGGCGATGTCTCTGACTCGGACGCTGCGCTGGCGATACGCACCCTATCCCGCCTCCGCGAATCATGCGTTGTAGAGGTCCGCGGCGAGTGGGGCACAGCTGCGACGCAGAGGCTCGCGGACAGTCCTGTCGCATTTGGGCCCAAACACCTGGCTGTGCGCGGGACAGAGAACTTGGAGTCGGGGACGGATTTGCTCAACCTTCTGAACGCCTTCCCGTCACAGCGAGAGATGTGTATCGACTATGTGATCTGCATCCAACCGCCTCAAAAGCCATACCCTCCATGCCGGCTGAGCGAGCTGACGTCCCTGTGGATCTACCAGCCCGGCCCCGGCGTTGTGGAATTCCTCCTGCCATGGCTCGAGCAGGCTGCTGATCTCTCCCGGCTGCGCAGCGTGACTCTGGGCCGCACGAGGCTGGAGAGCTGGGATGTCCCCAATCAATTTTTCAAGCGCTTAGGGAAGTCGCTACTGGAGGTGACTGTGTGTGCGCATGACTCTGATTGGCCCGAGCATGATGGTGCGTCGTGCGATTCGGATCAGCCTTGCGCCACTGCTAACGGGACGATGTACAACCCCCAACCACAACGCATTTTAGATTTCTCCCCGGGCACCCTCGACCTATCGCACAATCCCGCACTCGAGTCCGTCGTCCTGCGCCTGGACGTGTCCACGAAATGCAGAGACATATATTACGGCGACCCGGCGGGGAAGCTGCGCCGCATCTGTCTGCCGCGGGTGGTCTCCATGCTGTCCGCCCCCGGTCTGGCAAAGATTGCGATCGAGATCGACGATGCAACCCGAGATGAGGACGATGAAGAGCCGCTGTGCCACACCTGTGTGTACGACTTGCTCGTTACGAATGGCGTCGACTGGGCCGCGCTCGACAACGTCCTGGCGGATCGCTGTTTCGACACGCTTCGCGAGGTGGTAATCAGTTATAATCAGCGGGGCGAATCGGTGGAACGCGTCGAAGCGGCTATACGCCAGAGGATGCCGCTTGCCACTGCGCGCGGTGTCCTCGTGTTCCACTGCGATGTGAGAGTGGTGGTTACATGATGTTTTATTGTGTCTGTGCAGCTAGTATTGGTATGAGCGGGATTGAGGCTACATCACAACTCATTATGGGACGAATCCGGGCCCTCCCCCTCACCAGGCTATCTTCTCGCCATCGTGCGCCAAGAACGTCCCGCCCGTCTCCTCCCGCGTCGCGCTGTCGATCAGCTTCACAATACCCGCGACGCTCTCCTCGACGGTCAGCGCCGGCCAGTCGAAGCCCACCGCCTCGAACGCGCCGTGCACTATCCAAACACCCATGGTCAGCCGATACGCAGTCTGCTAGCGGCTGGAGGAGACTCACGCATATCGGTCCCAACCGAGCCTGGGTGTACCGCGAACGAGACTAGCGGCAGCGAACAGCTTCAGTAATGCACGTTGTCAACATCTGGGGCCTGCACTCACCAAATCGCTCGTTCTCGAAATGAATCTTCCGCGCAATCCAGTTCTCCGCAGCCTTGCTTGCGCCGTACGCGGTGAGGCCGATGGGCAACGCCGTCCCGCTCTCGACGCTCCCGCTGATCGTCGTGATCGCGACGAACTTCGGCGCCTTACTCGCCTCCAGCAGCGCATGCATCGCCGTGAACAGGACCACCGTGCCGATGACGTTCACCTCGTGGTGCTCGCGGATCTCCTGCACAGGCGTCTCGTGCACGCGCCCGTAATGCCTCCCAAGACCAGCGTTAGCGATCACCACATCCACCCTCCCCACCCTCCCCGCAATCTCCTCCGCCACCGCCTTATTCCCCGCCTCGTCCCCGCTCACCAGCTTCACGATGTGCACTTTACCCGGGTGCGCGGCGGAGAGGGCGTGGAGGGAGGAGGCGGAGGCGGGGGTGCGCGCGCCGGCGAAGATGATGGTGGAGGGGCGGGAGGCGAGGTGGGTGGCTAGGCCGAGGCCTGGGGAGGGGTTAGTGGGGGGATGGGGAAAGGATGGGGAGGGGGCGGGAAGGGGGGAGAGGAAGGGGGGAGGGGGAGGGGGACGTACCGATGCCGCGGTTGGCGCCGGAGATGAGGTATACTGTGTCTGTGTTCTCGGAGGACATTGTGGGTTATTTAATCGAAATCGCTAGAGAAAGTGAAACTCTGTGTGTGTGCAGACAACACGACTCTGCGTCCCATATTTATACCAGAAACCATTAAACATGGTGAGCAGAGTCAAGTCGTACAGTAACATAATCTCTCGGTCCTCTGTAAGCTCTCCCTTGGCATTGCAGCCGGAAGGCTTATGAAGCATTGCGGTGGGCTTCTGTGATCCGTGGAATGAACGCTGCTTAGCGTAGAGCGGAGAGCACTCAGCATGTCCACACGCTGTAACACATACATAGTAACACCTTAGCATCAGTGTATTCGCTGTTTCGTCGGGCAGCTACTAGGGACGACAACTTAAACATGTACAGGGGTCAATTGCAAGCTGAGGAGGAGGAGGTTCGCCGAGCCACGTGGGCGGTGGCTAGGATGTTTGGCTACAGCCCCGGCGTGCCAAACAACGTCTACGAGATTCGAAACTGTAGTTGCATTTTGCGGCGTTCGCAAATAAGCTCTGACTGCCGTGGTTCCTCTTTGTTACTCCTCATATCTGTCAGACACCTTGCGCCTGGTGTGCATATGCACTTTTCAGAGCATCGCTCCCGGAATAGATAGTTTCAAGTGGTATTCGAGGGTCGGGTTTCAAGCTGCATTCGAGTTGCAAGTTTCAGGCAGCATTGTTCAAAGAGCAATGGGGGTTGATATTATAGTGACAAACATCCGCGGTTCAGTAACAAGAAAGAAAGAAACGAATGCATATATATCAGTAGTCGACACGAAGCAATGCAAATAGAGTCGGCGCGATGCAAATAGAGTCGCAATGCAAGAACCACACGAAAGCAACCAGACCAAAACATAGCACCGAAGAGCACCAGTCCAAAGCAACTCATTCATCCATCTCCACATCCATCGCCTCCCGCACCTCCCTTCGTTCCTTCACGTCCTTCACCTCATCCTTCACCTTCGCCCCAATCTCCTCCTTGAAACCCAGCCCAACCTCCTTGGAACTCAACCCCACAGACTCCTTCAAACTCAACCGCTCCACCGGCGGCACCTCCCCAAAATCGAACCCTGGCGCGGGTCCGGGTGTTTGGGGCACGGATGTGGTCCCCGGTGTTGCGCTGGAGGAGCTCGTGCCGTATGCGCTCGAGTACGCTGTAGCCGATGCGCTCGAGCTGGTGTCGTATACACTGGAGGAGCTTGTGTCGTATACACTAGACGAGGCCGTAGCAGCGCTCGAGTACGCGGGCGTCGAGAGCCGAGGAGAGCCGGGGACGGAGAAGCGCGGGGAGC
Organism: Plicaturopsis crispa FD-325 SS-3; assembly: GCA_000827205.1. Lineage (NCBI taxonomy): Eukaryota > Fungi > Basidiomycota > Agaricomycetes > Amylocorticiales > Amylocorticiaceae > Plicatura > Plicatura crispa. The sequence continues at coordinate 294,608 of KN832563.1, read as the reverse complement.
CGGGGACAGAGCCGTACCCGTACGCAGAGGACGCGGGGGAGGGCGCGTCGGGGGGTGTGCGCCATTCTCCTTGCGCGCGCCATTCTTGCGAGCGCGCGTCGTAGCTGGATGGGGAACGGCCGTCGTAGCCGGATGGCGGGATGTCGCCGCTCTGCTGGCGCTGCACGCCGACGACGCGCAGGCGGCTGACCCATCTGTTAAACGCGTGTGTCAGCATTGCCAAAATATTCGGAGTGCATGAAGAAGACCAAAGTAGAGTAGCGTATAAAGAAAAACAGAGTAGGGAGTGAAGAAAGGGGGATGAGGAAGACAACGCACGCATCAGCCCGATCAAGACTATCCCCCACCACGCCCGTCACCCCGCGCATCATGTCCAGGCTCTCCGTCGCCAGCACGAGCACGCGCTGCGCGGCGAGGGCGGCGGCGTGTGCGGTCATTGTTGGGCCTTCTTCGTCATGGGCTTCCCTATACTCGTCGTCTTCGCCATCGTGTTCGTGCGAGGCGGAGTGTGGGGAGGAGGAATGGGGAAGGGAGTGGGAGTGTTCGCGGGAATGGGGAAGGGAATGGGAGGCAAGGGGCGAGGACGCGCGTGACCCCCGTGCATGCCTCCGTCTTACACCCGCCCCGCCCGTACCCGCCGCCGCCGCCACCCCATTTGTCCCCTTCCCGTGTGTCCCTCCCTTCCCTCCCTTCCCTGTGCTTCCACCCCCTCCCGTGCTCCCCAAATTACTCGTGTTCCCCAAATTCCCCCCACCCCCACCCAACCCATGGCTCGCGGAACTCACACCCTCCCTCCACCTCCCCGGCAACACCAACACCAACCCCCTCACCCTCTCCCTCGCCGGCGCAGGGAGGGCGCTCCCGGCGTAGCGCGAGACGACGGAGACGACGGAGCGCACGGTGTGTGTTACGTCGGCGTGGGCTGTGCGCAGGGTGTGTAGGGCGGTTGGGGATAGACGCGCGTTTTCGGCTCGTCTTGTACTATGGGAGGAAGAGGCATTATTGGGGTTGTGGGGGGAAGAAGAGGGGTAAGGGGAATTGGGGGAGGAGGAGGAATTGGGGTGGGGGGAAGAGACAGAGGGGGAAGAGGGGTGGGGAGAATTGGGGGAAGGAGGGGGGAGAGGTTGGAGGGAGGCGATGAAATCGCGGAGGACGACTATTTGGGCGTCGATGTGTGCTGTTGCGTACTGTGTGAGGAAGGGAGGGGAAGGGGCAGGTCAGTATGCGGGGCTACTGGTAGGGCGGAACGCGAGAGAAGATGCGGGGGGGGGACAGGAAATAAAAATTCGAGTGTGCACGCGGATAGGCGCGAGGGTCAAATGCCGAGAGAACGCCAGAGGGAACGCAAGGTGCACAGATGTTCACGAGGAGACACGACAAGACGCGACGAAACACGGCAAGACGCGACGCAAAAACGCACCTGCAGCCACTCCAAACAATACTTCAACCTCCGCATGCTCTCCTCGCTCAGCGCCGCGCCCAGCCCGCCCGCCTCGCTCAGCACCGCCGCCCACCGCCCGCCTCCCGACGCAGGGGTTAGCTGGCCGCCGGGGTCGGGGTGGCGGTCGTCTGTGGGGTCTGGGAGGCGCGAGCGTGAGGGGGATTGTCGTGATTGACGTGATTGTGAGGACGACGCGCGCGTACTGGAGGTAGAGGCTGCCCTCCCGCGCGTGGGATCTTGAGGGGCGTCTTCGTCCATTGAGTATCCGCGCGGCCGCGTACTCCGCTCGACTGACCGCGAGGATGGTCCGGGAGGCCGTGTGGATGGTCCAGGTGGCCGTGTGGATGGGCCTGGCGCGTCGAGCTGCATGTCTTCGTCGGTCTGTGTGGGGGTGGGTGATTAGTACGTGCGATATACGGGGCATATGCAGGACAGACAGGGCAAGAAATGGATGCGCCAGGGTACTCGGAGCGGCTCCGGCCATACAAGGCAGTGCAGCGCACATCAGGTAGGAGTGTAGGTACTGGGGATCGGAAAGCGAGTCGCGTGCGCGAGAAACGCATAGCACGAACGGAAGGACGCATCGTACGAACGAAAAATGTATCGCACGAGCGGAAGACGTATCGCACGAACGGAAAGCACACCGTTCAGTCCAAGAAAGCATCAGACGAGCGGTTTGACGTCTAGTGCACGCATGTAGCGCCCAGTGCAAGCATGCTGCTCGAGCTGTAAGTGTCTCGATTGAACGGGTGTGCGTCGTACGCCTCGCGCAATGCACGTCGTACGCGTCGCGCAATGCAATGCACGTCGTACGCATCGCGCCATGCACGTCGCACATCGCGTCCCAGTCGCACATCGCAAGCATCCACAAATCGCACCACACTGATCTCTACAAATCGCACAACTCCGCCATTCGCATTGAGCGCTGTGCTGTGCGAGTCGAGTGTCAAAGTGGTGCGAATCGGGAGGCGCGAGAGCGTGGGTCGAGGACACCATCGCGACAAACCCCTACCACCGCCAACCGAACGCGCGTACCACTCACACCCAATTCAAGCCAAAAAAATAACCACTCACCCTACTACTCTCCCCCACCCTCCCATCCACCCCCGCGCCGCCCCTCGAATCAATAGCCGCCCCCGCCCTCCTATCAATCGCATCGATCGCGCGCCACGCGCCGTCCGGGAGTCTTTGCGAGAGGGAGAGGACGCCGGACTCCATGAACTGGGCGCCGTAGTTGATGACGCGGGAGGAGGCTTTTCCGGACTCGTAGGCGCGGAGGGCGTGGTTGAGGAGGGGGAGGGTGGAGACGCGTGGGGGGTCGGTGGGTGTGCGTTGTACATCGGTAGGCGGAGAGGTGTGGGATGGTAAGCGTGGGTCCGTGGGTGTGGGAAGGGGAAGGGGAAGGGAGGTGGAGGGGGCATGGGAGGAGGAGGGAGGAAGGGGGCGGGGGATGTCAGCGAGGGAAGTGGGGATGTTTGCAGGGTTGTGGTTGCGCATGTGGTCGAGTGCGCGGACGGCGATGCGCACGCTCTCCGCCTCGTCCTCCGGCGTCATCCTCGTCGTCGTGTAAAGTGTATGGGTTGTTCCAGGAGGTGCGACGCTACCAGGAAATGCACCAGTATCCAGGAGATGCAGCAGCGTACAGGAGATGCGACGGTGCCAGGAGATGCGACGATGCACTTAGCAGAAGGCACTTTGCAGTCGATGCGAACGGTCAGGAGAGAGATCGAAAGATAATAAAACCGCGCGGCTTGTGATTCTCCTTTACGTTGGGGGGCTACACAGTCGCACGTGAAATCCCGCGATCGTTGGGGCGATCTTATCTTATCGCGGAGATGAGCCACGTCCTCGGGCTGAGTTCGCGTCTTGGTCCTCGAATGCATCCGTCCTGACACTTCAGACAACCGTTCGCGCGTCCCGTCCTTACGCGCCGCTCGTTTGACGCGTTGGACTTCAACGTCCTGCAGCGTCGCCCATATCTTTCTATACACAGCACACAACGCGTCGCCAGACCCAAGACATTGCCACTCGCTTAGCACCTGCCTTCGCACTCAGGCTAGTACTCTCGTACCGTCCTCTTTCGCACTCTACCACTGCTTGCTCGCTTGGAAACGTATCGACAACCTGAGCTTGTGCATCTACGGTTCAAGAATTGGACATCGCATTGTCTCTGAAGCTCAGCGCGAGTACATGGTATATTTGCGTTGCGTTTCGCTGCATCGGTCCTAATCTTCGTTAACGTCCTTCATTGCCTCCTACTTCATCATTCATTGCCGCAATCTCCTACATTGCCGCGCTTGGTCGCCCAGGATGCCAACTTATTTGGCTCCTTCCATTTCCGCAACCGTCGCCTGCACATCATAGCGCACTCGCATGCTCAAAACGGTATAACATCCCCCCTCAACCCCACAAACTTCCCGCCCATCCCCTCCCGCGTCGCCTCGTCGATCCGCGCCAACACCCCCCGCGCGCTCTCCTCCACGCTGATCAGCGTGAAGTTGGACGCGATCTCGGGCGCGAGCTCTATTGCGGCTTTCACTGCGCGTACACGAAATTTTAGTTATCGTCAGTACGCGGCGGCGGAGGGGGATGGGAACGGGAATGTGGGTATGAAGAGAGGAAAGAACAGGGAGGGAGAGGAAACGCACCAGCATCAGTAGCAACCGAACCCGGGTCCAGCGCCACCGCCACTGTCAACATTTCTCGTCAGCACGCGTTCATCCTCCTCCTCTCACAAAAGCATCCGCCATCGCCGCGAGCACGCATCCGTCTTAGCCGCGAGCACGCATCCATCGTCGCCGTGAGCACGCATCCTCCTCCTCCTCCCACAAAACCATCCATCCTCCTCCGCACACATTCATCCCCCTCTCCCCCTTCCACCTCTTCCTCATCGCAACAAAGGGACAGAAACACTCACCAATCCCCCTCCCCTCCTCCTCAAAATGCACCTTCCTAACAAGATAATTCAGCGCGGCCTTCGAGGGGCCGTACGCTGCGAGCCCGAGGGGCGCACAGGGGCCGAGGGTGAGGGAGCCGACGGAGCCGGAGATGGCGATGAATTTCGGGGTGCGCCGTTTTCCTGCTGTTGTAGAGGTGGGGGTGGGGGCAGTGGTGGGGGCAGAGGTAGTAGGGGTAGGGACAGAAGAGGCGGCGACGAGCAGCGGGTAGAACGCCTGGTAGAGCACGAGCGAGCCGACCGCGTTCACCTGGAAGTGGCGCATGACCTCGTCCGGCGGGACGGAGTGTACTGGGGAGAATGTTTGTGCGATTCCTGCATTCACCACCAATATCAGCTTCCTCCCACCCTGCCTCACACACGCGAGCGCAACACGAGCAGATTGGGCTAAAACAGGAGCACGAGCACGCACCAGCATTAGCGATAAGCACATCCACCCGCCCCGCCACCCTCTTCACCACCTCCGCCGCCGCCCTGTTCCCCGCCTCGTCCCCCGAGACGAGCTTCACTACATACAACCTCTTCGGGTACTCCCGCTCGTGCGCGTGTAGTGCTGTGGCGGCGGCGAGGTCGTGCCCCGCGTACTCCCGCGCAAGGTCGTGCTGCGCGTACTGCGCGGCGAGGTCGTGCAGAGCAGTAGCACCGGGCACGTCTCGCGCACCTGCGAAGACGATCGTGTGTGGGCGGTGTAGGAGGGCTGTTACGAGGCCCAAACCTGCTCGTTCGCGCGTATCGTGAGGTCAGTCACAGTGGTGGGACGGGGACAGGGAGGGGAAGGAAGGAGGATGGGGGAGGAGGAAGGGGACGCACCGATGCCGCGGTTCGCGCCTGAGATGACGTAGACTGTGTCTTCGGGTGCGGCCATACTATAGCTAAGTCCTAAGCGTCTTTCTTCGTGCCTCGAGTGCGCGGGGAGGAGGTGAGTGTGAGTGCTATATAACGTTTAACGAAGCGTTGAGATGCTTCATACAGGTACTTATACAAGCGGCGGCCGTATCTATAATCTGATTGCTGCACACTTGCTAAGTTGCAGTGCATAGGGAGTACGGTATTGCTTAATGGAGGTATGTATGTGTGCTGGGAGGGGACTAATACTGAGGCCTGAGGATGTGGACAGTGGCGCACCGCACCGGCGAACCGTACGTGCAGGATGTGCTTGTTCGGTAGACACGTTTTTCTGCGAGTGGTTGTGCGGCCTCTTCACAAGTTTTTTTTGGGTTGTAGAACAATCGAACATAGCACGAAATGGTTCTGCAGCCGCATCTCGCGGTCGGATGCGCGGCCAGATAGCAAGAGATGCAAGAGATTGAGCGGGACCAGATAACAAAGATTATCGATTATCGTTACGCATCTAAAAGCAACGTCCGCGGACGTTTCACGGGCTTTGAAATGCGCAAGTTTCCGTGGCCTGAGGTGACGCAATTTGGCAAACCATCGCAAGTCCTGAAAGCCATGTCGCGTGCCTGAGGCCTGAAGGAACAGTCAATGGTAACACCAGTGGATCCAGAGCATGGAGATTTCGACTGAAAGATCAAGCACGACGAGAATACACAATTTCATTCATTCAGGTCTCTTTCCAGGTCTCTCGGACACTACCCGCTCACCCTCCACGCCCGCACCCCCTACCACGCCACGAAATCCCCATCATTCGTAACAAACCTTCCCCCATTCTTCTCCCTCGTCGCCTCATCCACGCGCGCGAGCACAGTGCGCGCGCTCTCCGCGACGCTGATGTGCGGGATCGCGGCCGCCGCGGGGACGAGCTCGCCGACGAGCTTCGCTGCGTCGGTGTCGACGGTGCCGGGGTGGACTGCGAATGCGACTGTGAAGGGGTCATGTCAGTACGGGGGCTCTCGTATAAAGGGACAAGGGAAAGGGGAATAGAGGGAGAAACTCACCAAACCTTTCATTCTCAAAATGAATCTCCCGCGTGAGGAAGTTAAGCGCAGCCTTGCTCGTGCCGTACGCAGCGAGCCCGAGGGGCAGCGCCGCGCCGACCTCGATGCTCCCGCCCACCGTCGAGATGACGACGAACTTCGGCGCGGCGGGCGAGGCGAGGAGGAGCGCGTGGAAGGCTTGGTAGAAGATGAGCGTGCCGAGGGTGTTTACCTGCGCACACGCATGCATTAACGTTATGTAGGGATGACGCGCAAAGAGGGATGGTTCGAACCTTAAAATGCTTATCCACCTCCTCCGGCTTAATCTCATGCGCCGTCGCGAACACATTCCCAATCCCCGCATTCGCAATCAACACATCCACCCTCCCCACCTCCTTCTTTACCGTCTCCGCGGCTGCCTTGGCGTCCTCGGTGCTCCCCGCGACGAGCTTGAGGACGCGCAGCTTGCCGGGGTGGGCGGCGGAGAGGGCGTGGAGGGCGGTGGCGGAGGGCGGGTCGCGCGCGCCGGCGAAGACGAGGACGTTGGGGCGCGCGACGAGGGCGGTGACGAGGCCGAGGCCTGGGTGGGGTGGTTAGTAGGGGTTTAGGAGGAGGGAGAGGGAGAGGGGAGGGGAGAGGGGGACGTACCGATGCCGCGGGTGGCGCCAGAGACGACGTAGACTGTAGGAGACGAAGACATTGCTTGTATGTTATGTTCTGTAGTTGTGTTGGGGAAGTTATTCAAGAGCCAAAGTTCAAGATGCAGTTCCAATCCTCATACCTCGCGCCTATTTGTACCATTTCCCCTCCCCTCCTCCACCGCGTCCAGATTATGGACCACGATTACAAACGCGCTGAGTCATTGTTCGCGGCGATACTAAGCATAATGATAATATGGGCATTCGAGGGCGTCGAGTCGGGCGTAGAGTTGGATGAATCATGCGCGAAGACGCTGTAGAGCTGAGACGGGATCCGTTGACGAGCTGGGTCACGTCCGTTTTTGGTAGTGCGGTTTAGGAGGTCGCGATGGTTTTGCGATGGTTTGCCGGATTGCGTCATGTCATGCATGGATACAGTGTCAGGTCTTCGTGTATTATCATTATGCGCTCTCCTCATCCCAACCAGTCGACTGCTATATGTGCCTTCAGGTCTTAGCAACGCGACATGGCCATTGGCGAGCGCGTCTCACGGTCCTCCTCTGAAGCGTTTCGATTCTGAAGGGCCCGGACCCGAAGCCTAGTATGAAGGAACCCGAGGCGACCGTCGACACGGACGCGGCGAGCTCGTCCCCGCCGCGGCGGCGATCCCACACATCAGCGTCGCGGAGAGCGCGCGCACGGTGCTGGAGCGCGTGGACGAGGCGACAAGGGAGAAGAATGGGGGCAGGTGACTTAGCCCGGGGGTAGACTTGCTTATTGAATACCGCTCTCAAGCTGAACAATATTATCCTTGGTTATGCGGTACGACAGTAAGTTGGAACCAAGGTACGACCGTAAACGTCATGTTTGGCCTGTCGCTGACACAATTGAAACTTGGTCCAGTCCACCCCGCTGGCCAAACGAAATTGAAATATGCACCGACGACATCGTTTTAGTCCTGCATATGTTCAGCAAGGTATCCTGCGATGGCGAAAGAAGGTGCGCGGCCCTTAGACTGTCCGCAGGCCGTGGCGGCCCCGGATGGTTCATCGAGCCTCATTGGACAACTCGCAGGATATAAAAACAGCCCGGCGGCTTCTGAGTCGTCGCCTGATCACCGACATGACCTAGTTCTCTGGGATTGTTCGAAACCGCTCAGGCGGGCCTTGCTGTTTTTTCCCCGCTATCGCCTAACTATTTTTGCTCATTGACGTCGTACAGCCTATGCGCGTAGACGCCTCCAGTGCCATCCAAGCTCATAGTACGAACAGAATTGATGGGGGGAGATTTGGTACGAATGAGGGGGATTTCGTGGCGTGGTGAGCGGGTGAGCGGTGAAGGGGCGTCGTGAGGGGAGAAACGACGCGTTGAATGTTGCAGTGCTATTCGAGAGAGCTGAATGAATGAATGAATGAAAACGTTTATTCTCGTCTCGTCGCGTTCGTCAAATCAATCACAGCCCAGTGGATATCTACAGGAAACACGGTGACGCTGGGCCCACCACACCCTCACCACGGCACGCGCTCGCCCTCATTAGTAACGAACGCCCCATTGCTTTTTGAGCGCCCTGCGAGCGAGTCGTCCCTTATAATTATTTCGCCAGCTCAGTAGTGTTACAAAATAGCGCTAGCATTGCGGCCTGTCGTGTCGTTTACCATGGAATCGTCTCGCCCTCGTAGCCGATGAACGTGCCACTCGTCTTCTCGCGCGTGGCCTCGTCGATGCGCGCGAGCAAGTGGCCAGCGCATTCCTCCGGTGTCATCTGGGGGAATGAGGATATCACCTCGAGCTCTGGGAAACGGGCCGCTGCGTTTTTCACTAAAAACATCAATGAGAATGATAGTGGTCAGTGAGCATGGGTTGCACGCTGCATGTGAACGTGGATAAGTACCTCCGTCGGTGGCGACCGCGCCGGGGTTCATCGCGAAGGAGACTTGCCGCGCAAGCGTCGTGATTAGCCGACACCACGCCTACTGTTATGCCAAAGGACTTACTAAGGTGCTCGTTCTCGAAATGTATCTTCCGCGTAAGGTAATTGACCGCAGCCTTCGAAGACCCATACGCAGACAGGCCCAGGGGAATGGACGCGCCAGCCGTTATGCTCCCCGCGAAGGTGGAGATGACGACGAACTTCGGGACGGCTGGGGCGGCTTTGAGAAGCGCGTAGAAGGCCTGGAAGAGAACGAGCGGGCCGATGGCGTTGACCTGGTGATGAAGTGACAATTTAGCACACATGTTGATGATGTGACAGGTATGAGTGGTGTGCGGCCCTGCTTACCTTGAAATGCCTTTCCACCTCGTCAATAGGAATCTCATGCGCCGTGCCCCACGTCTCCGCAATCCCTACCCACACACACACACACATCAGCCCACACGCCAACTCATAAACACCCAGTCGAGCATCACTTACCCGCGTTAGCGATGACCACGTCAATATGGCCCACAGCCTTCTGGACATGCACCGCAGCGGCCTCGGCGTCCTCCTTACTCCCGGACACGAGCTTCACGAGGTGCAGCTTCCCGGGATGTTGCTTCGCGAGGGCGTGCAGGTCGGTGGCTGCGTCTGGGTCGCGTGCGCCGGCGAATACGATCGTGTTTTCGCGCGCGAGGAGCGTTTTGGCGAGTCCCAAACCTATGCAGGAGCATGTATTAGGATCGGGATATAGGTGTGGTTACTGGAACGGGGGTTGACGCACCGATACCACGGTTTGCACCGGACACAAGGTAGACGGTGTTTGTGGACGTCGACATATCAGGGTGTGATGATCTTCGGGTGTTTCGAGTACTTGGAAGGCAATAAACAATGAGGACCATACTGCTGAACCTAGAGCATCTATTTGTATGTGGCCCCCGCCTCCGCCTCCTCCTCTTCCTCCTCCTTGGAGGCCATCGAGGCTCGAGCAAGGTAAGCGGAAGCAAGTAATCGGGAGCACGTAAGCGGGAGCTAGTCAGCAGCTAGCAGGTCCTCCTATTAATGGATTATATCAGTCGCTCGGTCACTATGTATTCAGGAATCATCTGTCGACGGTGCAGTGAGTACGATGTATAATGGTACTATGGTAGACAGAGTTCAAAGCGTACTTGTAAGTTGCTGAGATAATTGGCAGGAGGAGGAGGATGGTTGATTGTGAACCACGAATCCACGATGGCGTTCAATCCGCGGATTTCGGTAACCGGGCGGACTTCGGTTTGAACGTGGTTCTCGTGCATCTGAAATTGAAATTCGACTGAGTGAGATGTTCAAACAGACATCGCTACTGCTACTTACTGACTTAGCATTCCCAAGCAGCTGGAGGTGCAAACTTGGTGCTCGAGTTCACAGTGTTTGAGGATCGTCGCCCAGCTTCGTGTTCAAGGTTCGTCGTCATCGTGTCTGAATCTATGTGCAATAATACCAGTTTACATAGGCACATCCTCTCCTCTTATTGCTTCGCAATCGCGGTGTCTACCACGGAATAGTGTCGCCCTCGTAGCCCAGGAACGTGCCTCCCGTCTTCTCGCGCGTGGCCTCGTCCACCCTCGCTAGGAGCCCCTCGACGCTCTGCTCTACGGTGATTTTGGGTAATGCGGCGATGATAGGGTCGAGCAGCGATGCCGCCTTCACTGCACAGATCATCAGCACGAATTGTACGCAGTGCTGCCTTCGCTAGGATACTCACATGCGTCGGTGTCAACCGCACCCGGGTTAATAGAGAAAGAAACTACCATCCCACCGTCAGTCATCTTGTCGCACTTTTCCCTCAGGCAGTCATCAAACTCACTGAGATGTTCGTTCTCGAAATGAATCTTCCGCGTAATAAAGTTCACCGCGGCTTTCGAAGGGCCATACGCGGATAGACCCAGGGGCGCGGCCGCACCGGTGGCGATGCTTCCTACGAATGTGGATATGACGACAAATTTGGGTGTGCCCGGGGCTGCTTTGAGGAGTGCGTAGAAGGCTTGGAAGAGGACGAGTGGGCCGACGGCGTTGACCTACGTATCGGTGCAGTTTGAGTAGGGATACCACCCAGGATGGAACCCATGCCTACCTTGAAATGACGCTCCACCTCGGGGATGGGCACTTCATGCGCAGTAGCCCACGTATCCGCGATCCCTACACGCCACGCCATCAGCCCCCATCCTGCCCACCATCCCATCCCCCGTTCCAGACTCACCAGCGTTAGCGATGATAACATCAATGTGCCCCGCCACCCTCTCCACAGTCGCCGCAGCAGCCTCCCCATCCTCCCTGCTCGCGGACTCAAGCTTCACGATGTGCAGCTTGCCCGGGTGCGCCTTCGATACGGCGTGTAGGTTGGAGGCGGAGGCGACGTCGCGCGCGCCGGCGAAGACGAGGACGTTATCGCGGGCCACGAGGGCTTTGACAAGGCCGAGACCTATGGACGGGCATGGTTAGGGAGGAACGGGAAGAGATGCGATTGACTCGGACTCACCGATGCCGCGGTTCGCGCCGGAGACGAGGTAGACGGTGGTTGAGGACATGTCAGGGTGGTGTTTACGCAGGAGGGAGCGAGTCCTTGCGGGGCCCTACATTATCATAAATATTCATCATTTGTACCCCACATCGCGGAACGTCCAACTGAGCATATCTGCAATGACGCCGAAAAGGAGATATCAGGCGAGGGGGGCTGTCATTGGTTCATAGCTTTATGGATTTATTCCCGTGATTGTGTATCTGATTATCTAGCTGATCGACGGTGCAGCGTGCTATGATGCCTAGAAAAGAGTGCATAGAGCGAACTTGAGCAGGCAGGCAAATGCATAAACGTTTAAAGAGGCACGGACCTAAGACTTACGACCTCATGCATGCCCACTTATTAGAATATTTGCAAGACTGGCTCATGGGGAGCCCTGGTGGGCTGGGACCAGAAAGGTGCCGTTCGTATGGCGTTGTTGAGGTACAAGAACAATGGCATGGCAAGGCGACGACGCGGCTGGGGCTGCTCTGGGCTGCTGAGCTATCGTGCATTGATCAGAAGAACTACCTGAGATACGTACATCTCTCTTCGCAGCGATTCAACCGGAGGAATGCACTCGAGTTTACTAAACAAATGTCTGTCAGCCGATTATATTGCGAGCCTTCGTCTCTTCCAGAATAGGTAGCAACAAATTGGTCGCGTTTACCAGGGAAGTGTATTGCCCTCATGGCCGAGGAATGTGCCCCCCGACTTCTCGCGCGTGGCCTCGTCGACCCTCGCAAGCACACCGTTCACGCTTTCCTCTACAGTGATCAGTGGATATGCGGCGAGAACCGGGGCCACCTTCAATAATGCTTGCGCTGCATATGAGTAATGATGAGTATATGTTTCCGGCGCAGAGTCAATTGAATCAGAATTCTCACTTGCATCGGTGTCAACTGCGCCTGGATGCACAGCGAAGGAGACTGCAATTACCCTGTTAGCGAGCTCCATAGTGCGAAATCAGGCTGG
>KN832563.1:186978-243065 GCA_000827205.1 Plicaturopsis crispa FD-325 SS-3 | reverse complement strand
CTGGCCGTCGTCGCAACTGCGCGCACGGCCGGTCTTTTTTTACCCCTCGAGTGTCCCCGCGGGGAGGTGAACTTATGATCTTGGAAAAATAAAAATCACAAAAAAACGAAACTTGTAGCGAATTTTTCAGGAACCCGTCACCGTCGACGATGAGCTGCATCAAATAGAAGCACTACAAAGACTTGCAAACACAGAGTTGGGGGTCGAACGCAGCAGAGGAGGAACAAGCGTGTCAAAATAACAAAACCAAGCAGTAATCACAAAGTCACGACCTCGACGATCACATCCTCCACATCCCATCTCTCTGCGGATGACATCCCCCAGCGCACTCAAGCTGCGGTTGATATTCTTCGTCTCCTTCACCCGGTCCCCGCCCGCGTCCCCCATGCTCCCGAGCCGTTCGCTCCCCGCGAGGTCCACGAGATTCAAGCTCCCCTCGCACGCCTCCCCGGTGTGCGCGTTGCACCCGCGGATGCGCAGCGTGAACACCGAGTGCGAGCGCGAGGAGCGCTCGTTCATCAGCGTCGCCGCTACGCTCCTCCGCGACTGCGCGCGCACGAGCAAAGCGCGGACCTGCGCGGGCGAGGAGAGGGGGTGCACGGCGACGTCCGTCACGCGCGTCGTGTGCGTGAGGGCGTCGTGCCGGATCTCGTGCTTCTTCTTGTCGAACTCGTGCGTGCCGAGCAGGTCGTTGATCGTTTCGTTGTACTGCGGAACGTGAGCACGAGGGAAGGGGAGTGGAGGGGGGGAGAGGGGAGGGACTTACGATCTCGAGGAATTGGCCCTCCATGGTGTACTCCCACCCTTTGCTCTTGAGGTCTTCGGCGACGCGGAAGACTTGGTCGACGGCGCGCGGGATCATGCCTTTGGTATCTTCGGTCTGGGGACGCGGTCAGTCCAAGGCGATTTTACGGATGAGAAGACACGCACCGGACCACCCTCCATGGTGAACGACTTGCCCGAGCCCGTTTGCCCGTACGCGAAAATGCACACATTGTAGCCGTCGGTGCAGCTCTGCGTCAGCTGCGAGATCTCCTCAAACACCTCCGCCTGCGTCGCCCCCGCCTCGAACACCCTATCAAACCCAAAATTATACACCTCCCTGCGCTCCTGGCCCATCGCGCTCTCGCTCGACGAGCTCAGCACGATCTCGCGGTGGTCCCGCTGGTCCGGGAACGTGATCTGCGCGAGCCCGCTGGCGCTCTCGTCAATACACTCGCTGGGGAGCACCGGCCGCACGCGGCAGAACACGCGGATGTTGCCCTTGAGCTCCTGCACCATGTTGTGCAGCCGCCGGCGCGTGCCCTCCGCCTCGCGCACCTCGCACTCGAGCGCCACGATGCGCTTCTCCGCGGCGTACAGCTGCTGCTTGAGCGAGCTCGCGTCCGTCGTGGAGCCGTCCAGCTGGCCCTGGAGAGCGGCGATCTGGGTTTGTAGGACGGTGAGTTTCGTAGTCAGACCGAGCTGCGCGGTCTCCTGCTGCGCTAGCGTCGATTTGAGCGCGGACGTCGTGCTCCGCTCGCGCTCGAGGTCGGCCCTGGCCACGCGCAAATCCTCCTCTCTTTCCCTCGCTTCGCGATCCTTTCTCCGGCCCACCATCTCCAGCTCGCTGATCTCCGCCGCGTGCCGCTTCCTCATCGCCTCCAGCTCGTCCGAGGCATTCATGAGTTCCCTTCGCTGCGTCAGGGCCTGCGTCTTCGCGGCCGTGAGCTCGTCGAGCATGGAATGCTGATTCGTCTGCAGCTCCGACACCTTCCGCCGCTCGGACTCCATGTCCGCTGCGAGACGCGCGGCATCGGCGGCACGCGCGGATTCGAGGGAGGTGAGCTGGGTCTGGAGGTCTTGGAACCGGCGGTCGGTGGGGTTCGAGGCGACGCGGCTCGTCGGTGGGCGGCGGGCCTGAGTGGTGCTAGTGCTTGCACCGAGACCGGTGCGGACGCTGACGCTTTTTGGGGGCGCGCTCGTCGCGCGCGTTGTTCTGGACGTCGATAGTGTTGGTGCGCGTGGTTTTGTAAGAGGCGGGGGCGCGTTCGTACTGCTAGTTGTGCCGATGTTGTTGTTCGTCTCCTTGCGCGATGGACGCAGTGGCTCGTTTGTGTTGCGCGCCGAACCAAAAGCGGGGAGTTTCCTGGGCTGGTCTGCGGCTTCGTCGTCCTCTTCCTGTGTCATTTTTCGTTTCATTCCGAACGTAAATTGCGAAGACATTGCTGGGGCAGGCTGTCTGTCCTCTGTGGACGAGTGGAGTCGAGGAAGTGGGAGTCGAGACATTGTGCAGAGTATTTGTGGCTAAACCGAACATTTCACAATCGCACATTTCAAACGGGCAAGCATCACGTGGCCGCGTTTCCTTAGGCGCTCGAATTTGAACGTTCTCCTCAAGTTTTCCCAATTGCAAGACGACCATCGAATATTTGCAGTATCTCTTTTCCAAGCCATGGATCATGTCGCAATATCAACAACAGAACGCGCCAATCCGAGCCGCAGAAGCAACTGTCTCCAATGTTTACAGTCAGCACTGGACAGGGTGCAATAACAATCCATCTTACAAACAGGTTCAAGCTGGTCTACCATCCGACAGGGGGGCCAGTTTCTACGCACTATAAAATGCCCTCTCAAATGCGTAGCGTAACTCATCTTACCCGCCTCCCAAATTTCCAGCCATGTCCCCCACCCCAACCGTATACCTCATCTCCGGTGCAAACCGCGGCATAGGTTCGGCACAGACCTCCTCTCTTTCATACTAAACATGCTGATACATGGCCACCCCAGGTCTTGGACTCGTCACCGCCTTGTCGCAGCGTGACAACGTCGTCGTCTTTGCGGGCACCCGCAACCCCTCTGCGGCGACTGACCTCCAGGCTCTCGTCAAGAAATACCCCGGGAAGGTGTACATCGTCAAGCTCACCTCGGCAGACGTCCCGGAAAACCAGGCTGCTGTCGCGTACATCAAAGAGGTCGCCGGCAGACTCGACGTCGTCATCGCCAATGCTGGTAGGCCTTTTTCCTTTATTCACTTGCTACTTGCCAATAATACGGTTGATAGGTATCAACACCCACGTCGGCCCTGCATTGGACGCCCCCGCCCAAGTCCTACGCGACCATTTCGAGGTATCCTTCCACGCATCCCTCCCTCTCAAACACGAAGATCCCTGCTCACCCCCTTAAACATCTATGTACTAGGTCAACGTCATCGGCACCCTCATACTCTTCCAGGCCGCCTACCCGCTGCTGAAAGCCAGCACGTCCGCGCCCAAGTTCATCCCGATCTCGACCATCGGCGGGAGCCTCGCGCTGGCGACGCAGATGCCGCCCCCGCTGGTGGCGTACGGCGCGTCCAAGGCCGCAGGGAACTACCTCGTGCGCAGGCTGCACCTCGAGAACGACGGCCTCAGTACGTACTAAGCTCCCCTCCCCCCCTCCCATATACCTCGCTCTCCTCAGATTGCTAACACCCCAGGGCCGCTTATAGTCACGTTCCCCATCCACCCCGGCCTCGTCGACACCGACATGAGTTGAGTCCATCGCCTCTCCTCCCCCCCCCCTGCGTGCATATTATTCTGACCATGGGCGTGAAACAATACACAGCGACGTCCGTGTCGAGCCAGATAGCGGACTGGAGCTACCCGGCTATAACGGTGGGGGAGAGCGTGGGCGGGCTGCTGGGCGTCATCGACAAGGCGACGCGCGAGAAGGACGGGGGCGAGTTTTGGACTTGGGCGGGGGATAAGTTGCCTTGGTGAACGGCGGTCGCTCATGTTCATAATTTTGAACGGAGGTGTGGTGTTTGAATTTGCTATGTTCAATGTTGTACCTCCTGCGAGTGCCACTCCCTGTCCGCGTCCGAGCCTCGCGCGCCTTAATGTAGGAAAATCGACTGTCCTTTTTCTGAAATTTTTGTCTGACTACGGGAGACTACCTCGGATCCCTTCTGGCTTCTTCACTTCACCGTCCTCGAGCTCCACCGTTGCGCCGCCATCACGCGGAATCAGTACCCTACTAGCTACTAGCTAGTATATACTAAGCAGGTATGTAGGTATCAATCTAACCATGAATATTATTCTGACCGCTCCATTCATCGATCTCTGACCGTTCCATTCGTCGATTTCTGACCTCTTCTGACTTTGCGGTAGTATGTACTTGCCAATCACAGTGACAGACCTGACAAGACGATCGCCATGTCTCAGACCCAATGTGATCAATAGGGTTGTTCAAAGCTCACTTTTTGGCTACTTTTTGGCCACTTTTTGATCACTTTTTCATTTCTCCTTTTTGAAAAAGTAAGCAAGTAGGAGAACAAAAAGTAGAGCAAAAAGTAGACTTTTCGCAAAAAGGAGCCCTACCCCCTCCTTTTCGCGAAACAGCCACTTTTTGCTCTACTTTTTGCTCGCTGTTTGTCGCGGCCGGCCAGGTTCAAATTCAACCTCCGAAAGGGATGCCGCTATGCGCCGAAGCTCACCGACACAGGGCAGACGCGACGGACCTACCGTTTTTGTACAATTATGGTGCCACAAGTATCCAAGAATGATATTTTATCGTAACCTGTAGCCAAGCCGTGGACCAGAAAATAAGTTTCGAGTTTTTCTGCGTCGGCGTGAATGCAGTCACGTGTACGCGTTAGGTACGTCGGCGCGCTGCTGAGTTTGACGGACTTGGACGGCGGGATGTGTCGCCGACAGCTGCCGTATCTCAGGACGGAATGGAAAAAGTGACTTTTTGGCTCCTTTTTGCTCAAGTCGCGGGAGGGGGGTTTCAAACCTCCACTTTTTGGCTCCTTTTTGGCTACTTTTTGGGTCCACTTTTTGACCACTTTTTGCAAAACGCCCGCCAAAATCGCAAAAAGTAGCTCAAACAGCAGATCAAAAAGTGAAATTGCAAGTTGAGCTTTGAACAACCCTAATGCACAAGATGCGTAAGATTACAGTAGTATGGCACGCGATTTGAAGGTTCTCGTTTCTGGAACGTAGGAGTAGGACGCTATACGCCACCATCGGTGCGACTGCGTGAGCCATGGGAGATAGCTTGCGGATCTACCAAATGGTTCGGAGGTACGTTCTGATCTACTACTGAGTGATCATGAATCGAACCCATCTCGTTGATCGACCACGGCGGGCCCAGATGCGAAAGCTACAGCTCAGCGCAGTGTATGACTCCCGTCATCTTCTCAGTATGCGCCCTCTCCATGTAGTAAGTCCTCGCGATCAGCGTCATACGCGCGGTTCACTTTCAGTCACAGTCTGCCAGGTTTCCCCCGGATCCGTGGATAGCCTTGTACTATGTGCTCAAGAGAACTTCATCGTGGTTCGTGGTTCGCTAAATCTGTTTTATCTGTGCCTACTCACGTTCAATCTACGCACTCTTTGCTAGGCATCGCTATAAGTATACTTAGCGTAAAGTTCAATGATCAGCCAGCTGGCTGACTCCATATCCATGGGGATACAACTTGCGGCGAATGGACGAATGGGATTCACCCTGATTAACTCTTTGCTTAACATATTCCAATTCATCCGAGTTCCTGCAGATGCTCTGATACTTGTATGCAGAACTCTTGCCTCCGCGGCGGCGGCAAAATGATGACTGCTGCATCGTGCCATACTCCTCGCGAGGTACAACTCCACAAGGTTAGTAGATACGTTGCATGATCATTGATACACACCTGACGCGCGATTCCACCCAGGCGTTTGCAGCTGAGAGGAGGGCACAAATAGGGAGTATCTGGAGCTCTCATCGATATCTTCGTCTATTTCCCCGGACACCTGAGGATACTTACTAGCTTACAATGTCCTCGAGCATCGTCTACCTTGTCACCGGTGCAAACCGCGGCATCGGTGAGCTCAACGGAACTTGTAGCAATGTCTGACCGATTCTGACCATCCTCACTCACTGTAGGTCTCGGAATTGTGCAGTCGCTTGTCCTCCGCGAGAACGTGATCATCTTCGCTGGTGCACGCGACGTGGAAGGCGCCAAAGACCTGCAGGCGCTCGCAAAGCAGTATCCCGGAAAGTTCCACATCGTCAAGCTCGTGTCTGCAAGCAAGGAGGACAGCGAGGCCGCCGCCGCGCTCGTGGAGAAAGTTGCTGGGCATATCGACATCATCATCGCCAACGCCGGTCAGTATCTCTCATACCTCAGCCTGCAAACGCGGATTATATCTGACCTCTTGTCTCGTAGGGATCGCGGACACGTGGGCCACCGCGCACGAAGTACCCATATCCGAAGTAGAGCGTCATTTCAAGGTGTGCGCGAACAGTCACAGGCTCAACACCGGCTTTGCTAAATTGCCGCATCCGCAGGTTAATGCTGTCGGTCCGCTGGTGCTCTTCCAGGCCTTTTACCCGCTCCTGCAAGCGGCACCTGGCATTCCCAAGTTCGCCTTCATCTCCACGTTCGGAGGGAGCATAGAGAGTGGTGCGGCAAGCCCCCTCGGTCTGTCGGCCTATGGCCCCTCGAAAGCCGCGTTGAATTTTCTCTCTCGCAAGATCCACTTCGAGAACGAACGCCTCGGTGAGTCGCAACCTGATCCCAAGTCGCGAAGACGAACTGACCGGGTTGTCGTAGTCTCCTTTGCTATACATCCAGGCGCGGTCGACACCGACGCATGTAAGCACTAAGTATTCTCGCCCAAATCATTGCAGCCGATTTATGCTCGCGATTTATACAGGGAAGGAGGCATTACGACAGGACCCGAAGCTATCCATACTACCCGTAATCACCATAGAGGAAAGCGCCCGTGGTGTGCTCGCGAGGGTCGACGAGTCCACGCGCGAGAAGTCGGGTGGTACTTTCGTTGGCTGGGAGGGCGACAACATTGCCTGGTAAACGCGATGACGCCTAATCTCAGCGCTTCTCTGCATCGAACTGTAATGGTCATTTCATGGTGGAGATATACCAAATGTAATACTAGTCGGACGCCTCGTGCAATGTCGCCCTTGCTGAACGGACTCAAAGAAAAACGGTACGGTCACTGACAGTGGTAAATAGGGGCGTAATTACCCGGATATGGGAACCAAGGATGGTTGCATGAACTCATCATTCGCCTTGGCTCTCAAATATCGCATGCATCTCATCTGTTCTCCGTCAACATATCTCACCGTAGCTCTCTGAAGTTTCTCCTTTTCACTGTATAGTACCCATTCACGTTGTCTAACTGGCCTATTTCTCCGATAGGCGTTCAACGTTCCCAGCCGGTCCGCTGCGGCGTCTAATTGCGTCGACGTTCCCCACACACTCCTTGCTTTTCAGGCTTCTGAAATGTCTACAAAACGCGATACTTTATTTCCTTCGACGTCCATTGGACGCGTCCAGGGCACCAATCTCCAGCGAAAGGCGTCCCAGGAGATGATTACCACACATCCTTTGCTATCACCAGCGCCGTCCACCACGTCTCCCACCGCCCAGAGCCCACCATCTCCGGAAGCAGCCGTGCCAGCGCATGGCACCTCTACGCCGCCCAGGTATATCCCATACACGCCGAGGCAGCGCGTAGCGCCCACGCCAGCTACCACTGGCACCACAATTCATTCGTCGATCTCAGCTGCACCGCAACCGCACCAGGGAGGTGCGACAGGGAAGCTCCAGCTCATGAATCTGAAAGCAGCTGCGCAGAATATAGGATTGGACGTCGGAAGTGTTGGCTGGGCAATATTGGAGACGTTAGTTGGTGAGAGCGACCACACGCAAGAGTGGAACGATATTTGGAACGCGATCACGACGGGGAAGGTAGATCATTTACTTCCGCACCTATGTGACGATACCAAGTCTCCAATTCTCTAGGCGACGCTAGTACTTCCACTAGAGCAAGCTTCCGCCCACGAGAAAGTGACGAGCGAGTTCGTTAAGGATCATATTGTACTCGCAGACGACTCGAGAAACAATGCGCCCATTGTCACACTGTCAGGACTGCGCGGCACTCTCACAGAGTACGTAGAATTCACCCTTTGATTTTAAAGCCATATTCATTGATTGCTAGTGAGACTCTCACTATCCGATCCTCCCTCCAGCCATCATCCAAACTATTCCAGGCTCTGCTGACACCATCTTCTCGGGCGTCGACGCTTGCCAACCTTCCGCCATTACCCAATATATCCCCCACACTCCACTTATACCCAGTCTTCTCTTTGCCGTCATATACATCCCTCTTACCAATCCCGCCTCGCACCGCAGGTCCTAGTAAACCCACTCTTCCGCCACGGCCCGGGGCGCGTCTCTCGTCCTCACCCGGAAGCTCGTCACGTATATCAAATCCTTTCGCGTCTCTCTTCGGGAAGCCAACGGCGACACCTCTCTCACGCCCAAATACCCCACCACCACCCTCGCAGCATGATATCGAGCATGTTGTTGAGGTGTCCGCGTTTACGATCGATCGGCGCATCGTGCGCAAGGATGTCGGAAAGGAAATCACCAAAGCTTTGAAGACCGAGATCAAGGAATCGCTGGCGGGAACTCCGTCGTGGGTCGTCGACCGCGTGCAGAATTTCTCAGTTGGTCTATATCCATTAGTGAAGGCTCCGAAGAAGAGCCCGCCGCCACCGGAAGGTGGTGTGTCTCCGCCGCCTTCACCTTACATGGTGAACGCGTCCGAGGAAATCCCTGAAGAACTTTCCGAAAAGTTCCAGGATTTTTATGCGCTCTTGGAGCAGGACTTGCGCGCTGGCGGGAGTCCGCTGCTTGGTCGACGGCGCGAGGATGTATCTGCGGACGACGATCGAGAAAGAGAGCGGCGCGTGGAGAGTGACTCTCGCGTACGCGAGATTCTCGAATCTGTCGAGCGGACTATCTGCACACTTTTTTATGACAAGTGGGCTCCTTCTGTTCGTCCATCATGTTGTCCACATTCATATCTCGCGTATACAGATTGTTTCTGCCGTCGACCAGTGACGATGCATCACACGATGAGGCCTTGACCAGCCGCATTGCCGCTCTCAACATGCTGGATCTCAGCTTAGAACACTTGGACGTCCACATCGGAGATGCGGGGCCTGGACTCGATGTCGTGGTTAGAGCCTGCGGCGAAAGTTCGTGCTCCCGCGATGTCTCCAAGCTGTACAATTTTAACAACTAATGTGTTTAGCGCTCACACAATTGGATGTGGCCTGTAGATCTCCCGCAGACAAGGCTGCAGTTCTTGTTGCCGCACACAAAATCGTTGTTGGTATGCTTTCCATCTAGTCTTTCATTTTCTTGGGTTAACGGGTTGAGCAGATGGCCTTTCCAAGCTCCCACCTATCCGTCTGAAGTCAGAGGGGGAATCCAAGGAATGGAAGGCCTCGTCTCCCGTCGTCAAGAGAGATGCGCTGTCTGTGGATACTGATTCCCAGCCGGCAGAAACTCATACTACTGAGTCAATCACCAACGCCCCTTCTTCCCAATCTCCCACTGCCATCGCCTCCTCCCCAATCTCCATACCCGTAGTACACACGCCAGATGAGACTGATGCAAACAAGACTCTCACTGCGGCTCCCTCCGCGTCCTCCAGCACCGACGACAAAGGTGCCTCTCGACCCGTTTCTCCGTTATTAACCGTATCACCTGCAGAGCCAACCACTCCAGTGTCAGGCGATGTGCTCTTGCCTCTCATCATATTCGCTGTGGTCAAGACCAACCCCCCGCATCTAGTATCGCAGCTACTTTACACCCAAAGATTTCGAAATCAGAGTTTTGGCGGAGAAGAGAGCTATTGTCTTATCAATCTTATGGCCGTTGCTGAATTCCTGGAGAACGTGGACCTGGGTGCCCTTGGGCTGGGAGACAGCGAGGACAAAGTCATCAGGTACGCAAGAAATGTCCATAGTATGCAATGGTCATCGCTCATATCGGGATACAAGCACCGCCGATTTAACTCCCATACCTATCAACCGTGCGGGGCTCAGCGCGGACGTGGTTACCTCAAACGGCCTTCTGCCAGCTAGCCTTCGTGGCCGTGTTGAGCAGCAAGTAGATGCCATCGCTGGCTCTGCGAACAAGGTCATTTTGGGCGTCGTCGACTCCTCCTTCGGTGTCCTTCGCTCACTTCTTCCTGGAACACCCGGCGACCCAGCTCAGCCCGCCATCTCAGCTGACCTGCAAAGCTCAGCACCCTGGAACTCAGTGAAGCCCGGATTTGGGCTGCTAAGGCGAGAGAGTGGGTTCTCGATCTCCAGTCTCGTGCCAGGGTCCAAGGACAGGACCAAGTCCGTTAGCAGCCACGTGGAAGAATCCGGTCAGCAGCTTGTTGCTGTATCATCTCGCCCTGGGTCCGTGAAGTCAGAGTACGCGAACTCCGAGGACGAAACTTCCTCGTCTGACAAGGGAGAAGACGACGACGACGGACAGGCCGATGAAGACGAAGACGACGAAGACGGTGACGATGGAGCAGGGGCTGTGAACGATGGACGAAGTATACGGAGTTTCGAGAGTATGATGAGTGGCAAAAGTCGGGATAGGAAGGAGGCGATTGCCCGGAAGAGTTTGTCTGATCGACTGGCTCATATGGCTGGCCTTCCGAGGCTATCCCAACCACAACCGACACACAAGGTTTATATACCTATATCACCGTAGGGAACATAGTTTCTCACAGTTTTCGTCTTCAGGACTCGCCACCGCCATCGCGGCGGACGTCGCTTTTGCCACCACCGCCAGTACCATCCAATCGCTTCGACACGCCCGCGTCGTCGCGCGGTGCTTCGCCTGTGTCGTTTCGCCTCGCGCCTCCTCACCAACGGTTCATGGAATGCGCTGAGGAGGACCTCAAAATATCAGAAGTGGGCGAACTCCTGCGAGAGTACAGGAAGCTTGTAGAGGGTGTCCGTAATATCGGAGGTTTTGACATATAGCACGGGTAATATTTTATGGGTGTGCATGTGCTTGTTCTCGTAGCTCTCTAATCACAACTTGGTCTTCACTGGAAAGGATACCGATGTCGCGAATGAATATTGTACAACGAACTACTTATCAGGGGGTACTAGTGTGTCGTACAGGCTAGGTAGTACATGCGTTTAATATGGATAGTCCCTAATCCACTAGTTGTCCACTAGATCAAGCATCTACGACAGTATAAACGGAGACGAATCCGGTGACAAATGAAGGGTATATGTACTATAGGTGAAATCATGCAGTCAACGAGTCTCGCTTTGCCGCAGTGCCCGGTCGCAAATGCAAATCTGGGACAGAAGTAGAGGCACAGTCCCCAGCCAACGACTCGTCGTCTCCAAGGGCAGGAAACGACTTCCTATTATTTCGACGCGGCGAAAGCGGTATGTCGGTCGATTTCCCCACCGACGACCGTGTATGGAATCGAATCCGCTCGTTGGCTATCGTCGCTGCTGACGATTCATTTCTCCATGCTCGCCCTTGAGCCACTCGGACAATGATCAAGAGCGGTGCGATCGACTGGCACGTTCATCAGCAAAAAATTCACCGGCAATATCCTCTCAAGAGACTTACCTGTGTTTGCCCTAATATCGGGAAGGCGAGGTTTTCCACCGGACTGTTCGCGGCGATGCTCCCGAGGAGCACAAGGCCACTCGCAGAGTAGATGAACGCGGACTCGACGAGCATCGCGGTCACAGACATATACGGTGTCTCCACGTCCCCAGAGCCATTCATCGCACGCCTGAGTTGCCACTGCATGTGCAGCAAGCGCCCTGCTATGGCGAGAGTGAGGATGACATTCGTCGCAACAGTCATGGACCAATATGCCAGAGCAATATCGATGTTGTTCCCAGACCATGCAGTGAGGTCGGGCTGACTTAGATTGTAAATGAACGCGCACGATAAACCTATATCAAAGTCAGATTAATGAACCATCCAAGAAAATATTATTGCTGAAGCCAGACCGATGGATGCAGTAAACGTGATACACGGCAACACGGTGATGTAATAATTGCGGCCCCATATCAGCCAGAAGCGATACAACTGCGGCAGTGAATCGTCAGCGGCCGCTGACCACGGAATAAGATATGATAGTTTAGCCATCTATCGAGCTCACTAACAAACCATCCTGGAACCATCCATTGACGACGTAGACAGAGTTGCAGAGCGCCGATACTGGGATCGTGCTCTGCTCCATAAAATATGCGCCCGGTCCCCCAGGATAGTCGCGGTTACTGATGAATGACATCTCCCCGAACTTCAGATAGGTCGCGTTGCCGATGCTGCCCAGCACGAATACGATGGCGACGTAGGCAAGGAAGACGTAGTCTGAGGTCGCCTTCCGTCGGGCCCAGAGGAGGTGGAACGCCATGAAAGCTAGCGCAACGTGTATGCCTTCGGGATAGTGTGAGTGCGCGACATTCTGGTCTTGTGAGGGGGGCGAGACGCACCATACGCGATGGCACCGAGAAAGATTCCGTACAGAATCATCTGCTCGTTCCATAGCTCAGTGGGGGTCTCATTCGCAGGGGCGAATGAGGAGACCATGGAGGAAGACGAGAAAGAAGAAGACTCGAGGGATGGCAAAGTACGACTTACACGAATGGACTCGTGGCGTGCAGAAGCTACTTATCCACAGAAGTATGGGGCCCGGCGGCGTTGATATGCCGCTATTTAGTACACGGAGCAGATATTCGTTCCGCATGGTAAAATTTGGGTTTGAAGTTTAGTGCAGATGAACGACTCTCTGTCGTAGACAGAATGATTAACTAGCAGATGCGATAGAGATTCTCATAGTACCATACGTTCAAACTGAGTTTTCAAGTGGCATTCGTGACCATATTGGCGATGCGCGGGCCGCGACAGGCCTCGGTGGTAAGCATCACAGCAAACCGGAGGCCGACGGTATGTACTTAGATGGAGAATGCATGGAGACTCGACGATGGAGCATCCTAAGGCTTGAAGACACGCAAGGTATAGGCGGGAAGGGCAATATATTATATTAAAAAAATGACAGATGGTCGACACGGAACGGCCAAGACATGCACTAAAAAGAGATGGATGTTAGCTCACGATTCATAAGCAGAGTGCGATAGCGAAAGCGAAGATAAAATCAGAGATAGCGGGTCGAGTCTGCCAAAGCAGCCCGCCCGAAGGTAGCTGAGATAAATTTCTGCACTGCAGGGTGCGCTCCTGCGTAAAGCCAAATGCCTCAAACATCATAGTAAAAGAAAGACGAGGAAGGCCCGCCTAAATAGCAAAGTCAGCTCACCTAAGATACAAGACATCAGTCTGCGATGCCACGGCGGCGTGCGCGCATCCGTGTTAGCCCAATGCGGGGAACGACGGTCGACGTTGGAACGAGGAAGAGAAAGTATTGAAACGGAAAAGATTGAGAAGAGCGCGCGTTTTTATCCGAGTTCCGATTGCGCATCCGGCTGACCTAATCTCACTGTAACACACCTATCGACGCGCCACAACGACGAGCAAACGACAACTTCAAGACCAACGCCGACGAGATGGTGAGTCGCTGCTTCCCTGCTGCCGCTATGCTGCCCTGTACGACGTCCTGGATGGATGGATGTGGTTGAGGGAGCAAAGAGAGAGGTAGAATGGGATGGATGGGTCGGTGGAAGGTCGGATGGACTGGGTCATAGCCAAATTTTCCTCTTCGCAGTTTGCATCTCTGGCACCCGATATACGATTGCTGACGATTTGCCTTTCGCCCGCAGACTAAGGGTTCGTTCCTATGCTCCAAATTCCCGGTAAGATAGCGTATACTGACAGACTGACCGGCTGTGCACAGGAACCTCGTCCTTCGGGTGCGTAGATCTTCTCTCCAGTCGAGCGGATAACGGTATACTGACTCTCTGATAGTAAACGCCACACCAAGTCGCACACGCTGTGCAGGCGTTGCGGAAACCGTGCCTTCCACAGGCAACACAAAAGTGCGTCACGTCTCCATTCTCACACCTCTTCCCCCCACCACTGCTGCGTCTTTGGAGTGAGGACCCGGAGCTGACCATGGCCGATTTTGTAGCATGCGCGCAATGCGGTTACCCTGCGGCAAAGCTGCGGTCGTATGAGTGGGGCCAGAAGGCCAAGCGCCGAAAGACCACCGGCACTGGACGGATGCGCCACCTTAAGGGCGTATCCAGGCGATTCAAGAATGGCTTCAGGTACGTTTCTCAAGACATCACGCTCTGCCCCATCTACACTCCTGCCTGAGTGCACTACCGGCTCCGCGAGTCTCCATCTGGATACTGACTGTGTGTTTATTTGACAGGGAGAACACAGTCGCGAAGAAGCTCGTGAAGAAGACGTCGACCGAGGCATAGACGCCTGTCTCCTCCCGTTTTTTATCTGTCCCGCATAGTGCAGCTTCCTACATCCTGCTCCATTCGCGCCTTGTATCCAATCCTGCAAAATCACATCATGCTATGCCACGCCATGCCATGCCATGCTTTTTCTTTCCCCAATCTCAATGTTTTTCCATTTGGTGGAGCCGTTCAGGTCGACACTTCGTTGTCGTATGCCATGGTCGAGAAGTGTTACTGAGCAAGCCAAGCAGGACCAAACAACCTCCACGTCTGCCTTCGTGCATTGGAATTCATATCGTCTTGTACCTTCCACCCAACTTCCACCCAGTCTTGCATCACTTTCATCGAACTTTCGTGCCCATCTTGTTTGCATCTTGTGCCCATCCTTCCTCCCCTTTTGAATCCCACAACAGCAGCTTCGATTGCAAGTTCACAAGGTGAAACTCTTGTTTTTTGGCGTGCCAGCTAATGCTTGCAGAATGTGCTTCAATAATCTGCTCATATTCCGCCATCACCAGGCGCGCCCCTGTTGCTCCATCTTGCTCACTACCTTGATTCCAGTACCTGAAGAGGTGAGTGGTCTACTTTGTCCTCACAATGCTTTCTAACCGCCTGAGGGATTATTGTAGCCGTGTTGCCAAGACATTGGACAATCCCCATTCCCTGCACTACTGTGCTATGGCGAGATCAATCTTATCAACCTCCTTTCCCCTGAGGGAATCGTATCTGGGTGCCAAGGGGCCACCCGGAACAAAATGGCATCGTCTACATATCGGCAAGGGAGGGACCCCGCCACCTTGTGCTTCCCTTCTGGCTGAAAGCGGACGCAAATCGTGCATTGGATCTGAGCAATGCCCACGTCTCGCGTTCGTCAACTACAGTGCAGACTCAACACTTAGGCCTTAGGCTGCATGCAGGCCTCTGTCAGTGTGATGCAAGACCCTGAGCTGCGTAACGGGACTGAAGAATTGACTCAGAAAAGTGGAGCAACAATGTCTATTCAATTTATTGTTGTACAGAAAGGAGTGGAAGAACCGAACAGCTTTCAAGCCTGCCCGGAGAGCGATGCGATACGCTGGCATATAGGCGTGTGTAGGGCATGCATGCACATCGAGTGCTACCACTTGAAGTGGTGCTGTGGCCACACGTTCGCCGAGCCGTAGCGCGCGCCGTTTGTGTCGTTGGGTCTGTGGGCTTCCCCATCGCAGCATCGATTGCCTGGACGCCGGGAGTATCCTCATCGGGTCCGGCTCCTGTTTTCGAACGTTAAGGCAGCTGGTTGCATGGAATATTCGCGTCGGGGAACGTCTTGAGTAGTCCAGTATGTAGAGGACGCGCCTCGGACGCGTCTGACTGTACACGTACATATCAAAATCGACGCGTCGGATGCTCGGCATTGAGATCTTTCAGATCGACAAACATTTCTTTGGATGTCTCGTATGTTCATGGGCACTGAAGCAATCCCTTAGTCGTTTTGGAATATGAATGTTGAAGCAAATCGGTATATAGTCTCGCACTTCAACGGGATCGATTTACCAGGAGATAGAAAACATAGCGAAATCTAGAAAAGTTTCGTCAAGACCCCGGAAACAAGAACCCCCTCCCCCCTCCCTCCCCCTAGACGGTGTTTTTTATTAAGGTTCTGGTGGCCCCTTGCTGGGTGCGCACTGATATCATGAGGCTGGGGTTCAGTCACTGACTTTGGCATTGGCAGCTGTCCGTCCTTAGGATCTCGGTACATCCTGAACATTCCCCCTTCACATTGAATAGCTCCCGTACGCCATTTGCCGGAGTCTGCGATGTCCGGCGGTAATATTCTGTGGGATGCTTTGAACTCTCTCGTGGGGCGTCACTACCTCTACCTATCCGCTGCTGCACCGAACTTCCTCCTCAAGTTGCATCTGGTATCAGCGATCTTTCGTAGCAGTACTTTTGGGGACGTTTGTAACCTTGATTACAGTGATTTGTCCCCGAGATTAGAGTGAAACCTGTCAGTCGTGCGAGCGAAAGATGTGATTGCGAATGATAAAGTTGACGATGTGATTGGCCAGTCAGACACGTGTCCCGTTATCTATTCTATCGTTGGTTCGACCCTGGGCTGAGGCCGATCTTTTTCGACTACGTCGTCCCTTTCTTCTCCTCCTCCTCCTCCCCCATTCCCAAATGTAAGTGTCCTGTTCGCTCGCATCCACTGGACTACGCTCACACACTGCGCTAGCCCGCATGAAAAACATGTCGCCCGTCGTCGTCGAACACCGCTACACGTTCGACACCGAGGACTCGGTGTCGTCGCATGCAGCAGCACACCCCAACGGCAGGTCGCCCTGTGCAAACTGCGGCACCCTCGACACGCCGTTATGGCGCCGCGACGCTGAGGGCAACTCCATCTGCAACGCCTGTGGTCAGTTCTTGTTTCGTTTCTTCACAGCCGGCACACACGCTGACGCCTCGCCCAGGCCTCTATCTCAAGTCAAGGCGCATGGCTCGTCCGTCTTCACTCGGCGCCGCACGCACTCCCACCCCCACATCCTCCTCGTCTGCAACCACCACCTCACGCCCCCTCTACACCCTCAGCGCTCCAGCCTACCCGAACGCCAACGCAAACGGCAACGCAAACGGCAACGGCGCCTCCCTCAACACCCACGCACAGATGTCCACCTCCTCCAACGCCAACATCGATCCCGCCATCTCCATGTCCGATCCACCACAACACGGCGGCACTTGCCCAGGCGACGGCCGCTGCGATGGCACCGGCGGAACCAGCGCCTGCTCCGGCTGCCCCACCTTCAACAACGCACTCGCCGTCAATTCCCGCGCCGCAGACGCCGCCGC
Organism: Plicaturopsis crispa FD-325 SS-3; assembly: GCA_000827205.1. NCBI lineage: Eukaryota > Fungi > Basidiomycota > Agaricomycetes > Amylocorticiales > Amylocorticiaceae > Plicatura > Plicatura crispa. Next base: position 226,067 of record KN832563.1, on the reverse strand, counting down.
CGCCGCCTCCCCACGACAGCAGCAGCCGTCCTCGTCGCCGTCCCCGGAACTGGCGCCCGCACCCGCACCGGCGAACGCGAACGCGAAGAAGGGCCCCGCAGCCGGCGTCGGTGCCCTCAGCTGCGCCAACTGCGGCACCAGCACGACGCCGCTCTGGAGGAGGGACGATGTCGGGAACAATATCTGCAACGCCTGTGGTGCGTGTTTCTTTCTCTCCGCTTCCTTGATTTTGCACCCATGCGGCGTGGCCTCGCTGCCAGCGCATCGCGTTGTCTTATCAATCTTATCTCCACCGTTGCTATCTTCCGACTTTCTCTCTTTTCTTTTGCAAACCCCTCGTCTTTTCTGTCGTTTCTCGTTTGTTTCTCGCAATCGTCTGCGTCCCGGTACTGATTACACGTCTTTACTCTCCGTTCCGCGATCACCCGACATCTCCGACGCACAGGCCTGTACTTCAAGTTGCACGGCACGCACCGCCCAAACTCGATGAAGAAAACGGTCATCAAGCGGCGCAAGCGTGTGCCTGCCGCGGGTGAGCGCATGACGGACAGGGCCGCCGCGGAGGCCCTCGTCGCCGTCGGGCAGATGGGCGGGGCCGCGCGCGAGTTCAGCGATCAGGACGAGGACGCGCAGGCGCAGCAGAACAAACGGCGCAAGCCGGCTGCTCCTGTGACGCGCAAGGCACCGAAACGGCGCAGGGGGCGGGCGGCGGAGAGGGAGGAGCAGGAGGAGATCGACGAGGCGGACGCGGAGACGGACGAGCGGGAGGACAGGGAGGCGGAGATGGAGCAGCAGAGCGGCATGAAGCGCAAACGCTCGCACGAGTCGTGGGCGCCCGGTCCGTCGACGTCGCCGGACCAGCAGCAGCAGCACGCAGAGTACCACCTCCCGCCGCGCGCAGCGTTCCCTGGCCCGCCTGCCCATCTCCAGCGTGCCCACAGCGCGTTCATCAACTCGCCGCACCACCCGGGCGGGTTCGACCTGCCCCCGCTCAACGCTGCCCTCAACAGCTCTGCGTCCGCGGGGTACGGCGGCGGAGGCGCGTATGGGGACTCTGCGCCCTCGCGCGGTGGATACGGCGACCGGGGAACATACGGGTACGCGGGTGCGCCGTCAAGCTACCTGCGCTCCGGCTCACAGGCACCGAGCCGCACGCACTCCCCCCTTGCGGGTGGAGGTAGTGGTGGACCTGGAGCGGGCTCGAACGCGTACGCGGCTCAACAGCACGGGTACTACGAGCGGGATGCCCTCCCGAGCGTGGGCGAGCTGGAGCGGCACTATGCCGAGCTCGCGGAGCAGCGCCGGCGGTTTGAGGAGATGCTGGAGCGCACGGATCGCATGATGGCGGGCGTAAAGCGCGGGATCGAGGAGCTGCGCGGGGCGAGCGCGGGGACCAACGGGAGTGCGAATGCGGTGCCGCTTTCGCGGAACGCATCCGAGAGGGAGCGGGGACGCGAGTCGGTATGGCCGATCGAAGGGTCCTCTGCGCGTTGATCCGCGAGGCAATCCCATCCCCTTCATGGGCAGGCATCCAAAACCTCCGTCAAACGGGGTATTATCGCCCCCCCTCCCCAGACCATCGATATCATATCTTGCTCGCGTCTTGTTATCTAATCACCGCTCATCTCGTCTCTCGCCTCGCCATTCACAACATCAGGATTCTATCGTACACGCAACTTTTTATTCTTGTCGTCCCGCACACCTCCCCCAAAAGGACGCGATGTCCAGCGGACATCGCGTAGCTCGCTATCGTAATTACTTTTTTCTGGACGGTGACTTTTTTGTTTATGGCTTTTTGTTTATCGTACCTTAGTTTTTTTCACTTACCCTCCCCTCCTCCCTTCCATCCGCACTCCCCCCTCCTCTCGTCCGTCGTGCTTTTTGTTGCTTTTTTGTCGTGTTGTCCTCGCGTTCTACATACGTGTCCTATCTATCTTCGCAGCGAGGATGGTCCAGTCTGTCTGCATAGTTTATATATCTACATGGTTAATACATAGGCCGCCCTGGGCTAGTCAAATAATGGATCTAACAGTTTGTGTTGCTGCATCCCGTCCGTTCGAATTGCGTTCCGAGTGATATGAAGGGGGATAGGAATGCAAGGTGCATGCAATGGGTTTTTAATTTTGGGCACTATCGCGAGCAGCGAGGCCTCAAGCGACATCGTGGGCAGCATGCGTGCCAGCCTTGCAGACTTCAACCAATCTCCAGTATGCTCCGACAATATAACATTCTTGGACTGGAAGCATCCCAATATTACATGTACTTGTTCATGACAAACTGAGCGCTACGGCTCACGGCAGAACAACAGCATTGGGATGACGCGGCGTGGCGATCACCAAGCAATGGCTTCGCCGTCGTAGCTGAGGAATGTGCCCCCCGTCTTCTCGCGCGTAGCCTCGTCTATCCTCGCGAGGAGCCCGTTGATGCTTTCCTCGATGGGGACTTGCGGGAAGTTGGCCGTCTCCGGGACCTTCTCGATCACTTTCTGCACTAAAAGTCCAAAAGGTGAGCGTGCATTCGATATGTCATACAGACAGTAATACGCACGTCCTTCGGTGACGACTGTGCCCGGATGCAATGCAAAAGCGACTGAAAGCGGAAGGTGTCAGCCCATCACGATTGACCACTATCACGTCGAGGGAAAGGGCTGGGACTCACTGAGGCGCTCATTCTCAAAGTGTATGTTGCGCGTGAGGAAGTTCACCGCGGCTTTTGAGGGGCCGTAAGCAGACACGCCCAAGGGGATGGCCGCACCGAGCTGAATGCTTCCTGCAGCGGTAGAGATCACGGCAAACTTGGGAATACTCGGGGACTCTTTGAGAAGCGAGTAAAAGGCCTGGAAGAGCACTAGTGGTCCAATGGCGTTGACCTGCATTGTGAGTTAGCAAGAGGGTTCACGACTCGCAACTAGCAAAGATCATGTAAACGCGCGCTTACTTTGAAATGGCGCTCTACTTCGTCCGTGGGTACCTCGTGAGCATGGGCCCAGGTATCGGCAATTCCTGATCAAAGGTAATACAGATTGAGATCAGAGTGGATTGCTGAGCGCATCGTGTACTGACCGGCGTTGGCGATTAAAACATCGATATGGCCGGCTACTTTCCGGACGAGCGTAGCCGCAGCCTCGCTGTCCTCCTTGCTTGCCGACACAAGCTTTATGAGGTGGATTTTTCCCGGATACTGCTTTGCAAGTGCCTGCAGGTTCGTAGCTGCAGCTGGGTCGCGTGCACCGGCGAATATGATCACGTTATCACGGAGGACAAGCGCCTTGACCAGTCCGAAACCTGGGCATGAGCGTGGTTAGAATCAGAATGAAACGTCATGCCGGGGCCCGACTGCCTCACCGAGACCACGGTTTGCACCGGAAACGAGGTAGACAGTGTTTGAGGACATTTTGGCAGGGTAGGATCCTTGTATGTTGCGGGTAGAATGAAGCTAGAGACCCTAACGGAGACCGTCCATTTGTACCCTTCGTGACATCGCGCGATGTAACACTATTGTCCGGGTGCATTCAATTGCTGAGTGTACCGCTGAGTCACTATCAGAAGCTCGGAGCAGCTTATGCTGCGTGCTGCTAAGAAAAGTGGTAGGAATAGCCGGCGGCAAGAGGACAATGTGTCAATCTGAATAAGACTCAGTAAGCACAGAACGGGAGCAAAGCAAGTTCGGATACATACAGTACAGTGACAATAGGAGTTGCAAAGGAGGTGCGATTGTCAGTGGAGAGACTATGAGGGTGGCTGTTTGACTCTCTTGACACCATTTGTGACGAACAAGTCGTTCCGAGTCCATATCGAATCCATAGTCCTGCACCCATCGACCTCAATCTCTGAGGTTGGAAGTGGACATCATGGCATGGAGTCGGGGCACTGGGCAGGCACACGCGCCGGTCCATCTTCCCCGCTAGTTCGCCATCGTAGTCCCTCTACAGCCGCGGCGCACATTGCGGTCTCAGTTGTGTGATAGGTTGCAGTGAGGGCAATATAAAGGGAGTGGACGTTAAACGCTGAACGTTGAACTTGCGCGCGTTGAACGGTGAAAGATCTAGGTATCACGACGCGACCCAAATCCGCGTGCTCACGCCCCTATTTTTTCCTTGTACTTGACTTCATCGTTCGCTACAACACCAAATTCACCAATCCGAACCTGCCCAGATGGCCCCTACGCGATTGCCCAAGACGTCGTACGCAGGACGGAACGGGTTCTCCGAAATCATTGACCCATGGTCTATTGAGGCCAAACATAATCTGGCCAAGGTCCACCGGCGGAGGCTCGCGCAACACGTCTTGGATGAAAGAGGTTACAACTTCCCCACGTACCTTGTCCAACGCGTTTCATGCTTGCAATCAATCTGACTTCGTGTCATCAGCTTACAGGATATGGCGGCGGCGAACAGTCAAGCCGAGGATACATTACCTCTCGTACAGGAACGAATACGCGACATCGAGAAACATCACACCGGAGAACTGGACAGGCTATACACCCGTCAAGCACAGGAGTATCACGATGATGCCTTCAGCCGATTTCTGTCAAAGGACGATGTGATTCAAGGTTTGGGACAAATTGAGACTAATCCAAGCGACAAAAAGGCGTTCTCGGCGCTCGACGTGAGTACCGATACAAATATACAGCACCACGATGTTTACGCTGCACAGAAATTTCACAGGGATCGCAAGTATGCATTGCAGGAGGCCGAGTGGGACGACGCTCTCGCGCGTATACGGCGCGCGCATCTACAGACAACCCTTCCCCTGCACCGACAGCGCGCGCACCTCCGAGCAGCTGAGGAAGAGCGGCGCAAGCGGCTCGACGCACGGTTCCCCAAGTCGATAACTGAGTACTACGACATATGGAACAAAGATGTGCAGCTGCGCATTGCGCGCTTCCTGCTCGCAGACCGGGTGCGCCAGGAAACGATGATGTCCGAGTTTGGGTGGGCGTGGCGACAGGTGGAGCCACTCCTTGGCGAGATGCAGAAAAATGTGAGCACCGTGTGCGATTCATGTCCCAATCCGCGTGATTCTGACAAGTTGGCTAGGTTGTATTCAAGGCCGAGATGGAGACCAAAGTAAAAGAGGTCGACGTGCGTCAGGATCCCCGGAGGAGACCTACATAGACGGTTCCATCTCTGCGGCGCTCCTTTATGAGCAGCAGTGACCTAGTCCTGTGACTGCCCATGCTCTCATTAATGCTATGCTGTGAGTGCACATACCAGGCAGTGTTCAATGCGAAACAACGCATCAACTTACCATCTCTCTTCATCTCCTCGTGGAGACCCAATATGGTTACGTAACCACTAAAAAAGGCAATTCTCCGATTCTCCGAGACTTCTGCAACAGCCTGAGCCTTGCAATCTGCTCGTTGGCAACATTGGACCTGTTCCAGTCTCTGCAATTGGTTTGATCTCATCGACGAAACCACTGCCATTTGCTATCTGAGGTCGCGGGATGGGCGCCGTGGTTTTAGGATCCGTCGCAGTCATTATAACCGCTATATAACACAGTTCCCGAATCCCCTCGTTCGCTGTGCCCTCTTTCGCAATCACCAGACAGACCACGGTTGAGGCAACCACACCAGCACCAATCAATCGACGATTCATCCTGGCATAATGCAACCCGGGCCTTACAATACCGCCGGACAGTACGAGACCGGTGCTAACGGCTGGACTGCCCAGGTGCGTAGCTGCTCAGTGTGTCGTCGCCGTACGGGCTGCTGACGATGCTTTACCAGCACCGAGATGTTCCCAAAGCTGTGCGGAGCCTTCTCAATGCGACGAAGGAGCTGCAGAACTCGCTGAAGCAATGGAGTATATTACGGGCGACGGAGGGCGAGGTCAGCGACGCATACGTGCGCGTCGGCACAGATTTCAACAACGCGATCCAGGCGTTCTCGTACCACTCCATCGATCTCAGGTGCGCCGTCCGTATCCCTTATCGTCTTCTCCCTGCTTACCCGTTTCCCAACAGTGACATACACTCCGTGCCTGGGGATCTGCGCGCGGTGCTCGAGCAGTGTCTGGGCGAAGACCCGTCGACGGAGGCGTACGAGACATTCATCCCGGACGTGCGGCGCATACTGTACATGATGCTGCAGGGTCTAAAATCAAAGCAAACGGCGTACTGGCGGTCGGTCAAGGCTCGGCCGGGTCGTCCTGGCGAGATATGAAGGGTTTTGGAGGGGCGTGATATAGCGGACAGCGGGTGCGATAGGGTGGAGCTATCATTATCGTATATATGTACTCGAGCGTGTAATCGTAATCTCTGAGAACTGGTGCCTTGCATACCGTCATTGTGCAGAGTTGCATCATCCCGCGTTGCACTCGCATTTTGTACCGAAACCACCATCTTGTCTGCTTTTTCTATCTTCGACTGTACATCCACTCGCAGCACGGCGATACCCTGGTCACTGCGTTCAATACAGAACAATTGGGCTAAATGCCGCCCGCAGTCGACCTCGTCGTCGTCTTCCGTTCAGCCATCTCCCCGAGCTTCTCCAAGCAGCAGACACGAGATGATGCACGCAAGGCAGAGCTGCAGTACACGAACCTCCTCGACACCCTGACGAAATCTGGGTTGACCGCCGCAGGACGTCGAGGGGACAAGCAGGGCAATATCCTCGTCTTCGTGTGGTGTCCGCCCGCGCAGCTGACGCGGCTCCTCCAGCGCGATCGGTGTGTGTCCTGCTTAGCGTTGGTTTCCGTGCACTGACGAACGGTGTGTGCAGCCACTCCGACTTCATATACGGTCTGCCCACCTCCATCCTGCCGACCGCCACCGCCGATTTCGACAGCACGAGCGTGACGCCTGCGGAACGTATTCGTCTGGTGCACACATACATCACCGCCGCTGCCACAGAGGGAGGGCTGGGTGTATCTCCGGGAACAAAGGAATGGGATCTAGTAGAGAGTATCATTCCGCTCCACGATAAGCAATTCAACGAGACGTGGATCAAGTCCTGGACGCGCAAGCAGCTGTACGACGTTCAGGTCGACACTATTCGAGATCAGGTGTGTACTGAGTGTTTGCCATACATGCACTACGCTGACCGCGTGTGGCTACAGTTTGGCGACTCCGTCGCTTTATATTTCGCATTCCTCGGCTCCTACACACACGCACTAATCGTCCCTTCCGTTCTTGGTCTACTTACACACTTTTTTCTGACGCCCTATTCTGCACTATACTCAACCCTCCTGCTTTTATGGGCGTGTGTTTATGTCGAATGGTGGCGCGTTCGCGAACGCGTCCTGTCCATCCGATGGGGCACGCGCGGAGTGGCCCGTGTCGAGAAACGACGCGCCCAATACACCTCCGATCGCAGCGCGTGGTGGCAGCGCGACTTTCGCGTGCTCGCCAGCGCGCCCGTCATCCTGGGGTTCGCAGTGCTCCTCGCCGCGCTGCTGACGGGGATATTTGTTGTCGAGGCGTTTGTGACGCATTTGTACACGGGGCCTGGGAGCAAGCTCGTCGTGAGTTCCGCCATCCTCCCCGCCCAGATGTCCGTGTCGTTGCCGTCGGAGCTCATTGTGCGTCCGTACCAGACATTGGCGCCGACGATCCTGTTCGTCGCGCTGGTCCCACCGATTACGGCGGTGTATCAGCGGTACGCGCTGCGCTTCACAAACTGGGAGAACCACGCGCACCAGTCCACGCACGACGCGTCTCTTACCGTGAAGACGTTCGCGCTCTCCGCCGTTGTCGCGTATCTGGGGCTGGCGCTCTCTGCATTCGTATACGTACCTTTTGGACCGTTGGTCATGGAAACCGTGCGCGCTTATATCACCGCAGGGGAAGCACACGTTGCGGATTATGAGGGAAAAGGAGGGTGGTGGATGCAGGAAGGCCGGTCCGTCGAGCTGAATGCGGGCAGGCTGCAGCAGCAGATGTTCGCGTACACCGTGACAAACCAGGCCGTGAACACGTTCGTCGAAATCGGGCTGCCCTACATCCTGCGTTTCGTCGAGTCCTTGCGGAGCGGGAAGCTCAAGCGCACGGAGAAGAAGAAGCGCGTAGCGTTCGAGGGCGAAGAGAAAGGCGGCAAAGAGGAACGCGAGTTTCTGGAGAGCGTGCGGAGCGAGGTTGCGCTGCCCGAGTACACGCTTTTCGGAGATTACAGCGAGATGGTGACCCAGTTCGGATATGTCGTGCTGTGGTCCACAATCTGGCCGCTTGCACCAGGTGCGTCTTTCTCGTGCATGCACCATATGATGCATCTGACACCTTCCGAGCAGTTATGGCCTGCGTAAACAATTTCTTTGAGTTGCGATCTGACGCGTTCAAGATAACGGTGCATCAGCGCCGCCCCGTGCCCACGCGCACAGATTCGATAGGGCCATGGCTTGACACTTTATCGTTCCTCGCCTGGCTCGGTGCGCTGACCAATTCCGCACTCGTCTTTCTCTTCCGACCCCATCACACGACTCCCGAGAGCGAGAACACCACGCACCTCGGCGGTATGGCGGGCCTGGAGGTGCGAGAGCTCCTCGTAGTGGCGGGGACGGTGGCACTCTGCGCCAGCCACGGATACGGCGTGATGCAACGCGTAGTGCGACATGTCGTAGAGCGGTTTGTGTGGACGGGGAGCCCGGAGGTGCGGGTAGCGGAAATCGGGGAACGTGAGGTCAAGGAACGGTACTTGCGGGACGTATGGGCGGAGAAGGATGCGGTTGTAGCGGAGAAGCAGGATGCCGCGGTGGCGAGCCGTGACGCGGATGTGGACGCGGACGCCGCATTCTGGTCGTACGATGAGGGATTGGAGGAGATCCAGAAAGCTGTTAAGGACGCGTAGGCGCCTATGGTATAGACACTTCCTCCTCTCGTACTCGGACAAAGGATCTACTTGTACATCTATCTTGCATAATGCTTCTTCTAGTATGGTGCGTGTGTGCCTCGTCTCACTGTGTACGCATCGTTCAGATATGTCTCCCTTTAGCACCCATATGCTGTGGGGAACCATGTAGCACCTCGGACTTGACGTCATGCTAGGTTTAAATAAAAGGGCTTTGCGCTGGTACGTATCTTTCGCCTTCGGTGTTTTGCGCTAAAGGAACCCACGGGCAGAGCCGCAATCATACACTGTGCAATCAGTGTTGTGGACAAAGGAAATGTGCACCATTGTGTCCCACACAAAGCTACATCGCGCGATGGTATATATTCCACTGGTTGTCGTTGTCGACCTGCCAATCTCAACCCCCCCTTGCCCATTTCGCAACAAGTGTTCATTCCCATAAGGTCCTTGGTGAGTGTTTGAATATTGTATTTTCTATGTACAGCTGACACTTGTCGAGTACAGAGCTCGTGGCCTGAACGTCCATTATGGCCGCATCAGTTGCAAGGGCAAGACGCCTCCCTCCAGAGCTTACGGACATGATTATACATCTTGCGGGCTATGACTCATTCTTTGCGTGCGCACTTGTGTGCAGGTCTTGGGTCGCCGCAAGCCGCCAGTATTTTCCCGACCCGACAATTTCCTTTGGGTCTACGAGAGACCTGGAGAGAGCTACGCAATTCTGCAGGCTGCTTGAGTCACCACATGTCGCCATGAAAAACTTCGAGCGCATTTACATCCGAGACGTCGAGGATGAGGACGTCGATTTGTTGCGGCGCATCATCTCCCATCTTCACAACATAGGTGAATTGACCATACAAGGCGAATGGGGCTCGATCGCATCGCAAGCCTTCGTGGGAAGTCCTATGGCCTCGACTGTCATTGAGCTATTCGTGACATACGGGGCGTATTTTGAATCCCACACGAGCTTTCTCGAGCTTTTGGGCACGTTTTCGTCTGTGCAAAGACTTGACATCGACGGCGACATAACATGCTCTGCGTCACCGGACAACTCTTATCCCCCATGCTGCCTGACCAACCTCAACTATCTATACATATACTCCCCCCAGGTCGCGGAATTTCTTCCGATGTGGCTCGTGCGGGCCAAGGATCTCTCGACCCTCAGCGAGGTGGATCTTGGCCGCGCAGGATTGATGAGCTGGGACCCTATCAATCAACTCCTTAAGCACGTAGGGGAGGCCTTATCGAGACTCACCATATGCGCCCACGATCCCGAATGGCCAGAAGACAACGGTGCGTAGCAAATATCTTGTCTGTGTACCTAGTTTCATGACTCTAGTGCTGACGCGCCGATGAACAGATTTCTCCCCGGGCATCATTGACCTGTCTCATAATTCGGCACTCCAGTCTCTTACACTGCGGTTGTACGTTGCCACGGTATGGGAGGAATACGACGGCGACCCAGCGGGGAAGGTGGATCGAGTGTGCTTGCCCCGGGTGATCTCCATGATGTCCTCTTCCAGCCTCATGAATCTCAATATCGAGATCAGCGATGGGACCAGGAAATATGGACACGCCATGGACGAGGACTGCATCTACGACTTACTCGTCACGAATGGCGTCAAGTGGGCCGAGCTTGATAACGTGTTGACAGCGCCACGATTCGACTCCCTTCGAAAAGTGAGGATTTATTATGGGGGTGAGTCAAACCTGGCGTCCGTTGATACGGCTATTCGCCAGAGCATGTCGCACACCGTGGACCGTGGTATCCTCCGCTTCCACGGCGGGAACGAATTTTTTGTTTAACACCTTCAATGATTGTACCTTTGTGAATCCTTTCTAAATGCACCTCGTCTAAGCTACGTCAGCCGGCGATAGATGGAAGACGATGCTGCCAGTGTTTCTGCAGTGGCACGAGTTCGGGAACCAGGACGACTGGCATGACAGAGTATCCTCAGTCAGCATGTTAGAGGCCGCATTAGGCATTCAATTTTGGGGTGTTGCTGCGTGACTGGCCGACCGAACGAGAAGCGACATAAAGGAAGTTACTGCCAGCATATTCGGTGCGAGAGGTGTAGCGTTCTCAGATATAATGCTGCAAAAAGCGTTGTAGCAAAGTCCAAGTACGGCACCGCTCGTCCCGCCACCAAGTCACCGCGAACGCACGTAAAAAAACACAGTCATATATCGGATAGAGGGAGCGCACACTTATTTGAGTAAACGATCAAGCAATGCCGAGGTACGCTTTGGACCCCCACGGCTCGTCCTATGATACCCCAAGAATGAGTACGAGTACGCTATGCATGTGGATGTACTTACCCCAAATTCTCCATCCTGCGGCCTTTGAGGTCAGACGTACGCGTGGAGCGGAGCGCATAGCGTAGACGGAATGGATGGGGAGCAACAATCAGCACTCGGAGCGCTCAGAAATAGAGGGCAACTTACTCGAGGAACAACAGCTTCGTGGGATCCTTGAGGTCAATGGTCCAATTGGCGGCGTAATGCGTGTCTCCTCGTTGGCCGAACATGATACCGAGGAGGAGTCCGAATCCCTGAACATAGTTTTTGTTTTATGAATGGAAAGAGTCACAGTCAAGAGACGGTCAGCGGGCTATCAGTGGTATGTGTTTGCGCCACGTACATCCGCGCGGAGAGTTTTGGCTCCCCATTTCGCTACTTCGGCCTTGAATACTATATTGGACAATAAGCGAACGCGACCCCTGCAGTCTGCCCATTGATGGGCGCGTACCGAACGCAAAATCCTGGTTGTCAAATATCTCTGGGCGCCATTTAGTAGTCTCGAGGTTGGAGGCGTTCCAGATCTCGAGGAGCACGGCCTGTGGGAGGGCAAGATAACTAGGTACACCACCTCGATAGTGAGAACTAACGAGAGAACGGCAATATGCAATACACGCACATGCTATCGAACTGGTATCCGCTGAACTTCGGGCCGATGACTGGGTTCCGGAGGAGAGTCTCGTGCACTTCTTCGCCTGTGAAGCTGACTTTCTCGACGAGCCATTGCTGATGCGGGTTCGTACTCTTCCAGGATCCAGTGTGGCCGACGATCTTTGTGCCGTTCTTGCTGTTCCTGCGGGATTTGACCACGGCACTTTCAGTCGGACATCACGCACTTCGTGTTATTAGAAGCACGACATACCCTTCAGACAAGGTGAGGAACGCTGAGCATAGTTTCAAAAGAACGGTCATTTAAAGTCCTGAACCGAATAACGTTCGAGCAACGTACATTTGCCGATGAAGTTTTGGAGCCTAAGGAAAGAGTGTGCTCAGTATCGCATAAGAACAGCGTCTCGTTGGATATACGAACTCACATGTATGTCTTGCTATCCCCAGGAGCTGGGAGTATGACCCAGCGCTGCCAGGCATCGTTCGTGTTCTGCCAACCTACGACCGGCGTACCGTTTGTGTGGTTGCCTATCGAGCACAGAATGCGCGTCATGCAATAGAACTGTCGAGAAAACAAGAGCGCGCACCGTTGGGTAGGGTGAGGTAAGTCCCGTCCTTGATATTGCGCAGCTCATAGGTGTCCGTCGCACTGCTGAACGGCAAAATGTACCATAGCTGGTCAAATATACCCTGTTCCTGCTGCCACTCGGCCGATGTCACAACCTTTGCATCTGTTATGAGTATCGCGTTAGTGTCTGCAGTGCGTGCATAGAAGATTGACTGCATGCCGTCTTCGGAGCCTCCTGGAGAGGGGTCAGTATAATCATATGCCTGACAAAATGAAACCAAGCTGGACAAACCGTTGCCGAGCGTGAGCGAGACATCGGGGGCACCTGCGTACGAGATTCTGTCTGGTGTCGTAGGTAATGTAAGCGAAGGAGATGGGGTTGGTGAGCCGAGGATAAAGCAACTGACATATAGCGCGATCCAGAGGCATTTTTGATGAGGCGTGTTGAGTTGGGGGCCATGGGGAGGGATGGACACGTCTTTATATACTTGTGGGGATAGGCACAAGTGCAAGAAACGTATCAAGGTCAAATATGCTTGTCCGCGCGTAGACTTGTCACTAGCGTGCTCCTGCATCTTGTTTGGAAATTTCTGTCCGGGCAGGTGACAGACATGTCATCCCTCGTCGGGGGTTTATGAGCTACGATTGGCATCTGGGCGCCTAATGCTTGCGAGGAAACGGCGAACTACATGATAAAGGATCGTAAAGGTGTTAGTCGGTCTGACGAAGGGACATGTGAACACCGATGAATGCATACACACTGTGACATGGTTCCTGCGGCGCAGGCACATCGGCATGCATACTGTCCGTGCCGACTAGGCCCCGACGCATCCAAGCAACTGAATTTGAGCTTGGTCTGAGGGATAGGCCTAGTATGGTGCAGGAGTAGAAGCTGGAAGGTCGTAAATCTGGCCTTGAGTGGTAAGGCGACGGACAGCATGTTCAATGTCGTTGAGTGGTGTGCCGCGGTGCGCGACGAAGGCTTCGAGAGTCGAGACCACTACGAGACAGTGCTGTTTTAACAGCTCTGCTACGGAAGCGAGTAAGAATTTTTGATAGGCGTACCTGGGGCGTACCTTACACAAGACTCAAGAGAACGTAGGGTGGACGCCACATACTTTCATTACTGCCAGACGTCTGGATGGATACTGCGCACTGCAGTAACCGATAATCGATAATGAATTATTGAATATCCGCGATCCGTCAAAGTTCAAGCAAGACTTTGTGATATTCAAGTTGATGGTCAGACAAGGATATCCGAGCCCGCGAGGTTGAAGGAATTGTTTCGACGGCTGCTAAGGGAGACTAAGTTGATGCTACTTGAAATGGAGTCTATCATCATCATTTTAATCACCAAGAAAACCGTACCAGCAGCTTGGAAGACCACTAGTACAGACAAAGGTAGGTCAGCGATATACGGCGGGAAGGAACATGCGCACTTACCAGCTTTGATATGAACAAGCTTAAGGTCTTGCAGCAAACTCAAATCCCGCCGAAAACGTAGCTCGCAGCGTAGGCGGGCTAGGTACGAAGAATGCAGACTGCATCGATTGTCGATTCAATTTGATATAGAGTCCATGGACAGCCCATGGAGGCAGGTATGTACATGGAAAGCGGCAACCGCAGGGAAATGGAATTGGAACGAGCGAAAGCGAAAGATGGGCTTGGGCAATTGCGGGTCGGAAAGTGTACTGCTTATGTAATCCATTTACTAGTGAACGCGACTTTGAAAGTGACACAGGTCCGCCTTTCAGCCTAAACATGTCCTATGCACACAGAATCAGCTTGAAAAAAATTGTTCTAGGTCTAGTAGCTACACTAGATGACAGTGTATATGTTTTCCGTAGCTACATGAGCCGATGTGATGGAATAATGTGATGCTCTGTGCTATTATAGCTGTGCAGCCTGAGCTTGAAGGCTACTTGTATCGTTCTCTTGCGCCTTTGATCGAAAGATTTGGTGCAGGCATCAATGGGATAAGCATCCGCACATTTTTCGGCGTTGCAGGTCGCATAAGGCATAGATACTCGTGCTCGGTCATGCAGCTGGAGCGACCTCGGAGCTCTAATTTGCGTCGTTTGTTGGGGATTATTGTACACAAAGACACGAGTAAATGATGAAGTCAAATACGAGACAAGTACGGGAGGTGCTATGCATCAGTGCATGACAATATGGCAGGAGGTCGAGAGGTCAGGAAAATACGCGCCCCGCGGCGCGTCGCGGCAGTGAGCAAACGCGCCTGTGGCTGACTGTGGCTGAACTCTGCCCGCGTCTATATGCTCTGCACGGAAACATGTATGCAGGTTTCCTCGCTTGCTGGATTGCTTCAGTTACCACAGCAAAAACACTTGGAAAGAGTAAATCTGTGATATGATTGCAACAGAAATCTGTTTCCCTTCCATTTGCTCTTGATCTGCTCAGTGAACACGTCCTTTACACCGAATAAAACAAAAAGAAAAAAATCCTTTGCAATCATATCACAGAAAAGGTATATACAAGCAAATTCTTCTCCCAAAGTTTCTGCCAAAGCGAACATACGAGGATGGGTACGTGTTTCCGTGAGCTGTACCATTCAGACGCGTCGAAATGCGTACATGCCAGCACTGCCACAATCGTGCGAACTTATTTTGGGAATAGGGAATTGCCCAAGCCCACGAAAGAGGATTGCGAAATACTTCGAATTCCGAGACGCGCAATCGACGGACGCGTCCTGTCGGGCGGCCTCTGCGTCCTGATTACTCTATACCATTCCTTCCTTCCGTCGTTCAAAGTCGAGCAGGCGACAATGCTCAAATGTCCTGTGCAGTCTGGTTCTGTGTCTCGGGAACTACTGGGCTACTGGTTACGGTCGTCGAAGGCAAGGTATGTGGGATTCGCTCCAATTATATCGTGTACTACTAACGGCCACTTTGGTATGATAGAATCGCGCAGAAGCAAAATAGCATTGGCTTTGAGCATGACTAGCATTGCGGGTCTTGCGGGTCTTGAAGTCAATGCACTAGGGAGGCCACCCATGCGACCGCGGAAGCCTGAGGATGACCGTCGTTCCGATGTAATAAGGTGCGTCATACCGTTCCCGATCAGCTGTCGAAATGTGTTCAGCATCGTCCAAATGCACCGGGGTGCATGGCACTGCGCTCTCCAACCTGCCGCTAGTACGAGCTACTCAGGTATCGCATGGATAGCAAGGACATATATCGCAACCTGGGCCTATTCAAAACCACTCTGGTAGAGCGCGCGCCGATATGCATCCGCATTTGAATCACATCTGCCGAAGGAATTTACATCCGCGTTTTAAATTGGGCGGGAGTCATCCGTGCCGCGGCGTGAATGGTCTCGTCTGCGGTTTAAGTAGCCCCTCTCGGTCCTTCAATTTTCGCCTCCTCTATCTGACACCCCCCTTACACCCACCTGCGCCTATACCCCTGCATATCGCACAAGTTTCATCTCACCCCCTTTACCACAATTTACCCCACACGCGTCAGCAATGGCTCACACATACCCATACCCTGACATGAATGCGTTTGCGTCCGGATACGGGCTGTTCGAGACTGACAGCCTCCCGCTGCACATGCAGAGCGACGGACGTAGCAGCAACAGGACCCCGCCGCATGAAGATCTCGTCGCTGCATACCTATCGTCATCCTCTGAGTCGCCATCCACGCCGTCGGGAATCGATGCATTTGAATCGGAGTTCGGCGGAGATTTCGTCGATATGGGCACGCATAGCGGAATGAACCCGTACGGTGACGACAATGGGAACGGCGCAGGGTTGTTCTTCGACGTCGCCATACCTGAACAATGTGTAGCGCTCGCGGACGTCTCACCCCCACCGTCGGAGCCGGTCTCTCCACACGGCGTGTCAGCCACCATTGAACAGCACCCTTCCTCGCACTCTCAGAAGACCGCAGAGATCGAGGCCGACGGCGACAACGACCGTGACGCAGAAGGCTCTCCCGAGGTCGAAGAGCCGACAGCCATCGATGTGGACCCCAAATCACCGTCCCCTTCGTCAGCAGGTGACGGGGATGACGAATCCGCGTACTCTCCGTCCTCGCCGTCATCCGACGCAGGCTCTAACTACTCTGCGGAATACCGCAAGCCTACCTCCCCGCACCAGCGATCGCCCAGCTATCACGGCAACGTCGGCGGGCCCGGTCCTGGCCGTGGCGCCCCACCGCCTGTGCCCGTGCCTAACCTGACCAAGAAATCGCGCGGCCGCAAGGTGCCTACGTCGTCCGCAGGGGCGCCTCCCGCGAAGAAAGTGCGGAGCTCGCTCAGCACACGCACGCGCGCAGCCACTGGCGTTGCGGATACATCGTCTCATACAGAAGAGCGGTCGGTCGGCCGGGGGTCCAAAAAGCGCACGTATACGTGTGTGGTACCCGGGTGCGGCAAATGCTTCGTCCGCGGCGAGCACCTGAAGAGGCACGTTCGCAGTATCCATACCTGGGAGAAGCGTGCGTTTTCAGTCAATACATGATCTTCATTGTGCCACACTGATTGATATGCATGTCCGCTTTAGCTTATGCCTGCCCGCACACTGGATGTGGCAAGCGCTTTAGCCGTCGCGACAACCTTGGACAGCACGCCCGCGTCCATTCCAGCTAGATGATCGATCCCTTGCATAACTTATATCTATTTATTCTCTCTTTGTACCGGCGTCTCGTGTGTCATGAGCTTTTGTCTCTTCACTTGTTTTGTTGCTACTGCGTTGTGCTGTTATCAGGTCACTCAATCCATCGGACCCGGACTGGAATGATTATCTCCCTATTCTCATTCACCCGCTTCTCACAATGCTGGCCGGCTATTGCTTGATAAACGATGACAAGTCACAGATTATCTTATGATAATTATATATGTCCATAAATGGATGAAGCGTTGAGTAGGGAAGCCGCTGCCACACAACACCAAACAACCGCTGGCACAGCTTGCTTCGAATTTCTCCCGCGAACTTACGGTTGTGTCTCTATTATGCTCACCACCTCGGTCTTGGGCATTTATATCCTAAGGCCATTAGGCTCGTCTCCAGGATATAGCTACATGGTGCCAGGGCATATGTTCTACACTTGATTTTCCCTTCGCTAGGGAAGCGAGTCGCGTAACGGCCCTGTTCAATAGGTGACGTGTATTTATCTCACACAATATCTATCGAGCTACTTACCCCAAACTGCCTTAGTTCTTTCTCGAGGCTATCCATCTCGACTGATTCTTTTTTTGCATGTGGCATCGAACACAGCGCTTTTCTGCATTTTCTGTACTTCTCCTTAAAGCTACTACCATCATTGCGGTGCAGGTGGGATTAACGAAGAGCAGTGCTGAGACCGGTCCACATAGATAATGGCGAAACCTGCTCTTCTTAATCCCACCCTGTTCCGTAAACGATGGGGCGTGCATTGGAGGATACAGAATACTCCGCAGTTGTTTGTGGCTCATCGGCATCGTTCATGTCTGAAGGAACAATCTTCCGTGTTCACGAAAAACCTTCCGCCCTGTGTGCTTTCGAGAACGCTTTGCGAGAATACATTGAGATATGTTCACTTCCAATGGTAGTCTGATAACAAATATCAACTTGACCGCACATTTTTATAAACATGGTACGAGATCACTGCTCCCACTTCATCCTTGAACTCCTATAACTCGACCAACCCGACAGGTATCAAGCTCGGGTCGACTATCTCCAGGCCTCCAAAGCGAGCCATGAGCTCGTCGCCGTATAATGCTACAACCCACCTATCGTAATAGTCCATGGAATGCGCCTTGTATGCAGCGATATGCAGTGTTGGTGGCAAATCGACCCTGCGCTCGTCGGGAACGTTCAGCAGCGACTGGTAGCACACATCCCAGCCAAGCAGTCGTGTCTCGCGCGCAGTGGATGTAGATGCGGATGTGTATTCTTCGAAGGACATAAACAGCGGGCGAGGGACCGAAGCGGGCGGGTGGCCAGGGGACCTCGTAGTGGAGCTCAGCCACTTCTTGCGCATGTCTTCGTAACGCAACATGTCCAACTCCATCTCCCGCGCGAACGCATTCTCTGGGTCGCCGAGGACTCCTTGCCGGATGGCGAGCGGCGCAATCATGGGATTGTGCAGTTCTAATCCGCCATTCCCAATAGCGGTGTAGAACCAGCCTTCAGGAAGGTTGTGCGCGCCGAACCGCTCACCGATGACCCTCCGGAGATGTCCAACCGCCCCGTCTGCGCTGTCGAATAGCTCGCGCTGGATGCGCGCCAGCGTGTCGATGATGTCGTCTACGTGTACGCGGCCAAGGCACGAGGCAGGCGTCCCACCGAAGTTGCGCCTGAAGAATGCCATGTACTTGTTATACGCGTTCACCCACCCGAAGACGGATTTTGTCGCACTGAGCTGGCGGCGAAGCTCAGCGATGTGCTTGTCCACGTATTGCTGGTCGATTATAAACCGCGCGGCCGCAGGGCTGAATCGAAGGAACCCCCAGCGGACGTCCCCGGTGGGCAGTCGGGGGTCGAGCATACTACCCACACATGCTGAACCGGTCTTGCTTGTGTTGATCTTCAGGCCGACGATGGAGGCATACCGATTGATCTCCTCCCACGCTCTGGTGCATTTGTCGGGGTTCGCATTCCAAAACCAAATATCGTCATGAATACGATAGAGGAACAAGCCGTCCGCGCGCTGATTTACGGCGAAATCTACGACGAACAAGACGAGTTCTCCGAAAAGCGCGCTGAGTGCGTAGCTAATGGGAGTCCCGCGCTTCCGGACGCGTACACTTCCTTCGGGATCATCCTTGAAACGCAAAGGGGCCTCGAGGAACGTCTGGAAGAAGTTCAGCCAGCGATTCGGGATGCCAAAGAACTCTAAGATGGTGAGGATCGATTCATGTGGGAGGGACGGACCGAACCACTCCAGATCTGAGCAGACGATGGTGTGTTGTCCGTGGATCGCCTTGTTGAGCAGGCACTCGGTCGTCATATGGTGTAGCAGAATTTCCGTGACGGGCCTTTCGCTTTTGGTGGTGCTTGCTTCGGATCCATCGTACACCGGCGTAGAGTGGACAGTATCCCGGAGCTGACCGGCCAGAAACTGAGATCCACGCAGCAACTTCCTACGCGCCTCGATGGTACGCATGGAGGCCGGCGTCTCGTTACAGAAATATGAGCGCCTACCAAGCTCCTGCTCGGACAGCGAGGGCAGGCTTGGCTGCCATGCCTCACTCGCAAACACCTGCCTGAACGCCTCCTTGAATTTTACCTGCCATCGACATCCGATGTACGTCAGGAAGAGCGCATCCAGAATGTCGGGGTCCGTAAATGCGCGGTACTTGCCGTTCAGGTGGCGACGCATCTCGACGACGATTCCATCCGTGGGCCAAGCCCAGGTGTCGAGGCCAACGAGGCGCATGGTCAGCACAGAGGCAACCTCCTCGAGGACCGTCGGATTCTCGCAAAACTCTCGAAGCGTCGTGCGTTTATTCTCGTCCATCAGCTCGGACGCGAAGAGCGCGTCTATAGCCCAGGACACGTCGGAGGCGGTGATTTTGGAGCGCTGAAGGGTGTCGGCGAAGATCCCAATCTCCTCCCGCATATCGTGCAAGGCTTTCAGATTGACGTTGCCGGAAAAGAGGTCGGTGAGGTAGGAGGTGAGAGCTTCGAGGTCTACGTCGGCCGGTTCGAAGATGATAGAGCTGAGGCGTTCCGTCTGCTCATGCGCTTCCTTCCTCCCTACCTCCACAAACGTCCCAGTAGCAATGGACCCTTCCTTACCCTTAAGCATCGCGGTGGTAACGGAATCCCCGCTCGACATCCACTCGTTGAAAAGCCTGCCAAAGAGCGTAGCGGACTCGAATCTCGCTAAGGAATAGCGGATATGGGCCTCGAGCGTGTCAGCCCAGCTCCTCAACACCTCTTTGCTGAAGCTGGGATCCTTCTTGGCTTGTAGCAGCCAGACGTCCATGTTCGAGAGGTGGAGCTTCGATCCGATGGCGGAAAGGGTCGAGGCATCGAGTGCGCCCGAGCCAGACCACGAGCCTACGGCATCGAGCAAAATCTCGACTTTGCGCACAGCATCCGTCTCACCGACAATAGCGGCTTCTTCAATTACCTTCGCATGGCGTTCGTAGAGCATGCGCTGCTTGTCGAGCTCCTGAAGT
Source organism: Plicaturopsis crispa FD-325 SS-3 (assembly GCA_000827205.1). Classification (NCBI taxonomy): domain Eukaryota; kingdom Fungi; phylum Basidiomycota; class Agaricomycetes; order Amylocorticiales; family Amylocorticiaceae; genus Plicatura; species Plicatura crispa. The sequence continues at coordinate 205,678 of KN832563.1, read as the reverse complement.
TTGATAGTCGTGATAGATTGTAAGGTCTCACCGAAAGCAGCGGAAGGTACTGACCTAAAAGCACGTCAGATCTGCTTTTTCCAGATTTATTGGAGAAAAATAAACCTGAGCGATGTATACGTATGCACTCCTCGCACCGACCGGCCGCGAGGGAAGGACAGTCCGCGTCCTCTGCCTCTGCCTCGAATGGGAGCTGGCATGCTATAAGGATGTGATGCACGGGATAGTTGCGACATATCTCGAGAGTAGACTTGGAATCGAGGGATGGGAAATGGAGAAGGTAGAAATGAATGCTTTTGCGATCTATACTTATACGCAACCGACGCGGCAGAGTCATGCGAAAGAGTCGGAAAGACCAGCGTCAGCACGACTCATCCGGAACAGAAGACTCACCGCTTGATGTGCCCTGCGGCTCCGGGCCCGACGGTTCACTGCACGTGCTTAGCAGGTACGCCGTCATGTTAAAGTTATACTGATATAGTCGAGGTAAACGATACACTAGCACTAAGACAATAAGGTACATACAGGGGAGCGAGATGGTGTCTGGTAAGCACGGCACGCGTACACCACGTATACAGAAACGTAGCAGTGCTAGTCTTGGGTCACACGAGGTGGCACATCTCGTATAGTCATCTGGTGAGAGACGGCGACGAGTGGCCAGTTCTGTGAGCCTGACGGTCTGTAGATACATGTTAGCTACCATCCGCACGCAAACCGAGCGCGCTCACAAATCATCTTTATTCGCGTCTCTTTTGCGCAAGATGAAGCTCTGGTCGCATATAAGACTGTGCTTGCGCTGCCGGTCCTCGATCTTAGTGCAAGCAGTCAGAAGCCACTCCATGGTTTCCCGTATGTATACTACGTCGTAGTCGATCGTCGCGGGCTCGCTGTGAGGGCAAAATTTATGTGGACCGAACGTGAGGATGGCTCCCATGATTTCCAGGCGGCCTTGTTTGATGCCAAGTTTGTTGTCTCGAGAACCTGGGATGAACGGGTCAGTCTGAGGCGACGGGAAGATGCCATGGAGATTTATACCTGTCGCAGTCTCTCGGGTCCGTGACCGGGGCGCGAAGAGCTCTGCTTTGGACGGCGCGGAGCTTGAGCTCACATCGTTAAGACGGTATGAAAACAGCGCGCTTTGCGCATAAGCGCTCGTGAGCGCCGATCGGTCGTGGTCGAACATTTGAGTATATCTACGAAAGTCAGTCACGGCGTTCGTAAGAGAGAGCTAGGCAGAGCGCACCGAGAAAGGAACTCAAGAGCAGGCTTGTGCTCGTTGAGGATATCCTCCGATATCTTGACTGTTGCATCGCCCGTCGCAAGTGGACCAAGCCCCGTTGGGACTGTGGGTGTGTCACTGTTCCTGGTTTTCTGAGTGTCATGCGATGCCACAGGCGCTGGTAAATTTGATCCGCTGGCGACAGTATCCACGCCGCTGACAGACCCAGTGTCCAATCTACGAATTTGGTGTTGTTCGGTCGATGCGGGGACTGAAGTTTGGGCACTGGATATCGGCTTGGATTTCGCGGAGGCGGGAGTGGTAGATTCAGTGTGACCACGTTTTCTCGGCGGCGGCCGTGGTGGGGGTATCACCCGGGGCGGCGAGTCATCGTCGATTATGATCACATCATTGTTCGAAGGCCTTTTTGCCAAGGACGTCGAAGGGGGCGTCTTTTTCTGCATGGAGTTTCGTTGGTTGGCCGCATTGACTTGCGCGATGGTGGATGCAAGGGAAGAGTTTTCAGGTTGCAATGTGTCGGACCAGATTGGCACATCGCTTTCCCTGTTTGTGTGTAAGCATCCCTCCTCGAAAGAAGATACTGAGGCTCCCGTACCAATCTATCACCATTCCATCCGCTCTGGAGACACGAGTGAGATGATATTCTGGGTGATATCAGGCGGGAACTTGCCTAATGAACGACCGAATGGGTCTGATTCCTTTCATCTCGAGCTTGCGTCGTTCTCTAGCCGCCCAAGCTGCTCTATTCCTTTGGCAGTCCGGATGCGATTTTTGACACTCCGGTGGCATGGGAGCGCAGTGTTTCGCACCTGACGTGAGCAGGGTCCGCGAGGGCCTCAAGGGAGCGGGACTCTCTTCTCGTTTGACAGAAGATCTTTCTATTGGCTTCGCAGCCGACATTGCTGTGGCTGACGGTGACTTCGACGAGGTCTGCTCGGGATCGATGTCCAACCGTCTCCGCTTTGCACTCGAGGGCAGACTTGACTGTGGGTGTGAGTCGGGTGCGCGTGGTTCCCGACTTCCTCCATTCGCACTCCATCCGGAATCCCGTCTGCGTGGCACAGGTCCTTGACTCGCGGTGCTACGTCGCTCGCTGGTGGGTGTATTGGACTGCGAGCCCTCGAAGTTCGCGACTGAAGTGGGTGCTGGTCGCTGATTGCGTCCAATCGATCGCCATGGTTCCGACGACATATTGTGAGACAAATGGAGGTGTTAGCTCGCAGTTGCAATCATTTGGTGAAAGCAGCAGGTATATACTGGTACTCTGTGCTTGTGCTAAGCGCTAAGCAAGGTTGCAGTCCAAGCTTGGTTCAAGCCGAGTTCAAACAAAATTAAGCAGAAGAAAATGGGTGGCGCCACCGTGACCGCGTCGCGGCTTGACTCAAGCGCGTTTTCCTTCCGTGCCGTGGCGCGCTGTTCCCGAATCGCCGGCGCCATGCCTGCTACAGCCTCGAGCCTCATGGGTTTCATTGCAATTGATCGCACCCAGGGACGCTTTGACCCTGCAGCCACGCCGTCCTACTCGAGCTTTCAACATTTTCGAGGAGACCGGGGATTGGATTATCTTTGCCAAGTATGAAGCGAATGATAAATCCGGGCAGCGGGCGAAAGCACACTAGTACTGGATCCGCTGAAGCCAGTCGCATCAACAGTGGGTCAGACCCCGCGACGTGCGCTCGAGTCTGTGGACTCAGAGGGTGGGTGGCTCGTGCCGGGAGGCCAAGGTCGGCATATAAAATGCCTACAAATCACAGAACTGACCATTTTCCCGTCTTTTCTCAGTGCTCCGGCCACCCACACTCGTTTATACCATACACTCCTTCTACAAGTGATATGAGGCTTCAGAAAGTGGCGCTGAGCCGCGCCGTTGCACTATGCGTGGTCGTCGCGTCTATCGCAGGCGTGAGCGCTCACCGCGACAGGAGCGCTAGGCATGCTCAACTTGGGAGGGACCTCTCCCAACTTCTGGTCTCATCCTCCGTTTCCAGTTCCGCCTCAGCTACCTCTTCCTCCACTTCCGTATCCGTGTCTGCATCGAACACTATCTCGTCAAGCTCTAGCTCGTCCTCCATCTCGTCGTCTAGCACCATCGTCTCTTCGACGCAGGCGTCCACTTCACAACTTACTTCGACTTCGGCTTCGGCTTCAGCTTCGGTATCAACATCGTCTTCCGCTAGCGCCTCTGCCCCATCGGCCACCAGCACACAGACCACCCCCAGGATTCCGTCGAAGCCAATCTCCGGCGATGGGGGCTGGGCGTCTGCAGCAGCCAAGGCAAAATCCTTTGTTGCAGGCCTCTCTCTCGAGGAAAAGGTCAATCTTACTACTGGAGTTGACACCGGAGGAAGGTACGCCCTTGAATTCTCAAGCCTACTGTTCACTTTTCACATATTGACCCGTCGCCTCTCCCAGATGCGTAGGCGAGACTGGCCGCATTACGCGTCTCAACATGGATGGGTTCTGCTTGCACGATTCGCCCGTAGGCGTTCGCGACGCGGCTTTCGTTTCCGTGTTTCCCGCTGGCATTAATGATGCTACGACCTGGGACGCGGGACTCATGCGTAAGCGTGGTGAGGCGCTCGGGGCGGAGTTCCGCGGCAAAGGCGTGCATGTTGCCCTTGGCCCGATGATGAATCTCGCACGAAACGCGGCGGGCGGGAGGAATTGGGAAGGCGGAGGCGCTGATCCATTCTTGGCGGGTGTGCATGCTGCCCAGAACATCGAAGGGATGCAAAGCCAAGGTGTCATCGCTTCTGCAAAACATTTGTGAGGCCGCCTCTGCAACTACATATTCGTGGCATCTTTTCTGACTATTTTTACAGTGCGTTGAACGAGCAGGAGCATTACCGTGGTAGCGGCCACGGTGAAGCTGTGAGTCTTTGTGTCGCTTCCGTTACCTTTCGAACCTCTACTAATCAGGCCAACGCTAGTACTCGTCCAACCAAGATGATCGTTCGTTCCACGAGCTCCAACTGTGGCCATTCGCCGAATCTGTCCGCGCTGGCGTCGGCTCTGTGATGTGCGCATACAACCGTGTTAACCAAACGTACAGCTGCGAAAATCGGAGACTGTTGAACGACGTTTTGAAGGAGGAACTCGACTTCCAAGGCTTCGCATTGAGCGATTGGGCCGCTACAGAGTCGCTGTACGATGCCGTGTTCAACGGGTTGGACGTCAATATGCCCGGTATGGTTTTGCGTTCATCTTTAGAAGACACAAGGGGACTTACTCCATGACCTTTGAATACAGGGTTCGCCGATTGTGCGTAATACGACCTTTTAGTCAAACAATGGTTCACTAAAAAACATTTCTGCATAGATTCGAACAAGGACGAGCCGAACCCCGCTGAGTCCACGGGTGGGTACTGGGGCAAGCACCTTGTCGATGCCGTTCGGAACGGAAGCATCCCGGAGTCTCGTCTCGATGATATGGTACGTATATAGCTCTCATCGTTCTGGTTTATGCTGACACCCGCTGAAAGGTCACGCGCTTAATGGCGGCACATTACAAGCTCGGGCAGGACAAAGGATTCCCTCCAGTCAAGTGCGTTTCATTTGGTGCAGAATTTGACTTTCCTGCTGATTTGTATCATCGTATCGTAGTCTCAAGTATCCTCAGGCGAACCCGTACTACTCGAACGGCCAACTCGTCAATGAGCCTGTTGATGTCCAGGCAGACCATTACAAAATCATTCGCGAGATCGGGAGCGCCTCTACCGTTCTGCTCAAAAATCTCAACAACAGTCAGTAAAACTTCGTGTCTTTCTCGCTGTGTGTGACACTGATGTGTCGCATCGTTAGCCTTGCCTCTCGATTTCAGCAAGTTCAAGAGCATTGGAATTTTTGGTAGTGATGCAAGTGGAAACCAAGATGGACCGAACGGATGCGACGCTCGTGCCTGTGACCAGGGTACACTCGCCGTTGGATGGGGCAGTGGAGGTGCGCCTTTCCATGACTACCACTGTTCCGCATGCCTCATCTTTGATTCCAGCCGGTCAGTTCCCGTATCTCATCACGCCGTACGAAGCTATCTCCTCGTATGTGCATGCGCATCGCCCCGCTACTGTTGTGCAAGTGCGTCCAGCCTCCCTTGTTCCCATGGATAGCCCTGATTTCCACGTACCAGGCCGTGTCCAACGATTGGAATTACGCCTCGGTCGGTAACACTGCAGACCACATGGATGTATGCCTCGTGTTTGCGAACGCGGACTCGGGAGAGCAGTGAGTGCCATAGCCTACAGGTGCTATCTGGATGACGCTGAAGTGCTCACCGACACCCATCTCAGATATCTCACCGTGAACGGAAACCAGGGTGACCGTAACCTGAGTTTTTATGCCTATACATGTTTCAATGCTCTCGGTCTTACTGAATATGTAGGACCTTAACCTTTGGAACGGCGGCGACACCCTCATCTCTACCGCGGCATCGCATTGCAAAAACACCGTCGTCGTTCTCCATACCGTCGGCCCCGTTCTGATGGAGAGCTGGTACAACAACCCGAACGTCACTGCCATCCTGTATGCGGGGTTGCCTGGTCAAGAGAGTGGCAACTCGATCCTTGACATTCTCACCGGAGCTGTCAATCCGTAAGTTCTGCCCCGCGTCTAGCTCCCAAATTTGCTTTGATGATGACTCTCATAACCCAGATCTGCCCGTCTGCCGTATACGATCGCAAAGCAACGAAGCGATTACGCCTCCGATATTCTTGTAGGCCAAAGTTCCCTGCTTCCTATACGTGCATGAACACTAACGGGTCCCCGAAATGATTAGTATGACGATCCCAATGATCCCAACTACGTTCCCCAGATCTACTACAACGAGAAACTCAGTACGACTATCATCCCATCTATTTCCACATTTTATTGACGTCTGCATAGACATCGACTATCGCCACTTCGACAGCGCTAACATCGAGCCACGGTATGAGTTCGGCTACGGACTGTCGTACACGACGTTCGAGTACTCCGGCCTCCAACTGCACACTCTCGCAAACCCGAAATCCGTGGCTGGAGGTGACGTACAGCCTGGTGGCAAGACCGGCCTCTGGACAAATTCAGTGAACGCGACTTTTACCGTCAAGAACACTGGTGCCTACGACGGAAACGAAGTCGCACAATTGTACATTGTATGTCCCGTGGCAAAGCGTGAAGTACCGTGCATTCAAGAACTAAAAAATCTCTTTCAGGGTTTCCCAACGTCAGCGAACGAGCCGCCACGGGTGCTCAGAGGCTTCGAGCGCCAATTCATCCGCAAGGGTGACAGTGCCAGCGTCACCATCGGCCTTCGTGTAAAAGATCTCTCAATTTGGTGAGCCTGAATCTATCATTTTCCCCTTGGGCAATTGCATATCTGACTCTCATTCGTAGGGACACCCCTTCCCAGAGCTGGGTCATCCCTGACGGCGAATATACGGTATATGTCGGCTCATCGTCACGCAAAATCCATCTTCAACAAACTCTTTCGTTCTAAATTTCGTTTTCCGTGGGTTCCGTTAGAATACTTAGGCTATTACCATCTACGTAATTACTAGGCGCACTGACCATTCATTTATTTAACCTGACTGTTCGGCCAGGGTATGCTTACTCAGCGGCGCGATGAAGTGGCCGTCGGGTAGCTAGTGCGTGCAAGCTGCATTGAAGCAGAACGCCTAGCCAAGTGCTAGCCGAAGAAAAAACACACTCGAGAGCGTAACATTGACCAAAACTCACCTGGGCAGAACCTTGCCAGCTGAGCTGCTGTAGTCAACGTTGACTTGGTCTCGGGTGTAACAGAAAAGATAGTTGAAATTAAAATTGATCCATGGCAGTAGTCATGAAACCGGGGCATGAGTGACGAGTCGTTATAGCGATATCGTTCAAGGCTATATATGGTCTACATCAACGCCGACCGTAGGCTTTCAAGTGCATGACGATGGCACGCATGTCGGCCATGCTCGCATCTATGTACCGCCCGCTGTAGTAGCTCTCTTGCTTGAGAGCGAGCACAGGGCCGGCCCAAGTATGCGGGGTGCTGCCATCCGTGACGTTGGCAATGCAGCGGTTCAACTTCGATCCGTCGTTCAAATAATTGTCCCGGATGAACAAGCTGATACCATGGCCTTTTTCAAGTGGCGGGCCCCCATAACCCATGGTTGAGATGTATTGGCGAGAATGACAGCCGTCGCCGAGGAATTGCTTGAAGTCGACGTGGTATAGAATAGTTTCGTCGTCGTCTGGGATCTCGCGGGATACTTTGCACTCAACATTGACGATTCGTGGTTCTTCTGCGTCAACGGGCAATAGGATTCCCTTAACGATGAAGATGGCACCGTCTTTAGGAAAGCATTGCTTCTTGTGAGCTTCCCAGTCCTGGGGCGCGCGGTTATTGATACCAGACCAATGAGCAGCAGTCCAAAAGCAACTCACAGCGGCCTGGTGCTCCTTTCCGCAGTAATATGCCCACACACATCTCGAGCAGCGAGATGCGGCGGGGACGCCACAGACCTTGCAAGTCTGCGATGCTGGATCTAGATGACCGGTTGTTCGTCAATCATCAGCTAACTGAGGTCTAGGGAGTCGCAACTTGTACCTGCGGCGCTTTGGTTGCTACTCATCAGTATGTTGTCCAATGGAAAGAAATTGTGGATCCAACGGTGAGTATGCGAGTCCGTCTTGTGGGTGGGTCAGGGGTAGGTAACTTACGAAGGAATTAGCGGCGCATATAAGTCGCATATAGCCACGCTGAACGTCGGGACTCGGAACCTTTTGAGATGCTCAGAAAATAATATCTATCCTCCTGTTACCTGCACACTTGAACGCTATGGGCCGCCTCCGTCGTAAAAGAGTGCATCACGCACAAAGAGATGTCCACCGCGGAATGCGCACAAGAGTATGTACCTCTATCCGATTTTGTCACCTTGTACTCACCGCGCATCTCTAGGCCCGCACAAAAGATCTCGACCAGATACAACTGATTGACCTCGATCCTAAAGCGCGTCTTCGTCTCATTTCTCACCTGTACAGGGCATCACTGAACGAGCTCCCATTGTTGTCACATGTAGAACCGCGCAATACTCGAAGCGCAACCACTCGATCTCGAGAAACCAGGTCTGGCGCAGCATTACTGCGTCGAATGTGCCAAGTGCGTGCTGTCGTTACTTCCTACTCGTTTATCTAGTGTGCTCATCTTGCCGGCAGATACTTCGAAACCGACACAGCTCTCAACTCGCATTGGCGCAGCAAAGTACACAAGCGGCGGTGTAAAGCGCTCAAAGAGCCGGCATATACGATAGAAGAGGCGGAGCGTGCGGCGGGGCTAGGGAAGGAAGGAAAGAGACCTACAACTACCATGGGAGGGGCACCGCTCGTTCAGGATGTTGCTATGTGATTCTATGTTCATTTGCTCTTGACATAACTTATCATTTTTTTTTCATTCGTGGAGTGTATCTCATTCAAGTCCATCTAAGCTAGTACGATCCGACCACAAGGACCCGAATCACAGCATATCTGTAGTGGATATGTCCGACATGGACGCAGCATGAATCTGAAGACGACGATTCAATCTCAGGACCAATATACAAAATACAGGAGATAATAAAGATACAAGCTCTGCCCCGCATCATCGGCCACGGACCCTCGCCTTAGCCGTCATACGTTCCTCCCCCTCGTCAATTTCCATACCATCTTCCCAATCGTCCGTAGCACCTGATGTGCCACTGCTTCCAAGGAGCAGAATATCCGGCGAGCTCTGGATACCCCAGTCGTCCTCGTCTTCGCCACCTTCGTCTTCTCCTTTCTGCGTGAATGCGCCACCTTGGATGCGATCTTGGGATGTAGAGGCGGATGCAGAGAAGAGTCGTGGCTGTGGTATTGACGTCGACATGGATCGGCTCATGGACCTTGAGGCAGACGTCGAGCGCGATTTCACCGGAGTAGCCGCTACCAATGTCACACCCTTGTCGTTCCTTGGCATGGGAGCTTTCTCCTTCTCGACGCCCCCGGTCCTAGCTGTGCCAAGGCCCGCCTTCTTCTCCGTCACGACCTCCTTTTTCTTGCCCTTGAACACGCGCGACATGCTCACTTCCCTGTTTAGCGCCCTCCGCTTCCCGGTGGCTGCGCTCCCGTTGCGTTCTTGCTCTTCTTTGGCCAGTGACACGGACAAAGAGCGCGAGCGGTCACGTTTTAGGCCCTTTCCTTTCGTCGCGACTGCGGCGGGAGGAATGGGAGAGGGAGAACGCGTCGGGGATCGGGAAGGTGAGTTCAGTTGTGAGGTGGAGGCGTGAGCCGACGATTTGAATAACTCAGAGCGAAAGTCGGCACATAAATCGGGCAGCGCGCCATTGAATCTATGAGGTCTGGCTCAACGGGAGTAACGTCCAGTGACCACGGACTCTGCTTACTGTACTTCAATTATATCCTCATAGAACGCTTGCATCCAATCCCGGTCTTGTCCCTCCGTCGCCTTTGCCTTCTCACCCAGATTTGAGTGGGCATCCAAGAAATCTTGCATTTGCCACACAGAGAATCTTTCCATGAATGACTCGAGGCGATCCTCTATAGTTTGCGGTGGTCGTCCGCGTTTCGCAGCGCGTCCACGCGTCTCAGGGACGGGTGGTGGTCCAGGAAGAGACAGTGCCATGAAATGAAGGATGATTTGGATCTGAACTCTGCCGTCAAAGTTGTTATGCTCGTGTGAAGTATAACGAGCCCAATGTACTCACTCTCTGCGCACCATCTTCTTCAGATACGCAGCCTGCCATACGTCGTCGTGGACCGCGTCGCCGTCCTCGTCCTCGCCCGCCTCAGTCTTCTCGTGCCCGATGGCGAACCACATCATTGTCTCCTCAAGCTCGCCAGCGCCACCGCCGTCGGAGAGGATCTGCGCGAGCTCCGTGTGGTATTTCTTGGAAACGCCACTCATACTGAGAAAGAGCGGCTCGAGCAGCGCGTGTAGCGGGTGTGGCGACGCGTCTTGAGAGGCGACGCGCTGCAGCGACGGCACCAGGAGATGCAGTGGCATTATCGACTATCGTTCACGCGTCAATACCATCGGGTCGGTGTATGAGCATCTCTGCGGGTCGGATACACGCACATCAGGCAGCCAGAGGATTTGCAGGTAAGTTCTGGCCACGTACTGCTCCGGCGTCTCCGAGGCGAGGTCGGTGAACGGGTACTCGCGGGAGACGGTTTTCTCCTGGGTGGTTGTCCATTTTACGCTGCTGCTAGATGGAAGAGAGTAGCAAAGCGGGGTTACTGTGCCCATAGGAGTATTTAGTCTGTATATCCAGAGAGTGACAGTCCTTCTGAGTTGTTGGGTAGTTCGATGTAGACCGTGGTAGAAATGCAGGAGGGATTGGATGTCGCGTCCAGGTCGCGTCGTCTCTTGTTCTTGACTCTCATTTTGCCCAGTGTCAATTGACTCAAAATCACCATTTTCGTCGTTGACCGTGTCACCAGTCTCAGTAATGGCGTCTTTATCTCCCTCGCGCCTACAATCATTTGCAGAAATGCTCGAAAACGTGCTCGAAGATGTAGAAAATGCGTCGCCGGCTACGCAAGCACGCGTTCGTAAAATACTCAAGCGCCGAGTCTCATCGTTAAGCACGTCGCTTGCGAGCGAAGAAGACGCGGGCTTAGCTAGAGGGAGGAAAAAGTCGACATCACAGGTAAGCAGCACTGTCACTCACACACGGTCTCCCCGACTGACGGCGAGCAAGAATGACCGACAGATGCAGATCGACAGTCGCGGTGCGGCCATACGCGCCGAACTCTGACAGCCCGTTACAATCCCCATTGCGACTGCTGCCAACGTTGTTCTCCTCGGTCGTCCCAAAACGAAGATTTCTGCGGAGGACCAGGCGCTCAGTCGTGTTGTGCGCGGTTTTGCACCCGCAGAGACCGATGAATGGGTAAGTGCACGCACATTGAAGCTTTCTCTTTGGCAGGTCCCCGCACTTTTTAAAAGCTTGAACAGACTATCCCCGATCGCGAATGATAATTTGTAGCTAAGTACCTGACCGTTCGATGAAAATTCCTCTTTTCTAGGCCATGAAGAACATCGGTTCAGGCGTTGAAGAAGTGCGTTCCCATCGAGTGCTTGCTCATACTGTTCAACAGATCCGTCTACTTGGTCGTCATAAATCAATCTCTGCAACGTTTCAGCAGCGCTGCGACTCGTCAACGCAGATTGACCGAGAAGATGAAAACGAGCGTGTCCGTCTACGCTTTGAGGTACGTCGGCCGTTCGTCCGGCGGCCGTGCTAGTTCTCATGCGTCTTCAAGACCCTCGTCGCGACCACAGCTGCCGGCCCCGGAACTGTATGCATCGACCGCGTGCTGCGCACCATCGAGGACCTCAAGTTCATGATCACCTGGGCAAACAATTGCAGAGGCGACTGCGGCAAAGTCTGGGTCAAAACACAGTACGACGTTGCATTCCAGAACTCGCACGAGTACTGCGCCCGCTTCGAGCACCTCGACGCTCAGCAAAAAAAAAAAGCGGAAATGGCGGAGCCGGAGGTCGTGGATTTGCTCGCCCAATGGAAGCGCAAGAACGAGAAGATGATCACCAAGCGCTGGCAACTCTGGAATGGGTATTAGTACAAGGTGCGCCTGGTGTAGTGTCCACGACCTATGCTGACTGGCCTGCACGTCAGCTCGGCGCTGGCATTCTGCTTGAACGATAACAGTGTGTCCGTGACACTAGGCCCCATCCTTGCGAAATTTTATGCAAGCTTGTCGGAAACGAATATGTCTGAGCTGCAGACCCTTCAACTTGACACCGAGAACAATCTCAACGATGTGTGTAAAGCGCTATTGGGGTGGAGGCGTGGGCGATTTGGTTGAGACCTTTCTGCATGAGTATCCTTCCGACTTGTCAATGGTTCCTTAATGGGTAAGTGGCCCGTCAAGTCTTCCAGTTGCATTCCTCTCCCTGTATTCCAACGATGATGCTGTACAATAATTTGTAAGGAAACTTGTTTTGAACTATCACCGCCTATGCACTAATATAGCATTGATTAACTGTGCGAGCAATGAGACACGAAATGTCTCGAGGACATTGTGGACCGAGACTTGAAGCTCGATGAAAGACGTCGACGACTGCGAGCCTCGAGGTTCGCGTCGCAAAGCATCGGCTATCGGATTTCGGAAGTTTCTGCGACGCGCCGACTTTAACTCTTCCGACTCCTGGAACCAAATGTAAGTGTCGGCGGGTACCTGCTCGTATGCATACCACTCTCAAAGGATCTGGGAAAAATAAGGAGATGTGTACCAATGACATATAAAAGGTGCCCCCACTAGCCTTTATAGTTCTCGGAGCCAGTCAGATTGAAAGTTCTTCTCAGGCTGCCAATGGTAATTTAGTATTTACTAGTGAGTTCTGCTTCATTCTCCTCTGTTTCTTCACTATTTCTGGTGTAGATTCTGGTGTGAGGACTCCTCACAGACATCGAAATTGTGGTGTTCGGTGCGCCTCAGCCTAGCCGCGCCGCTCAAAATCAACGGCAAAAGTGCAAAAACATTGGGCGCAACCGGGAATTGAACCCGGGACCTCTTCCAGTCGCTGTGCACTCACAGGGGATGCAACTCCCGAAGGAAGAATCATGCTACTAGACCATTGCGCCCTTTTCTATGCTCTGGCAGTGTGCACACAACAATGTAGAGGGAAAACCGTCAAGGAAAGAAGTAGAATGAAGGAAAACTCGTGAAAGTGCCGTTGTAAGAACTAAATCTTTGTTTCGTCGGATATAAATAGTCAAGGGGGCACTGTCCATCCACATCTCATGCATTTTTCAAGGCGCGGGTATGTGCACTGCTGGTACGGTGCCTCAAGCGAGAGCCATGGATAGAGTCGTCGAGCTGGAGCTGTCAGGGGCTATTAATTCCCCCATGAGTTTCGACAAGGATCAACGTGTCGAATTTCATGACCTCATCGACTTTTCTGTTCCTACCCATGTTCCTTCCCATTGCAAGCTTCAAGATCAATCCCAGCAGCATGCAAAGCCTGCAAGCTAATCATATATTTTCTTTCCAACTCGGCGAGCACGATTTGATTATCTGAGCGAGTTCCCAAATCATTTATGCCACCTCGCCGCCGAAACGGGACTTTGCCACGCGACGTCGATTCCTCGTTCAACTCGTTCAACCGTGGTCAATCGCCAGTCACCATCTCCCATTCGACATTCAGCCCACGGCTGCCTATATACGACTATCTAGACTCACTGCGTAGTTATATCTGTCAATCTCTGGGCTAGCCAATGCTATCTGCATTACACACAACGTTCATTCGGACTCGGACCCAGAGTCAGACCAAGAATCTTGAAGCCACACCCTTGCCATGCCGGCTCGTTGTTCGAGCGCAGCCCCGATTCTGCACAGCACGGCCCGTGCATGCGTGAAGTGCATCGGGCGTCGTGTCGCGCCGAATATTCTCGTATGTATGTGCTGAATTAAAAACAAGCTCACTATGTTTCAGATCCAACGGCAACCGACGTGGACTCATCGCGCGACTCTGCAATAAAGGTACGCATTTTTTTACATGTCGAGACTGCCATCGTCGACGATAACACGGCTGTCTACAGGGGACGAACATGCGACAACAGTTGTGCGTCGAGCGCGCGTGTCTTGCCGACAAAACATATTGAACACTGTACCGGGTCGCTTCTGACCCGATCGAGCGTTTAGTATATCGACGCCGAGACTTGCGCGCGCCATGATCTGGGGTACTGCGAGTATTCAAGCACATATCTTCACAATACCAGCCCATTAAACTGACTTTGCGAATGATTTAGCAAGTATCGGGCAAAAATGTCGATCGTGTCCCGAGTCGCGTCCCCAGTAATTGACGCGCCGTGCCCTTGCTTTCCCTCTCGTCGCAATTGCCGTCATGCTCTCGCGCAACAAAAAACGCCCTCGGGACGGACCCGGCAACGAGGAGGCTACAGGCCAGCCGGCAGCGTTGGAAAAGGTGCGTCGCGGTCTCTCGGGTTTTCGCGTCGACTTATGCACATTATAGCTTGACAAGGAACTGAGGACTGGTGCGATGGGCCAGTCTTTCGCGAAGGACCACGCGCTCTCGACTGCGCTCACATCCCAGGTGCGCCTCTTTTGTCTACGAGTGACCATGTTACTTACCGCTTCCTTCAGTCGCGTAAACGCGCGCGCGCAGAGGTCGAAGCAATCGACATGGACGAGTTCGATAGCGGCGACGTGCGCCTGGCAGATGCTCGGCACCCCGGGACACCCAACAGTTTCGCGGCCCTCACTGAAGACGACGTCGTCCCCGACTCGGAGGACGAGGGGCCCGTAGACGACGGCGATATCGTGCCGACAAGCGACAGCGGAGAGCGCGATGTCCTGGCACCAGAGACACCGCGACCGGCCAGGATTTACGCGCCAAAGCGCGCACGGTTCGACGACGAGATCGTGCCCGCGACCGACTTTGACGACTCTGAGGATGATGCCCCGTCTTCGGTGAGTCTTTTTGTCACGCCGTCAACCGTTACCGCCACTAACATACACACAGCCTCCCATCGCGTCAAAGCGTGCCAAGCGCGTGCAAGGATACGTGAGCGACAGCGACAGCGACCTGGAAGTCCCGCGTATATCCCGCCTGAGCAAGGGCAAGGGCAAGGCACGGGGTACGCGTTTGTCATGCGCATGAGCTACGCCATCACCCTCTGACATACTCATAGAAGATGTGCCGTCCGAAGCAAGCAACGACACACCTGACTACGTTGTCGAGGAGGCGTCTCTGGGGGACGAATATGCGATGGAGCTCGCCGCTGCCATCCAAGCATCCAAGCGCAGTGTTTGCTATGAGACCAATTTGCTGTGCGCGTCCAGGTGAGTTGATCTGACCGGAAGTCTCCCTTCCGCTGACTGATAATCCCACAGCTCGTCATCTGCAGTAGAACCAGCCATGGCAGACAGCGACGACGACGACGACGTCGCTATGCAGCACGCCCTCTTCGCCATCGCCGGGAATAACCGTGGAGACTCGACGTAAGTGGTGTCTAACGTATATCCCTCCACTCTCTAACTGTTTTCAAAGCGATTACAGCGATTGCGTGGAGAGTGAGGGATCTTGCGAGGACAGTAGTGCAGGTGACAGGACTGGAAACACTGGACTGTCAGACGTGAGCATCCATGTTCACCACAAGTGCTCATAAACGACGCTTATCTTTTCATCAGTCCTTTATCAGTGAGAGCGCGGGTTTGGCCCATCCGGTCAAGAGGCGCGGCAATGCGGTAAGCACTGCTTCGATGTATACTGCCGACTTGCTGAGCCCTGTATATAGCCAGCGACTGCGGAGGTGAAACTCGCGAAGCGGCTGGCAAAGAACGCAAGTCGGTGCCAGGCCAGGGCGACAAAGGGGACGACCGCGTACGAGAAACGTCAACGCGATGCCATCAGCAAGGCAGAACGCGAGAGCGCTCAGTGGGCCAGGGTCCTCGGTGCCTCTGTGTCCAAGTTGATCGCGCGCTGCTTAGCCGTCGAGGATTCAATTTTGCCTGATGCCAGTCCTCTCGACACTGTCCGCGCTGCTGTATCTGTACAGCGCGCGTTCGATAACGTGTATCCGATTCCCGACGACGACGAATTATGGAGCCGTGTCACTCCTGTCCTTCCCATGCTAGCGGCCGTGATAGCGAATCCTCTTCACTTCGACTATGCACCTTGGGTCCAGGCAGGCGTTCTGGTGGAGGAATCAAGCATCACACCATCCAACGATGTCGCTAAAATGTACATCCGTATACGTCAATCCGTGAACGTCGCAACCGACATCCTCGCCTACCTCACAAGTCATCCGGGGGATGCTCCCCACGCCGTCATCCTGCTCCTCAAGCTGGGCGTCGACCTCGACACGATCGAAGCTACGCTGGCTGCATCGTTCGAGCCGCACCACCATGGAGATGCTGCACGCGAGCTCGTCCAAGTTCTCAGAGCCAATCCTGATATCAGCAGGCTGAACGTTCTCGCGGGGACCGCGAGCGGATTTGGTTCCTTGTTGTACTTTGGATATACAATTGCCGTGGACGCTTGGGGGCGTGCACAGCAGGATGCCTTGGCAGGGAAGCAGACACGGGCCACCAATTTTGTCCAGTCCGTAAACGCTCAGCCTAACCCTCCGCTTCCTCTTCGTGTCTTCCGCATCGTCGACCTCGAGCTCCCGGCCAGTAGCACACTGGATGCCCGCACCGACAGTCGCATCGGTCTCACGGAGAGCCTGCTTATCAGCGCATGCGGTGGACTTGGGCTGAACTCTGCGCTGGGCGGCGTAGGCGCCGATCGGGTATGTCCTGTCGAGCTTTCTGCTGCAGCTAAGCGAGGGCTAGCTATGATTAGGCCAATGGACTTGGGTACAGAGGAGGATCCTGTGCTCGTGGCGCTCCTTCGCGGTCTCGCCGATGACGAAAGCAGGTACCTGCAGCGCCTGCATCCCTCTTCTCTTCATATCTCGGCGCGGGCGTTGGAGGCCTCAAAGGTGCACAGTGCGGACGTGATTCGAAAACTGCACGGTCACGTCATCCACGTGCAGGTCTTGAAGGATATCACGGCCGAAGAGTTTACTGGGAGGATTGGAGGTATCTATGATGCGTCGGCTGGGCGGGCGCTGGCTCAAGATCGCCGGGTCCTCCATCATCTTCATCCCGAGATCCCGCTGGCCGGAAGCGTTCCGATTAGCATGGTCGTCCGCTTCATCGGTCCCCGAATCGATTTTTGGCGCCATACGACAAGCCAGTCCGATTTTCATGCTCATGCTTCCTGGTTCCTTCGGTATCTTCTCGCTGTCCGTCCCGTCTTCGTCAGCACCTGGTCCAGCATACTTGCACTCCTTGTTCGATCAGATGGCCTCGCAAGCACACTGGAAATGCTCACTGAAGCACAACGTGTATCCCTGCTTGCTGGAACGACACCATCCGACTTCAACTCTGCATTTCCTGTCAGCCAGCATCCTCCCCCTATGTACAACGGTGGCACTGAGTTTGCTGATATTCAAGCCGTTCTAACGATATTCCAATACGGACTGAATGACACAGACGTCGCTCTCACGCTGGCAATGCCGCATCCAGGGAACGCCTCGTATAGTCCTTTCCACATGGAGGCGCGGTTAGCACGCCACTACGGCTGCCAGGCCATCGTCACAATTGTGAAGGCAGTCATCTCATCGCGACTCAAGAATGGCGAGCGCTTGGATAGGGTAGATGGCAGAAAGGCACGGGACTTCTTGGAGCGGTGTAGGTCGTCTGCGGTTGCTGTGGTGGAGTCGAGTGGCTTGGGCGACGCCCTTCGCAAGCACATGAACATCCTTCATGAACAGGAGCAGGTTTTTGCCAGCATCAGTGCGTTCTCGGCACAGAGACAACCGGCGCGTCCTTCTGCGCGTGCGACGAACCCAGAGCAGGCCAGCATCGTGTATGACCCGCGGCGTGAAATCGCAGCAACAGGCGCAACTGCACGGCGCGCACAAATCGTGCGGATCCAGCGCAGTCACGCTCGCATGGAGACTGTCGATGCAGATCCTTATCACCTCTGTCCTTTCGGATATATCGTTCTATCAGAGGCTTGGGCCGACTGGATGCTCTCCCTCTCTGACGGCACCAACATCCCGCGATCTGCGCAGACTTCAGGACGCACGCACGAGGCGCATCTCGCGTCGAAAGTATCGCACGCCGGTATTAGGCAATGGAACAAGGCGCTGGCGCTGGAGCGGCAGAAGTCAGAGGCGCAGGAGTACCTGACGGATGCGGTCGCCATGCTCTCGACGTCTTCGTGGTGGGACCCGACCTACTTCTCTGCGAGGTCGAAAGCTCCGCCCACCACCGAGCCCTGGATGCAAGGCAGCATCCCAATGGATCAGACGTGGCGGTATTTTCTCTGCACGGAATGCGACACCTATCTTGTCCGAGGACGGCAGCAGAAGCGTCACATATGCAGCGCGCATCCGGACAACAACAAACGCTCGACTAGTTTCTCACTGAAGAAGTTCCCCGATACGAGGAGATTTGTATATGTCCATGATATAACCAACAGTATTCTTTTTGACTGCATCCACCCGACCTCCCTCGAGAGCCTCATTAAATTCCGTGCCGCCGACATCTTGACTGCCAACGCGACCTCAGTGCGACTTCCCCGCGGAGACTACGCATCAGTCCAGGGGTTTATCTACGTGAGCGCGACGGACGCCCAGGACCCGAAAGAGCTCATGACGGCGGCCTTTGACGTGTTCATCCAGGAGAAGAGCACATGTCCGCCGGAATTTCGTGCAGAGGACGCCACATGTGTCAACAAACCGTGGACAGCCGAGGGGCAGGACTTTCTCAAAGTCCTCGCTGGGAAATCGAAGAAAACGCTGTTTCTCACCTGCTGTGAATACGGTTGGGCGTCCGTGCTCGCTAGGGATCAGGGCAATCGGAAATGGGAGCATACGTGCGAGTTTGGCAGGGACAGTGGGCGGGTGAAGGCATACGGTCCGTG
>KN832563.1:110007-175998 GCA_000827205.1 Plicaturopsis crispa FD-325 SS-3 | reverse complement strand
CTCGTTCTCATCTTGTTGGTCGATCTGAGTCGACGCGTCGCAGCGCTGCTGAAAGGTTGCAGAGGCGGCCTTGTGACGATTCAGAAGACGGACCTGTTGTCACTGGTGAGCGGACAGGTGTGCGGCAGTGGTAAAACTTACCCATTCGACCGTGTCCGCAGGCGCAAAACCACGCACGACGCGACTCAGGGCCTGATCCTCCGCAGAGACCTTGGTCTTGGGACGGCTGACAAGTACAACGTTTGCCGCAGTGAGCACAGGTGGTGTGATAGGCTGACAGAGCTCTGCGCGTGCGGCCGCTGTGCGGTTGTCGATCTGATCCTGACGCTCGTTCTTGCTCTGGATGACGGTGAGACGAGGACATGTGCGTGAGTGCCGAGTGAACTCACCTGCTCCGCCGACTTTTTGCTCCCCATTGCTGGTTGTTCGCCTGACAGCGACGTGCTCAAAGACGAGACTCGACGCTTGAGTACGCCACGAACGCGTCCTTGAGTGGCCGGAGACGCGTCGCTGACATCTGCAAGCACGTTTTCGAGGGCTTCGGCAAAGGACTCTAGGCGCGAGGGAGTTAGCGATGCCATGCCGAGGTAGGAGAATGTGGTAGCGGACAAGAGAGCATGGGCACGTCAAAGTCAGAGACGGGACAGTGGACACCGTCGGCGGTAAGAATATGAAGTGGATGGCCTCCAAAGTGGCCGCATAGCACTTTTCTCTCCAAAATTATTTTCACTCACATCAGATTGTCTTTCTGCACAACTTTTCTCTACACCACGAATTGACGCAGCGAGCGGGACATGGCGTTCTAATGCAAGACTTTTCTGTTAGAAAGTCAGAGCACTGAAGTCAGAGGAAAGCCCCTGAGTGACGCGCCCATCAATTTAGCGGGTCTCTCGTATTGGGGCTCCCGCTGTGGTAGTATGTTTAACACACAATGTACATTTCTATGCTTTGGCAGTGGGCAGTGTGATGTGCAGCGAAACGGTCGAGGAATGGTGGAGAACGAAGGAAAACTCGCCGACTTGGCGTTGTAAGAACTAAATCTTTGTTTCGTCGGATATAAAAAGTCAAGGGGACACTGTCCATCCACATCTCATGCATTTTTCAAGGCGCGGGTATGTGCACTGCTGGTACGGTGCCTCAAGCGAGAGCCATGGATAGAGTCGTCGAGCTGTCAGGGGCTATTGATTCCCCCATGAGTTTCGACAAGGATCAACGTGTCGAATTTCATGACCTCATCGACTTTTCTGTTCCTACCCATGTTCCTTCCCATTGCAAGCTTCAAGATCAATCCCAGCAGCATGCAAAGCCTGCAAGCTAATCATATATCTTCTTTCCAACTCGGCGAGCACGATTTGATTATCTGAGCGAGTTCCCAAATCATTTATGCCACCTCGCCGCCGAAACGGGACTTTGCCACGCGACGTCGATTCCTCGTTCAACTCGTTCAACCGTGTTCAATCGCCGGTCACCATCTCCCATTCGACATTCAGCCCACGGCTGCCTATACACGACTATCTAGACTCACTGCGTAGTTATATCTGTCAATCTCTGGGCTAGCCAATGATATCTGCATTACACACAACGTTCATTCGGACCCAGAGTCAGACCAAGAATCTTGAAGCCACACCCTTGCCATGCCGGCTCGTTGTTCGAGCGCAGCCCCGGTTCTGCACAGCACGGCCCGTGCATGCGTGAAGTGCATCGGGCGTCGTGTCGCGCCGAATATTCTCGTATGTATGTGCTGAATTAAAAACAAGCTCACTATGTTTCAGATCCAACGGCAACCGACGTGGACTCATCGCGCGACTCTGCAATAAAGGTACGCATTTTTTTACATGTCGAGACTGCCATCGTCGACGATAACGCGGCTGTCTACAGGGGACGAACATGCGACAACAGTTGTGCGTCGAGCGCGCGTGTCTTGCCGACAAAACATATTGAACACTGTACCGGGTCGCTTCTGACCCGATGGGGCGTTTAGTATATCGACGCCGAGACTTGTGCGCGCCATGGTCTGGGGTACTGCGAGTATTCAAGCACATATCTTCACAATACCAGCCCATTAAACTGACTTTGCGAATGATTTAGCAAGTATCGGGCAAAAATGTCGATCGTGTCCCGAGTCGCGTCCCCAGTAATTGACGCGCCCTGCCCTTGCTTTCCCTCTCGTCGCAATCGCCGTCATGCTCTCGCGCAACAAAAAACGCCCTCGGGACGGACCCGGTAACGAGGAGGCTACAGGCCAGCCGGCAGCGTTGGAAAAGGTGCGTCGCGGTCTCTCGGGTTTTCGCGTCGACTTATGCACATTATAGCTTGACAAGGAACTGAGGACGGGTTCGATGGGCCAGTCTTTCGCGAAGGACCACGCGCTCTCGACTGCATTCACATCCCAGGTGCGCCTCTTCTGTCTACGAGTGACCGTGTTACTTACCGCTTCCTTCAGTCGCGTAAACGCGCGCGCGCAGAGGTCGAAGCAATCGACGTGGACGAGTTCGATAGCGGCGACGTGCGCCGGGCAGATGCTCGGCACCCCGGGACACCCAACAGTTTCGCGGCCCTCACTGAAGACGACGTCGTCCCCGACTCGGAGGACGAAGGGCCTGTAGACAATATCGTGCCGACAAGTGACAGCGCAGAGCGCGATGTCCTGGCACAAGAGACACCGCGACCGGCCAGGATTCACGCGCCAAAGCGCGCACGGTTCGACGACGAGATCGTGCCCGCGACTGACTTTGACGACTCGGAGGATGATGCCCCGTCTTCGGCGAGTCTTTTTGTCACGCCGTCAACCGCCACTAACATGCCCACAGCCTCCCATCGCGTCAAAGCGTGCCAAGCGCATGCAAGGATACGTGAGCGACAGCGACAGCGACCTGGAAGTCCCGCGTATATCCCGCCTGAGCAAGGGCAAAGGCAAGGCACGGGGTACGCACTTTGCCATGAAGCATATCCTCACCATCTAATGGATCTGCAGCCGCATCATCTGATGAGGATGTTGCCGACGAGGCCGTCGACTACGCTACGGACGAGGACGATGTGTACAACGCGGACATCGCTGCTGCGATTGCTGCGTCCACGCGCAACAGCCGCCGTGCGGTCGATGCTAACGGCGCTTCCGGGTGAGCTCATTTGCTGACGACCGTGATACTCTCACTCACCGTCGGTCCTACAGCTCGTCGGCCGTGGCGGAGGGGACGCTGATCAATAGCGACGACGAGGACCTATGCCTGCAGGACGCTCTTTTTGCAACGTGCGCGCCGATGCCTCTCCCTTAGTGACTGACTGACGGATCCTTGGGCAGGTCTTCGACATCATGGGAGGAGGTCAGCGAGTACGGCAGCGAGTCCAGCGATGACGGCAGCGAGTCCAGTGATGACGGCAGCGAGTCCAGCGAGCTCAGCGAGTGCGATGGAGACCCGGACAAGGCAAGTCCCCACCCCTCGCTTAGCGGCGAGCGTTACTGACCTCTACACAGCCATTCGAGGACGATGAGAAGGAGAGGAAGCGCCTCGATCACAACACGAAACGCCGCACCGCGAGAAACACGCCGGGCACATCTGCGTACGAGCTACATAAACTCAAGGCCACTCGCAAGGCCGAACGCAATCGCCCAGGGGTAGTCCAGTACCTCATCTCGGAGCTCGAGCACGAGCTAACCCGCCGTCTCGACGTCGAGGCGTGCTTCCTCCCTGACCGTCCGCACATCGACACCCTTCGCGCACTGGTCGCCGTCCAGCGCCGTCACGACATGGTCGTCCAGATACCCGACGACCACGCAATGTGGACGTCCTTTGAGCCCGTTGCCCGCATGCTCGTGGGCATGGCGAAGGACCCGCTCGCATTCAACGCGCGGGAATGGGTCGAACGCGGCTTCCTTGTACAAGAGGCCAACCTGCCTGATGAAGACGATAGCAGGGCAGTGGTAGTCTTTCGGGTCTTGAATTCAAGTCGCTCAGTAGTGTCTACGTACTGCAAGGTGAAAAAAGCATATTCATGCCCATCCATTCGCTCTTTTTTACTTCTTGAGCCCGATTGCAGGCGATCCCTCGGATCCCTCTCGCACTGCATACAACTTTGACAGGACGAAAGGTGAGTCGGGTGCCCCGAGATAGCATCCGTGTGGCTCTGTAGAGACACCCGGTAATGTTCCAGTAAGCACGCTCATTGTCGCGAGATAAAAGGACTCACCGCATATGTCCATCTCCGACTAAAGCCGTGTAACTGATACCTAGATATCCAGAACTCGTTGTAGCAAACTATTGGAGAGTCCGTGTTGGAAGCTTGTAGTTCGCATATCGATGCGTCGCAAAAGGTGAGACGAGCTGCGAGCTTCAGAAGACTTGCCGGAGCGAGCCATACGAATCTGTGGCGCCGGGGCTAACGCCCTATGCTCAAGCATCATGCATCCATGACGATGTGCGTCCTCCGGTAGATGGCGAGCTTCCTATATCTGAATAGCCTAGTCATAGAAACAACGTTAGCTTTCCGTCAAATACAAGGCTTATTGGGTCGTACTCACCTTCTTCAACTACTCCACCGCATTCTTGCCCTATCAAGCACCTTGATGAGCGAGCCAACATCGTCGTACTTCCCTACAAAATCCCGCCAGTTCTCCTCTGAACAGTCGTCCTCTCGCGTCCCTGCGCTCCCGAAATCGATGATCAGCGCACGCATAGGACCCTCAGCGGGAGTGTAGAACAGTATATTTTCAGGGCGGATATCATCGTGAATGACGCCAAGTCGGTCGAAGGCGCTGACAGTATCGATGAGGGTCTGCGCGAGAGGACCAGATATGCTGGTCGGGTCCACGTCGTGCAAGTTCTGGCCCGGGACGTACTCAAAGAGAGCAACGTGCGGCGTAAAGGCGCGGGAGTCCGCGGGTAGGACTAGCGTCGCTGACCGATAGTACTGCACGAGCGACGTGCCCTGGAAATCGCGCAAGTTGTGGTACGCCGTGCGCTCAGAGTCGAAGGAAAGGTCCATCGCACTCTGGTACGCGGCCTCTGCACGCACCCGATCCTTGAAGCTACCATGGTCATGGGTAGCCTCACCTTGGGGTCGGCTTGCGCGCTGGTCCATGGCTGCGGATTCGATTTCGAGCGACCAAGGGTGCCCACTGTGCGTTTACGTCGCCACGCGGTCTCCCGTAAACCGGGGGTCATAGATCTTGATGATGAGCCGTGAAGGGAGGGCCCAGCGCACTGCCAGGGCATGGTCGTCGATAGTGGCAAGGAGAACTTGGCTTCGGGTGAAAGGGGTGAAGGCCTCGATTATGGTCATTGGGAGAACGTCGCAGGACTGTGGTTCTTGGCTGTTTGCCTGGTCGCTGTGATCAAGTCGCAAAGAGAGCTGTAAGCCAGGCTTATAGCAGTCAATGTCATTTTGCGGCATAGGTGCGAGTAGGGTGCGAGTGCCAGTAAAGTAATGGTCAAGAGGAAACAGCAATTTGGTGTTCGAATGGAATGAACGCCCCTGAGGACCGAACATTTTGGAGAATGGCACATACCGCAAGGCTCGACATTTACAGAAGTGGTGGGATAACTTAGTGGTAGCGGATACAGCATAGACAAGCCTGCATAGCAAAGATACAAACGAAATAGCATGTTCGACTCCTTCGCGTAGATCCACCCCAGAGGATCTTAAAATCAGAAAACTCTGCCCACCCCACCACACACAGCGCACGTTATCTCCTCGAACACTAGAAAGCTTGTCTGCCCCCGCCCACCGCACTTCCAACACAGCCGTCCACCGATGCGTGGATCACCCGGGCGCACCACCACCGACCCCGGCGGCGGGTTGGGGTTCGAGGTCGAGCGCAGGTGCACGGGCATCTGCGGCGACAGCGAGGTCGTAGGCCGCGGCGCCGTTAGAGGGATGTGTTGAGAGCGGGAGCGGCCGACGTTGGAAGACGATTGCGATTGCGGGTGGGAGAGGTGCGGGGGTCGGAGACTAGGGAGCGGGCGCTGGAAATTATTCCCTGCGGTACTGGTTCCCGGAGCGGCGGGCGCATATGCCAGCGCGCCAGAATATGGTCGGGCGTACTTCTCCCAGCACTTCCGACATGGATGGGAGGGATCATAGTATTTGAACCCCGTGTTATGACCTGTGAGTAGATGCTTAGCGTACATCGAATAGAACAAGCAGGCACGCACATTTAGGGCATTCGTAACCGACCGGGTAGACGAGCATTTTGCCGTTATGGAGCAGTGGATGACCTGGCTTTGGCGTTCGCGTTGGCCGCCCATCGTCAGGAATGCTCCCCTCTCCATTGCCACTCCGCAATTGCTCAGCCGACGGTCGATGCCGCGCCGTTGGCGGTGGACCGGGTGGAGGTGCGTACCGGTTCGTACTGCTACTCCCCGGAGAAGGTCCAGCTCCGGCCGCGTAGAAATCGCGC
Organism: Plicaturopsis crispa FD-325 SS-3; assembly: GCA_000827205.1. Classification (NCBI taxonomy): domain Eukaryota; kingdom Fungi; phylum Basidiomycota; class Agaricomycetes; order Amylocorticiales; family Amylocorticiaceae; genus Plicatura; species Plicatura crispa. The sequence continues at coordinate 169,601 of KN832563.1, read as the reverse complement.
GCGAAATCTGACACAGGTGCAGCGGATGCAGGTACAGACGACCCAGCGCTCGAGGGTCGCCGCGGTGGTAACGGTGGAGGCCGTTGCCCGGGATATGCACCCCACCCACTGCTTTGCGAGGGCGGCGGATGAGGCGGCGGCGCATAATGGGCAGTGTGCTGGGACCAGCCACTCGGCTGTGGTATGACAGGCGCAACGGGCGGCGGCGGTGCGCGCTGGAATGGACGGCGAGGCCCAAATTCGACGGTGGACTCGCCTTGGTAGGGATCAGGTGCGGGCGTATACGCAGGTGGCATCTCTTCAGTGAGGCCTGAAGGATCGAGTCCCTCGTCATGAGAGGGAGCTATCGACTCCGATCTACCGGAAGTAAAGGATGGGGGAGGAGAGACGGTCGGCGGGGGGCCTGGAGGAGGAGCGTACGTCGTTGGCTTTGCCGGTGCAGATTCGCCATTGCTACTTCCAGGTCCATTTCCTTGTTGTGCAGGATGGTTAGAGCTAGAAGGCTCGTTGACGCTGTGTGGAAATGGCGGTAACGATGTAATTGAGGATCCTGTCGGGTTAGGAGATACGGCAGGGGTTCTGAATGGATTTCGCGTCGATGTAGACATCACGGCAAAGTATTAGCGAGCTCAGGACGAGCTCAGATCAAGTACAATGGTGCGTGCAGTGGATGGAGATGACCGTCTGTGAAGAGAAACACAATATTGTACTGCGCAGCAAGAGTGTTGTCGCGGTGTACTGACCGGCCATATCGGCGTACGCGTCCGTTGTCCGGTTTGACTGAACAGAGATGGAATTGACGATAAATTAATGGTTTGGATTGAAACACGAGTGCGAGGGGATGTAGCGTAGTCCATAGCTTAGGTTTGATACAAGGGTGTGTCTCTGAAAAAAATTCTATGTACCGCGGCGAGAAAAAGATCGGGGAGAAGAAGCTGGGAGCCCGACTAAACCTGCGCCCTCGATTCAGCAGGCAGTTCAGCAACGAGTAAATACAGTGTATTCTCGCGCAAGAGACGTTTTATGCCTTCGATCTGGTATTATCTTTAGTCAAAATTAGTGGGGACGGACGGTAAATGAATGACTTACTCCGATTGGTGGCGCCTGCGCACGAACGCCAGCCCCGCTCCCAGATTGTTGTTGATGGCCTTGTGGGCCCTCAGGAGGGTAGCCTTGCTGTGGGGGGATCGCGCCCAAGCTCATGAGGCGGCTACCGCCGAATCCACGCCCGATGCGATGCCCGACGAGGCCACCGAAACCAGGTCCAGCTGCGCCAGTGCTGTATGCTTCGTCGCCGTATTGACCAGCCGCGCTGCGTCTACCACTCAAGCGGCCTCTAGGATCTTGTCCTCCACCATACTGTTGTTCGGCGTACTCGCTGTGCTGCTGGCCTCCGTAATGCTGGCCATCTCTGTGCTGGTAGTCTCCGGCGTATTGCTGACCGCCATGCTGTTGCTCGCCGTATTGTTGACTGGGAGGTTGGTGCTGGCCGCGACTGGCCAAGGTACCGAGCAGACCGCCGCCGAGCCCAGCTCCCCTACCGAGTAAGCCTCCACCAAGTCGGCCGCCGCCCCTACCAGACCCACCACCCAAAGGACTGCCCCCTCTACCAAGTATACCGCCCCCGAGTAAACCACGTCTACTCGATTCACTGGGACGCCCAAATTCAGAAGCGAATTGGGGCGTGGGTCCCGCGAGGCTGTTTCCCGGATTCTCATTGATAAATTGTTGTTGCGCTATGGGCAAGAAATGCATTTAGCGTCATCTTCATGTCATGGAAATAAGATGTGCATACCTCGACGGTCATTATAATCGAGAATGGTCTCGCCCATGCGCTTGAAGAAACCCCCCTCCGGGATCTCCTGCACATTCGGGTAGACGAGCGGCGCGCTCTCGGGCACCTCCGCGCTCGTCGTCGCCTTGCGCTTCTCCACGAGCTTTTTAGGGAGGATTTTGTCGAAGTACGAAGACAAATCGACATTGACGACGGAGATTCCGAAATTAGAGGCTTCGGAGGGCTTGAAGGTGAACACGGTCGCGTGGAGACCGCGCGGGTGGAAGTACACCTCGTTCGCGTTGTCCAGGAAAGCATTTCCTTGATAGTGCGTCTGGATGGCGGATCCGACGCCCGCAGCGATGCTAAATATCCAGGCTTAATTACGAGAGAATAGATAGAGTTTAGGACGGCGTACTTGACGGCCATGGAGACAGCTTGAGCGGTCACAGAGGGTATACACCCTGCTACGAATGCTCCCAGCTGCATGACTTTGAAAGCTTTCGAGGCCTGCACATCGCATCATACATAAACATTCGCGCCGCATTGTAAGAGACTTGACAATACTCACCTGCATCGCAAGATGAAACTCGCTAACGAACCGCAAAAAATCCTCCTCCCGCACGTCGCATGCGGCGAGGTCTGGCGCCCACGCCCGGACGAACCCGCGCATCTTGTTTCTCGGGCGGCGCTGCGGTAGAATGACGGGCAGCGGGAGCGTCCCGATGGGCGGACGCTCTGCGGGCGGCGGGGGCGCGCTGAATTTGGTCACGCCCTCTTTCTTCGGCGGCTCGACCTGATCAGCGGGCTCCGCGTCGTCGAGCTCCCAATCATCCTCGTCGTCATCGAGCTCCGCCTCGTCGGGCGGTGCGCGTTCATTCGGAGGGGGAGTGGCGGGCTTCTTTTTCTGAGCGGCTTTCAGCTCTGCGGCGAGCCCTACAGTGTAGTTGACTGCTTTTCCAAGGATCATTGTTATAGCAGACGGTGGTAAGAGGATATGGAGGGGGAAATGAAATGTACGGACTAGAGATTATCTCAACGTCGCCTTTTGTTAGCATCCTGACTCCTGAGTGCGCGATCGCCGGTTGGATGTGCGGTGCACATCATGGTGCAGGCTTCGTCTGGCTGCGGAGTGGAATATTGCAGCCAAACTGCAGCCGTCGTTGTCGGAACGGAACGTGGAGTCGTGGACAGCGTAGCACGGGCTGCGGAAAGACATACTTACTGACGACACCATCGGAGAAGCGCGAGATGAAACTGCAGAGCGTATGTTACATAGCCCCTGAGTCTATTGCACCCACATTAATGCATCCAACTGCATCCACAAAATTTGGGCGCATTGCGCAGTATCCTTCCTTCCTCGGGGCTATGCATTGCGGTTTCTTTGCTGAATTTGTGTTCTATCGTCTTGCAATATTTGTTGCCCAGACATAGTCGTGCCATCGAACCAAGATTGAGCACAGAGAGAGCGAATACTGAAAACCGTGACATCAGCGGCCCATGCAGGCACCAGTACCTCCAGTCAGCGCCGCAGTAGCAAGACCTCAAGACGATTAGAACAATATACACACATTAGCATAGATACACATAGAAATGGCACTTTGTACAAGCTTGGGTTACAAACGGATTTGCCGCCTCAGTCCATGACCCATTCTCTGACAGCCTTCGAGCCGCCGACTTCTGGGTGTAGCAACACGGTGGAGAGCCAGTACTCGAGCTGTCGCCGGCGACTGTCGAGGAATGTCGGCCGGAACCGCGCAAGCGGCGATTTTGGAGGTAAAGAGGGGATGAGTTGTTGTTGATTTCGCTACGGAAATATTTTAGTAACGCGAGGCAGAGATTAACTATGTATGCTTACAGGTAGGGTGCGCCGCAGGGCGGATAGAAGCTTCACAAATGCACTATACCGCTTGTGAGCGTGTATTACAGTTCCCTGGTCACAAGCAGTTTAGTGAAGGATGGGTAATACGAAAGGATGAGGAGTTCACCTCTTTTGTTTTGATAACACAGTCATACACTAGGGCAGTTGCGCGTCAGAGTAGGCGCAACGAGCGATAGAAGCTTTGGCAATTCACCTATATAAGCGCCACCGAGTGCATCGCCCACATGCGTCCATCCGCTGATATGCACGTCTCGCGCAAAAGCCAGGCTTTCTCCCGAGTTATCACCTAGCCATATATCGTTGGAGAATATCGAGGGTGGGCCTGGCGATTGGGTACGCGACTGGACCCGTATATTCCGCCTGCTACTCGCGTCATCCTGCCAGTGCGTACGTCCAATTCCAGCAGACAAATTAGGATCATGCTGACGGTACGGATAAGATGGGAACGCACGTTGGCAAGCTGATCATATAGCCGCGACTCCTCCTCGACGTCAATGCCCTCGTCGCGGAGAACGACAAGCAAGCTCCTGGAGTTTTTGAAGGGGTGCACTGGGTCTGGTGCAGGCGGGGAGTTCGACGGATTCCGTTCCATAGACGACGTTGGATATATGCCAGAGATGCTACATGAAGGTTATAAACCGAACTTTGTGGGAATAGTTTTGCTAGAGCCGGGAGCCTGAGCAAAAGCCTTCGACGCCGTCGGGACCAACTTTCCCATCGGAAACCGGAACCACTCTTGTCGTCGACGTCGTCGATGCCGATGAGCTCGATGCAATGGCCGTCGACGCAGCATTCTAGCCTGTTCCGTCTCTTTTGATACCCTGAGATCACCTTGCTGCATTCTCGTGGCAGCTTTCCCGGTTCTCCTTCTCAACGAAGCGCTTTCCATTTATTCTGTGACTGCCTTGCATCGTGCGACGTGCAGCTGCAAACTATCTCCCCATCTCGCTAACGCTGTAGACAGAAAATGTCTCACGACGACGCTTACCCAGGTGGCTGGCAGCCATCTCCTGCGCCTCCGGTGGATCCTGCACTGGGTCCCCCGGCTCGCGAATTTTTGGTCGCACCAGACCCAACAAACCCACGCTCGCCGACTTGGGTGACGTACGGTGCATCCTCCGCCGTCACTCAGCACACCATCCATCCCCTTCCTGTCCCCCCACTTCCCGTCCACGATGGCCCAAACACCCCTCGTCCCATCCCGATACCGTCGCCCGCTGTGAATGCGCGTGGTGCTGCGGAACTCGCGTCGACCGAAGAGTACATGACCGTCGATGCCCCACCCGGAGATGTAGAGGCAGGTTACAGTGACGTCAAGGGCAGGCAGAGAGGTGGAAGCGGCTCGAGAGGAATTGTTGGGGGCTTTGTGCGCGGACTGAAGAAGATACCCAAGGCGATGATGTTGAGCAACCCCACCGAGCGCCGGCCAACTCGCAGAGGGACAGCGGACACCTATGGTACAGGCGGTACGGCAGGTACGGACATTCAGACGCCACTCCCCCAATACGAGTCCGCAGGACGTATTCCCACCCTCCCGGAGAATGCCCGATACGTTCAAGGCATGGACATGCCGATGGCGCATCCAGCAGCGATCAGGTCGGAGGAGCACCTCCAGCAATCCCACTCGCGCCATCCGTCCTCCGCTACCACGCACGACGCTCGCACCCACGACTCATACACACACGATAACCATACCATGCACACTCACGACTCACGCACGCTCCATCATACGCACGACTCCCATATGTACGATGGCCTCGACGGGGACACGACGGCTGTCCATCACGATGTCCCACCGCACGCACACACAAACAGCCCCGTTTTCATCGAGCCCCGCCCCGCGTCTGACTACGACAAGATGTCTGAGCCCATCCGCCCTCCCTCCGCCCGTTCCTTCAGCAGCTCGATAATGCGTGTCGCCCGCTTCTTCAGAGAGCTGAACGACCTCCCGTGGGTCTCCGAGCGCGTCGCAGCGGACTATTTCCCCGCTGAAAGGCACCGCCGCGCTCGCCGGGCGCGGCCAGCGACCATATCATGGTATACCCACCAACAGCCCAACCAGTCTCTTGATCTACTTTCCAACGGCACGCCGTCGCCTGCCATGCACCAAATCCCATCTCACCGCCACCGCATGCCGCACTCGAGCACGACGCTTGCGATGGGGAACGACATTCGGCGCAGGTCGCCGGAGCGTGCGACCTCGCCGCATTATCCGTACGGCTACACGCCGCAGCCGCTGTACATATATCCTGGAGGGCCTCCCCACGGGAGTGGGTCCGGGAGCAGCCTGCATGGCGGAGGCTCACCTGAACTCCACCAGCCTGTACCGGTTTACATGGTCGCGGGTATTCCGCAACCGGTCCCGCCGCATGAGCATGTACATTCGCCTCTTGGGAATGGGCGTTCTCCCAGGATGGATCCTTCTTACCCATACCCCGTGCCGCAGCAGCCTCCGCGTGCTCAGACGGGCTGAGATACGTATTTAACGACCATACCACGGACCTCACGATACTCCATACTTGCATGTCCATTGTTTTTCTCGCTTGTTTTCCTTCCATGTAGCTAGGTAGCTCTGCGCCTGTATCTATAAGAATTGCTAAGCATTGTCGCTCTTAGTGCACAGTATCGAGCGCACGCAGGATGTTGTACCATGCACGTCCACTGTGCTTGACTTCATTCTACTCTCAACTGTCCTGCGACCAGGAACGTTCACGGTTCCGTTTATCATCGTCAAAATGGTATTCCATGGATGCTGGGTATCATACAGGCTAAGGACAGATAGTATAGTGAATATACCTCCCATACGGGCCGCCGCCGACCTCTAACACATCGGTGCGATCTTGGGTGGGAGCTCGTCTCTCTCCCTGCGCTAGATGGGCTCAAGATCACCTCGTAAAACAGATAAATCTGCACCAAGGACGACCCCAAATATCAACCCGCCAGGTGAACTTTCGTGCAGAACAAAATCGCGTTTCCGCCAGCCTTTATACCCCGCCACGGACGCTTCCCACGCATTGACCACCCCCGCGATCGGGTACATAAGCGCGGCGCGTGAAGTTTTTTCTGTTTCTTTACAGTCACCTCGATCTCTGGGACCGCGATACGTCTTGACGCTCGAATGACGGACGACTCGGTCTCACACAACGAGAAAGAGAATAGCGAATATCTTCAACCTGGGGCTGGGCATGTCGTTCTATTCTACGCTTTCGAGCTATACGGTTGAGCGGCTAATCAGCACTTGGTACATTCTCTCCCAGCGTGCGCGCTTGCTTGTATCCGTCTATACACCAAAATCTCATATGGTTTATTGCATTTCTTCACTTCGTCTTTGAGCAGCTTGTGTCACCAGATGGTACAGAACCACGTTCGCCAAGTTCCTGTGCGCACGGCGCCGGGCGAAGCGACAATCTCGAACGATAAAATCGTCATTCAACCGTCAACAATCTCTGACCGACTCGGATGACTTATCATCGATAATCGGGGATACGGCTCATGGCCAGGCTACTTGTGAGAGCACCCTTGGTTACGGCCGACACGGCGTACGTATGTTGTAAGTACCAACGTATGTCCTTGGCTCGATCCACGTTTTAATCTCGGTCACCATTCATTAGATCTTCAAGCTTCGTTGCCCTTTGCGTACGACATGTCAAATGATGGTGGTACCTACTGGGCAATGCGCCGCAGTGCGTATGTGCTCGGCAAGTACTCCAACCAGGTCTGTCCCTTCTGAGTACTACAGTTGCGGAAGGACAAAATAGGCGCCTGCGGCCAGACTTTTTGAGGCAAGATCTCGGTTCACGATGAATTTCTAGGAGGGAAACAGGGCAAAATGTGCATTGTTTCGCAATTTGAATATCCTGGCAGGGGGTGGAGCAAATTCTGGGTGAAAACTTTTTTTTTCAACCTTATCCCTGCTTGAAGTGGTGGTCTCGGGGAGCTTCATTGGGCCCTAATAGGCCCAAAAAACGAGTTTCCTGGCTAATAGCACTGCAGGGGAGCGTGGGAAACCTACTTTAAGGTGGGATGGTGCAAATTTTTTTGGTCAAAAATTTCGATATCGAGAAAATTAGAGTTCTGCTCAACAACGTTTTATCTACATCTAAAAAGCTCTTCATTGCACAATTTACAGCCAGAAAGGACCTCATTTGAGTGAGGAGATAAAGATTTTGGAAAACGGGTCTTGACGCGTCGGTTTTGCGATTCCGCAACTGTAGTTCGATTGGTATCCAGATCATCGGGATCAAGATCCAAAAGACACGAGAAAAGAAGCAGAGAACGGCGGTCGGGGCCAACACATGGCACGCAACCTCCGTCCACCGTCCAGCGCCGTCCAGCGCTCCCGTTGCCACTGCTAAGCGCTGCGGCTAAGTACTAAGTACTCATCGAGTACTCATCTGCCATCTGCCGTGCTAAGTATATCACCGCGAAATAAACACTCTTTCATTTTTGCTAGTTACATCCCTGTGCAGTGTGTGCACTATTCATCTAAGTGAGATATAGATCGTTTCGGGGCTTGCCGCAGGCAGCGCGGCGGGCGCCCCTGCAGCCTCTCGCGGCGGCGGCATCGTTCAAAATAACGAGCGCGTACTGTGCGCCGCTCCTGCGCTCGGACCACCTGCGGACCGTAGTTACTATTTTATCAATGTGCATCGGATGGCACGGACGGCACGGACGCGTGGAAACGGGCTCGGAGACCTCCGAGTCCGTGGTCGGCACTTGTTCGATGAGATCGTGATATTTGTCAGCTGGGCCCGATGGATCTGGATACCAATCGAACGCTCCCTCTGTCCCTTCTGCCGTCAATAGTTGTCTCCGAGTATTCATCCTTTCGCCGATTTCGAAGACCTTCCAACTCCAGGCTGATCGGCTGATCAGTACACATGGTCTACGGTCCTACAGAGGACACATCGCTGCCAAGTCAATCCAGCGTCCTACAAGTCAGCGACGTGATGCACCGATGAACATGTAGCTTCCGAGTCCACCCGCTACTAGCGGAACAGAAAACACACGTATAAAGGTCGCTCACTTCAGACAGTCTTGCACCATCCGAATATGCCTACACCCCTCCGTCTCGCCGTCTGCCTCTACCCAGTTGTAACCGTCCTCGATTACCAGGGCCCCGTTGAGCTATTCGGTGGCATTGACCCGACCGTCTTGAGCGGCCCATATGGCACACTTCTTTTTGGCGAGAATTTGCCCAAGTACTCCATCGAAATCACCTACTTCTCCCACTCTCTCGATCCCGTCAAGCCTCTGTCCGGCGCCCCGATGATTCCATCGAAGACGTACAGTGACGCGTTGGCATCGGGCGAGCAGTTTGATCTCGTCCTTGTACCGGGAGGTACACTTCATGATTTATCTCATATGTGTGCCCCATCTGAATTTTTTTTTAAAAACAGGCCTGCAGACTCCGCAACAAGTTGACCCGTCTCTGCTACTGTTCCTGAAGAAGCAGGCACCCGGTGCGAAACACGTCCTCACCGTGTGCACAGGGTCTTGGATCCTCTCTGCCACGGGCGTTCTCGATGGCAGACGCGCCACCACAAACAAAGCTTGGTTCAAGAAAGTTGTCGTACGTGAATTGTCTCCCGTTCTTCCGCGTAATGTGTAACTGATAGGTTCTAACGTGCAGGAGGCGACGAAGGATGTACCCGTCGAGTGGGTAGCGAAGGCCCGTTGGGTCGTTGACGAGCACGACGACAAAAAGATCTGGACTAGTTCTGGCGTAACTGCGGGTATGTATCAGTCATATGAAAGATCTAATCGATTTTGACCCCTGGCCGCCGATAGGAATGGATCTAGGAAACGCTTTCTTGGAATACCTCGTCGGGAAGGAGCATGCTGAAATTCTCAGGAACGGTATCGAGTTGAACGCAAGAGCGCAGGACGATGATCCGTTCGCGGTGGTACACGGGCTTGTGTAAACCTGTAAACGTTGTAATTATCAATGTGACAGCAATCTCCAACGATGATTTCATGCATCCTCATTGTACGTTGAGATCTGTTCCTCTACGCCATACTCGAGAGGATGGGCGAGAGCGGTGCGTCAGCTATTCACCGGCGTCGAAGTTTGCTCGCTAACCTGCTCTTCTGAAGTGCTCACGCGCTCATGAACGTCCCTCATGGTCGTTCCGAGGCGCAGGTATCCTCTCGCCGGTGTGAAAGAAGAGCGCGCTCGCCGCTTCGTGTCCCCTTGCATTGAGCGTTTGGTTGATTTCTTCCTTCCAAGTTTGGGCATAGGCTCCATCATCAACGGCCTCTCCGTATATTTCTAACGACGCTTTGGATCCAAAGCGGTGCGGATGGGCCCTCAGGTGTGAGTCCAGGTCCAATATCGGGTAGGCACAAGCTTGAATCGTATATCTCTGACGAATATTTCTGTTTCTTTCCAGTCACCTGGGCGATGAGCTTCAACGTCGATCATCCCAATATTCAGCGGCCAACAAGTACTGACCGGAGACCTCGCGTCCGAGGGCATACAGCTCCTGGCAAAGCTCTGATCAAGAGCACACTTGGTCACGGCTGAGATCTGAGATGACATAGGTCTGTTGTACCACCAGTAGGTCCTCGGCTCGATCTTCCAATCCTGGTTATCATCGACTTCATTCCTCAGATGCCCGCTGCACACGCATTTCAATTGATGGTGGCACCTACCGAGTAATGCTCCGTCGTGCTTATGTGCTCGGCAAGCACTGCAACCATTTCTGTCCCCCCTGTTATCAATAGCCGCCACCGAGTATCCTCGAGTATCTCATTAGCCGATTTCGAAGCCTATTCAAATTGCAGGCTGATCGGCTAATCAGTTCACATGAGGACACACATCGCTGCTATGTAAGTCCCTTCATCGCCCTGCTAGTCAGCTGCTACTGCTAAGCGATGCACAATGCACATGTAGCTTCCTCCCTATTATAGTGAAGCAAGAGATCCTCGTATAAAACTTGCTCGCTTCAAACAGTCTTACGCCATCCCAAGATGCCTACACCCCTCCGTCTCGCCATCTGCCTCTACCCAGGTGTGACCGTCCTGGATTATCAGGGCCCCGTTGAACTACTTGGGGCTCTTGACCCTACCATTATGAGCGGTCCATATGGCATGACTCTTTTTGGCAAGAATTTGCCCAAGTACACCATCGAAAACACCTACTTCTCCCACTCTCTCGATCCCGTCAAGCCTCTGTCTGGCGCCCAGATGATTCCATCGAGGACGTACAGTGACGCGTTGGCGTCGGGTGAGCAGTTTGACCTCATCCTTGTACCGGGAGGTACGCCTCATCTATTACTTTCTAAGAGTACCCGCATCTGAACGTAGAGGCAGGCATGCTGGCTCCGCAGCAAGTTGATCCGTCTCTGCTACTGTTTCTCAAGACGCAGGCACCTGGCGCGAAGCATGTCCTCACGGTGTGCACAGGGTCTTGGATCCTGTCTGCAACGGGCCTTTTGGATGGCAAACGCGCCACCACTAACAAGGCCTTGTTCAAGCACATTGTGGTACGTGAATTTTTTGGTATTGTTCGTCCGCGTAATGTGACTCATACGTTCAACGAGCAGGAAGCGACGAAGGATGTACCCGTCGAGTGGGTAGCGAAGGCCCGTTGGGTCGTCGACGAGCACGACGACCAAAAGATCTGGACTAGTTCTGGCATAACTGCCGGTATGTATCAGTCATATGAAGGATTTGATCGTTTTTCACCGTACCCTGTCCGCCAGGAATGGATCTGGCATCCGCGTTTGCGGAGTACCTCGTAGGGAAAGAGCATGCTGTTGCTCTCAGTAACGGAATCGAGATGGACGCAAGAGCACAGGACGATGATCCGTTCGCGGTGGTACACGGGCTTGTGTAGAGCTGTACACGTTCCAATTTTCAATGTTGCCTCAATGTGGCATCAAATTTCAACGATGATCATTGTAAGCATGTCTGTGAAAGTTGAGACTTGCTCCCCCCGCAGTACTCGCGAGAATGGGCCAGAGGCAGCGGTGCGTCAACTATTCACCGGCGTCGTAGTTTCGCTAACTTGAACCTTTCCTTTTATGACGTGCTCACGCGCTCACGAACGTCCCTTATTGTCGTTCCGAGTCGCAGGTATCCTCTCGCCGGCGTGAAAGAGGAGCGTGCTTCGCGTTCCCTTGGATGTTCGGTTGAACTCTTCCTTCCAAGTTTGGGCACAGGTTGTGTTATCAACTTGAATGGCCTCTCGGTATATCTCCAACTGCGCATTGAATCCAAAGCGGTCCGGTTGGGCCTTCAGGTGTGTGTCCAAGTTCAATATCGGGTGAACACAAGCTTGATTTGATGCCAGGTCAACATCTTCGAAGCGGTTGGTCAACTTTGAGCCCTGGGATGACGCTGCCTTTGACAGTCATTGACTTGCCATCGCCCCACGGCCTGCATTCCTTTCGATCCTTCGAAGCCATAGTCATGCATGTGCACCCAGTCATCGGATTCTTCTACTGGTTGTGACATGGGTCAAATGCCATGAGGCATATGCATGGGCATCCGCTGCGTCAATTACGGCAATACTATTCGCGCATGGGACTCCCCACCCCTGCCGTGTATCTTGTCAGTACAGTGAGTTGCGGCTTAGTCAAGTGCTCTGGTCTACTCTAATTCATCTCGCACTTACGATGCACCATCGTAGACATGACTTTGATAGGGTACAGCTCCAGCCGCTAGCGACAATGCGGTCGTATAGTATGCGGATGCGTGCGGCCTCAAGGCCAACCCAGTTCTACAAGACCTCCATAAGCAGTATCCTGGCAGCCTCTGTCATGGTGTCCAAGTCATTGGACGTCGCCGATATCGAGAAGACGGCGTTCATTGAGCAGACTGCAGGCGGAATCAAAGCTGCCAATGTTAACGACTCCCGGTGCGCGCTGTCCTGCGCCTTCCTGCTGAGAATCTTACCCCGAATCCTGAAGGCAAAAGCGAGTCCACGGGCCTCGCCACTAAGTCGATGTTGGCGTTTCGATCAAATTTACTGGATGTTCGCCGAGCAGCTACCCTGGTCCTAGTTTTCTTCCAGGAAACGTATCCCTTGCTGAAAACGTGTACGCAGTGAACCAGGGCGTGCACTTAGTTCTGCTTAGTGGAGGGGCTTACATTCCGGCAGATATCGACGGTCGTGCGGTAAACACTCTCGACAACCTATATAATTAATTTATGGCTTACAGTCTAAGTACTAATTGTACTGTCCTGGTGAGGCACCATACTACACAGAAACCGTTTACCACGCAATGGTGGTGCCATCGTATTTGCGGTACTGCCCCCCGTCAGCCTCGCGCGTAGCCTTGTCGACCTGCGTCAAGACACTTTTGGCGCTTTCCTCGACTGACAGAAGTAAGAATGGCAGCCCCAGCTTGTCGAACTCCACTTTGATCGACTCTTCGTAGCCGGCCACTGATGCATGATTCAGTAAGCTGCGGGCCAACGTGTTGAGGTCAAATCACTTACTCATATCGGTGGCAACCTCTCCCGGATGAACTGCAACAGAGACTAGGGCGAGAAGTCAACATTGAGAGCTATTTGAACGGTGCGGTAAGATGAGCGACTAACTCAGGCCTTCATTCTCCGCATGCAGCCTGCGGACCAGGTAGTTCTCCGCCGCTTTAGAGATACCGTATGGGCTAACGGGGAACATTTTGTCTGCGACCGCGAGACTCCCCGCCACGCTGGAGATAGCGATAAATTTGGGCGACGGTGTGCTCGTCTGCAGCAGGGGGTAGGTCGCTTGGAAGAGGACCAGGGTGCCGACAACGTTGACCTAGGTGGGTTCAGCTGTCAGCATAAATCCAGAATGTGCAGCGACGTCGAGTGGACACGGACGTTAAAGTGCTCGTGATACGCTGCGGGAGACGTCGTCAATGCGGGACCAACGGACTTGCTAATTCCTTCATGGGTCGGTGTCAAAATACAAGGCAACGATACGGAAGCACATCACGCACCAGCATTCGCAATCACAACATCGAGTCTACCCGCCGTCTCTTTGATGTACGCGGCGGCCGCCTCATTCTCCGCCACGTCCGCAGACGTCAGTTTCACAATGTGGAACTTTCCAGGGTACTGCTTCACGAGCTCCTGTAGAGCCGTCGCGGCGTCGGGGCTGCGTGCACCGGCAAACACAACGACGTTTTCGCGACGGGCGAGAGCGGTCACCAGCCCGAGTCCTGGACAACATAATGGCGTCGATGAGTATATCGGAGCGGACAGAGTATCACTTGCCTAGGCCGCGGTTGGCTCCGGAGACAAGATACACGGTAGGTGTGGAGGACATTGTAGGCAGAGATATGTTAGACGTGAATTGACTGGAACCAGGACATGCAAATAGAGATTGCAAAAGCCTGCATCCCCCGCATCCTATCGATGATCATGTAATCTTGAAATAATCTGATACCTCCACTCGGTAAAGTGGACCCGACAGTGATGTTATCGCTTCTGTGCTTGCGTAGTACTGGAGGCCCCGGTAGGCTCAAGCCAACAGAAGATCGCCTAATGTTGTGAGAAGGCTCTGCGATAAGCGTGCTAGATATGCTATATTCGGACAAGTGTGTATTGTGTAGAGGACTTACCGAGAGCCGCCACCCAGGCAGGGGTATACACAAGACGGTATACATGACCGGCGCCCTGCGAACGCACGACCCCACCCTGGTACTGTCCTAGAGAAGCAGAACACGGACCATTAACCACAGAATCGCTATGCCATTATCTTTGCCGATCGGCCCTCCGTCAGCCTCGCGCGTAGCATGCTCTACGAGCGGAAAAGCATTGCTGACGCTTTCACCAACCATGAGAAGACAAAATGGCAACCCCAGCTACTCGAACCCCGCCTTCAAACAGCAGCAATTGCTGGATGCGTGGGTAAGTTGCAGACCAGGGCCGACAACCTTGGCCTGGTAATTGGTGCCGCGATGTTAAATCTCTACCTGCTGCATACAAATTACATCCTCTGTATCCTATCGATGGTTGGCAATGTCGATTATAGCGTTGCTCGGTAGTAAGCAGACTTGCGAGGGCAATCTTGGCGCGCAATGGCACTGCAGGACGGATTCAAACGATGAATGCTGTAAATTCAAGTCACTGTTAGGCTGACATATTTCCATCGAGTAAGTAATACCTTGTCGTCATGTTCACGAAATGGTCTACTTGAGATTCATGGTAAGTGCAACACTTTGTTGACGAGAAGTCGAGAAGTCGAAATATTGTAGAGGCTGTAGACAAACACGACCAAGCATCGACTCGGAAGGAAGAATCATACCACTGACCTTTATCCAAGTTAAGACGCGCCTCGGCAGGGTAAAGTTTGCCCCGACTGCAATACACAAAGAGCGTGCAAAGATGTTTGTTTAAATATTTTCAGTGATCATACAAGTGCACAACCGATACATATAAGTACGGAGCGTCCAAGGAGCTCATCAGTGCTCCGAGACGAACAGGCCCGCCATTCCCATGCCGGAGCCAATGCACATCGATGTAACGAAGATCTTTCCGCCGGTTTGTTTCGCAACGTTGAGACCCGTTGCAACCTGGCGCGCACCCGCTACAGCAAAGAATCAGCATCAAGCCAACTGGCATAGAACACTGTGCACTTACTGCAACCTAATGGGTGCCCAATGGCGATCGCACCGCCATTGATGTTCACCTTCTCGAACGGAATGCCCACCTCCTTCACGCTGTAGTACGCCTGGCTCGCGAACGCTTCGTTGATCTCGAAGAAGTCAACCTCCTCCTTGCTCAACCCCGTCTTCTTCAGCAGCTGCGGGATCGCGTACGCGGGGCCGACGCCCATGATGCGCGGGGGCACGCCGACCGCCGTTGCGCCGACGAACTTCCCGAGCACGGGCAGCCCCAGCCGTGCGGCCGTGCTACGCTTCGTGAGCACCACCGCGGCCGCGCCGTCCGACACCTGCGACGCGTTGCCCGCGTGCGTCGTGCCCGTCTTCGAGAACGCGGGCTTGAGCTTCGAGAGGCTCTCCGCGGTCACGCCCGCGCGGATGCCGTCGTCCTGGTCGACGACGATCGTCTTCTCCTGCTCCGTCTTCGGGTCCGTCCACTTCACCTCGATGGGCACGATCTCATCCTTGAACTTGCCTGCCGCCTGCGCCGCCGCCGCCTTCTGGAACGACTTGGCTGCGAACTCGTCCTGCACCGCACGCGAGATGCCGAACTGGGCGGCGACGTTCTCGGAGGTGATGCCCATTGGGATGAGGCAGTCTGCGGCTTCCGGGTTCTCCAAAACCTTCTCCGACCAGCCATCGGGCAGCGAGACACCGCCGTACCCGAAGGTCATGCTCTCCACACCCGCACCCACACCGAGCTCGATCTGGCCAGTGGCGATCTGGTTCGCGACCTGGTTGACGGCGGCGAGACCACTCGAGCACTGCCTGTTGAGTGTGTAGATAGGCGAGGTGTTGGGAATACCGGCGGCGAGGGCAGCCATGCGTGCTGCCGACGCGCCGCCACCGGGTGGGAGGACGTTGCCGACTGCAATCTCCTCAATGAGAGCAGGGTCGAGGCCGACTTTAGAGTATGCAGAACGGAGAACGGCAGAGAGGATCTCCTCTGGCCGTGTGTCCTTGAAACCACCCTTCTTGCCCTGCACCGATGCCGTTTGTCAGCGCTCTTGTTCGACATTCCTCCGCCGAAACAGTACGCACCTTTGTGATAGCAGAGCGCACAGCCGAGACGATGACGATGTCGTCGTCGTGCTTTTCAAGGATCTTTGCCTTTCCGTGGTTGAGTGCGAGCGACATGGTGGTGGTATAGAAGAGAGAGGTATTTGGGATTGTGAATTTGGGTGACGGACGACTTATAAGCTGAGCGTCCATGTGATACCGCTACCCCGCACGGTACCACGATTACCGGGGTCCGTTATTGATCCCGCTTTCCGCAAATTCAGCAGATCTCTTTCTCCGATGTCTCAGCTGCATGTTATTATTCTCTTGTGTTCCTACAATACAGACTGCTGCATGCCACTAAAGAAATTGAACACGACTTGTAAGTCGCAGTGGTAATTTCAACACAACCGACCTGTGACTTTTTGGCGGCAAAGCTATCCCGGCCCCCAACCCCAACGACCCGTTCATCTCGGTCGTGAGCAAACGCAAACCAGAAGAAACCTCTTCATGCCAGCTTTGTACACACAACTAAGTACGATGGTGACGATGCCGTTCAACGTTGTCGTAAGAATATGTCTCCAATAATAGTGGCGCCTTAACTTTGTTAAAGGCAAGGTGTATGATTGTACCCAGCGTGCTTGGCCGTGTTTGTCATCGGCATCCTCCTCTGAAAACTCTGATTTTGACCGCCTTGCTTAGGCGGCTGCGTCCGTAGAATAAGAAAAATGTACAAGACATACCACTCGCTCAGTATATGCAGGCACGGACGCGTACGACGAAGCCGTAGAAGGCGGGCTAACATTCGCTACCGTTAGACGGTCCATGTGGCTGAGAACGGTGTCACAGTTGTACATCGTGGATTATACGCACTACGATCGTGAATTATGAGTGCATCTAGTCAAATCCGATTAAACGGCAAGCAGGGTAGGAGGTGTTAAGGAAGGGGGGAGCACGTCGGGTATAGGGTATAAACCATCGACGTTGGAGGTAGGCAAGGGTATACCAAGAGGCTCTAGACACATAAATACCAAGTATATGTCAATACAAATATACCACAGGAAGATAACGGAACCGCAAGACAGCTCAGCATACGCGCGGCAGAACGGAGCGAGCACCTCAGAATCCAACAAGAGGGAGGCCGCCGATCTACCACATCTCCGAGATATTCGAGAATCGAATTTTGTCGGACATAAGCTCCTGGCCGCCCATGTGGATCGTCCCGCCCGCGCGGGCGCTGCGCTCGAGCAAATCGTCCCACCGCTCCGACTTTTCCTTCTCGGTAAGCGGCGCCGCCCGTGGAGCAGCACTCCCCATCTCGCGAAACGTGAGCGGCGATTTGGACGCCTGGGACGACGAGGGCCCGAAGGAGCTGGAGCGCGTGTGCCGATGCTGCTGGCGCGCCGTAGAGGAGCTGCTGTGCGTGCCAGAGGACTTGCGCTTGTCCGGAGGGCTGCCCTCGGGCGCAACTTTCAGCAGAGGTGTTTGCGGCGGTGTTCGGCTGGGTGTAAGAGTTGGTGGGGGGACGCGTCGGGAGCTCTTACGGGGGCGCGGTGGCGGCGAGGGGTTCTCGCCCCCGAAATCCGAATTGGGCACGATGACGGTCAGCGACGGGCGCCTGTCTGACGGTCCGGGCTCGCTGGGGCCTGGCAGCCTCTCCTTCGATCCCATGGACGGCCTTCGGGGCTCGAACGTGTTCACTGCATCGACAATGGAGAATGAAGGCAGGATGGGTGAGCATGAGGACTCCTGCGACGATATGCTGGCACGCTTATCGCTCGTTTGGCGGCGAGGGGGGAATGGTAGCGAGGGACGCTCGACCATAGGGGATGGAGATGTCCAGTTGCCAGGAGCGGTAGTGGCGCGCTTTGGCATGCGTATAGCGGACTTACTGGGCGATGTCTTGCTCTGGGGTACGTCGTAGTCGCGATGTAGGCGATGCAACTCGGTTGGTGAGAGGATGTGCTGAGCAAGGTGGGCATTACTGGGCATTGGGGGTATCAATTCCTCGCCATACGATGAGGACGAAGAACGGGTGGAGTGTGAGCGATGGAAAAAGCGGGAGGAGGCGACGTCCGAGGAGCCTGGCGAGGACGAGCGAGTAGTAGTACTGGGTCGATTCCCACCAGCACTCGCAGGACCTGACACCAGTTTCGCCTTGGGCTGTACTGACACGGACGTGGATGTCATAGAGGGTCGAGATTGAATGAATCGGGAAATCATGCCAGGGCTCTCTGGATCGCGCGCGATGATTCCTTTGGGCAGAGCGGGCACTGGTGGCGGCGCGTCATGCGAAGTAGACGACTGATAGCGCTCACGCATTCCACCCGTGCTGATACGCTTCATCAATTTCCAGAGCTTTTTCCCGGTGTCCTCATCCTTCTTCGCAAATTTGTCGAAGGCGTCGTCCCTGGGCGTCATCGCAGGCAGGGGCAGCCCAGGTCTCTGGGGATCGACGTGCCCGTCTATGGACAGATGCAACGAGTGGCGACTTGGCCTCGTCCGCCCATTCCTGCTCCTGCTCTCGGACCGCCGTTCCTGCAAGCTTGGTCGTACTGACCGTCCGCTATCCCCATCACACCGTCTTCCCGGCGAAGGCTCGTCCTTCCGCACTATATGGCCCGACATCGACGGTCTCCTGAACTTGCTGGACATCTTCCGTGACAAGGACCTCATGCCACCGGCGTCCTTCGAGCTCCCGCTGCGTGCGCGATCGTCGAAAGGAGTATACCGACAGTTATCCAGATTCCAAGCATCGTCTTCTGGACTTCCCACAGCAACGACCCGTCCACTAGTGCTCCCTAGAACCGTATAATACGGTGTCGCTGACTCCTCTTCCTCGTGTGATATGTCCCACTCCGAGCTCGGCGCATTGGTATTGTAAAATGCCTCTACGTCAGAGCGCCTCTTCTCCTGCTGCATATACGCCTGCGCGACGGCACCTGCAGGCGTAAGAGGCCCGTCCTCTCGTAGTGCAGGGGATGGGGAGGGACTTTTTCCGGAACGAGCAGGAGAACGCGGCCCAAACGTCGCCGTGACGGGCAGGGTGAGGGATGGTTTCTTCGACACACCGCTCGTTTTCCGTCTCAGCACGTTGCGCGGGCGAGATGGTTCGCCGGCCGTGACGATGCCAGAAACCGAGGTCCGACGACCGTTTGAAAACAGCTCGACCGGTGGCGATGGCAGTGGCCGCTCCCGTGGACCGTCAGAACGCGTCCTCGTTTGCTCTCTCGGAGATCGCAGGGCCGAGCGCGGCGTGCTCCCGTCGCCGTACGAGTCAGAATCGCTCGGATTTGACGCCGATGCGAAGGGTAGGGCGGGTTTGCTGAGTAGGCGTTTGATGTCAACACTGTGCGGGCTTAACGGGCTGCGGCGTGGTGACGACTCCGATGCGGAACGTTGTGGGTGAAGGAATTCGCGGCCAGACGACGGCGAAAACGCAGGTCGAATAGCCTCCGATAGATTCGAGCGAGAGTGGGTGTGCCGCAGTTCCACCGGCCGTGACGGCGAACGGGAAGGAGATGAGGTCGAGCCGTTCTGGGGCGTATGTCGCGTCGTCCTGCGCCTCCCCTCAACCATCTGCCGCTCCTGCTCTAGCTCAATCTCATTCACTCGCGCAGGCGAATGCGATGGCCGCTTCGTGATTTTGTTTCGGCTAGCAGACCGACGGAGGCCACCTTCCGATGCTGAATGGGAAGAGTCGTCGGGGTCACGGGGCCCTGATTTTGATCTAGTTTTTTTCCCGATCATACTTGATGTGCGGGGAGGGCGGTGGGCCTCTTCCATGAGCGGGGACGGTGGCCTTCTGTCTTTCCCTGCGCTCGAGGTGGTCTTCAGCGAGGACCGAGGGGATTGTTTCGGAGAGGACGAAGTGGGAGAGCGCTTTTCCGATGCCCACGTGGATAGTCGTGAGCTTAGCGACTTGGACAGGGGGGTCTGCTGTTGGTTTTGGCGGGTATGATACGAGGGGCTGCGTAAATCATCAGAGGAGGGCGTGTCGGGGTATGGTCGTCGAAATGATGAGGACGCTGAGGGTGTGCGCGACTGCGAGGGACTATGAGCCATATACGACGGATCTAAGAACACGATAACACGGTGAACCACATGCTCTAGAATGACCATTGGGCGACATACCAGTATGAAATACGTTAGTCAGACTTTCTTCAATGCGTAGTGTTTGTGAGTGAGAGTATGTGGTTGCAATTCAGCCTGCGTAGCGCAAAGCGTGGTGTGCGTTTGGAGTGGGTAGATTAGGTTGTTGTAACCGTCAGCAGATGCTCCAACGGAAGGAAGTGAAGGATGCGATAGGACTGACATAATCCAACTGCAGTATGCTCAGCGCTTGATCTATCCGAGAGCGAGGGTGAGAGCCCTTGTGCCGTTGACGACGAGATCAAGGGCACACACGCCCCGTAAACAATGGGGACAGGGAAGGCGTTTGACGTCGAGGCTCGAGAGCAACGACGGCTGCGAAGGTTCAGTCTTCTTGTAAGGAGGCCGATCGGATATATTAGTACCGCGGTTCGTGGTGATGGCGGAGGTGTAATCAAAGACGCGGTTATCGTTTTGTTGTCAGCTGCCAAACTGCAGTGATACACTTTGCGAGCAAGGATGGTCAGTACAGCTAGCGCAGAATGGATGTGAACGATTCCGAACGAAGAACATAGTCGAGAGAGACAAATCGGAAGAGGGGAAGGCGTTGTAGAAGAAGAAACGCGATATTGAATTTTAATTGAGTATGCCGTCGGCAGAATCGAACGGCAATGGTGCCTCGCAACGTCCGCGCCGTACGCCAGCTGTCCAAGCAAGACTCAAGGCCAGACGTGCAACGTAGGGTGTGGGAGCTGTCCTATCTCCACGAGTACCAAACCCTCGCTGGCAGACGCGGACTCCAGAGTGGTCATCGCATTTTACCCCTCAAAGTTTCAACATCTCGTCTCTTGCTGCACGAGCAACGGATGCGGGCACGGAAAAGATGAGAAATTATCATAATTGCTCACCTATAGTAACGCTTAATGAAACGGACTCTTCGAGGGTTACCCGTTCCCGGTCCTGCGACGACGGCGTAAGCCTTATTTACGTCCGTTCTCTTCTGTCCCCCACTCGTATGGTCCAACGGGAAATGCGTGCCAGCCGACAGCCACAGACGATACGGAAACGAGGAGAGGAAATCAGAACACGGGGAGAAAACAGCAGACGGAGACAGAGACAGAAGAGACGCAGACGGTGGGGGAAGGGGCGGAGAAATATTTCGGAATATTATTGATTTTGGCGGCGGCAGAATTGGCCAATCACGTATCGTTCGGTTGTCGGCACCGCAACCGAGCATTCCTTCTCAACGAATCTCGGTCGATATGTTCTTACCTGTTCAACGTGCAAACCAACTGCCTTGGGTGTCGCTGTGCAGCTCAAGTTCAACTGGATGTTGCTGGTACCGTGTACAGAGGTCCGTAGTCGCATTGACAGAGGTTCGCTTCACTTAGAAAAATGATACATGTTTAGATTTCCACACATACGTGCGGTACCCGACGTCTCTCTGTACTCGGTCGCCGGGCGTTCAAAGAGCAAAAGAGTCCATGACTCCGTGTTTGTGGCCCAAATGGTGCCTAGTATCAATTATGACTCTTCTCATCGGAGCTTAGGAACACCCGTCGTCGAGTCTGGCATATAGATATACCTCCTCTCCAATGCACCGTCGCGGGCATTCTTTGTCGGTGGTACGAAATTATCTCCAGGAACGTCCACGATTGCGAATGATGGTCGTGCCCACGTCCAGCCCAGGTCCCGCCACGTCTGCAGTATGTAAACCCTTATCCGCCGATTTCAGTCATGATAGGCCCTGTCGTGCTCAAGATAGTTGACCAGAATATTTTACGTGCATGCCCCGGGCGACTCTGCGCATTGACACCATAAACATCTGAGCTCATAACATCATTGCGCACTCGCTCCTCCGCGGTATGTGGATATTTTTTGGCCGTTGCTACTTTACCCTGTAGAAATCCCCCGCAAAACTTTACATTCCTCGATATTACTTGCAGATTATCCCCTTATATTTGTTCATATTTGACTACAGTACTTACTTAGTCCGCATCTTAGCCCTCTGTTGGCTTGCGCGTACCGAATTCATCATCATCATCATCAGCTACTTTACCCTGTCGGTACTTACGTCTTGCGACTACCCGGTACGAAGTAAAGGTGTTCTTCCTGCGGGCATATGATCACTGTTGTCCCGAGCAATAAGTACCTTGCACACGCGCCTGGGGATGAACATGTCGATATCTTCAAAGGTGGCGGCTTCGCTCGTAATACAGCCGTACATGCATCCATCCTGCGCACCATTTTCATTTTTTCTGCCACGGTCTCCCATCGTTTCCCGCTCAATCTTGCGGCCCGGACGTCCTTGTCCACACATAGCTTGAGCATCTTTGGCTGCACATGCCTGAGGACAAAATCTGGTGCAATCCCTGCAGCGCTTCTGCCACGACATGTCCAATCTTTTGCAGCTGTCTGAGCGTTGCTCAGCGCTCTGTGGCGCAATGTCCAATTATCCGCACACATGAACTTTTGCATGCCGCGGACGCCTCACACGCAGGTCTGAGCGGATGTCTATCGCCTCTGTGACAGTGAATCCAGTGAAGTCTCCCACAATCTCTTCCAACGCAGGTGACTGACGCATTCATTCTCATTTCGCAGGTCAAATAGGATCATTAGCAAGAGACTTGTTTTTGATACGGTATGTGGTACTCGTCCCCCTCTCGCGGAAAACGATCGACTGTCGCTGATCGGTCTGAATCGCAACAGTGCTCCCCTTGTGTCTGAGGACTGTAGACCCTACGGTCTACTTGCGAATTTATCCACGTATAAGATCAGCCAGCGACTGTGCCGCCTATTCTCCATCCTGGCGATCCACCATTATTCATTCGCGTATCATTATTCTTGATTTCGGTATTCAGTCACTATTGGCTACTACCTTTCTTCTATGCCGGCCCTTGCTCGCATGACAATACCTTTTGGCGCATCCGTCCTGCATACCCCACTACTGGTGCTATTGCATCTACTCCTGCCGTCCGCAGGGCTCACCGTGCCACTAGAGGACACCGAGCAGTTTGCTATTAAGCCTGCCGTTTCTTCTGACGCGCAGCAGTTTCCGTTTCGACCCATCTATTTCGATGCCGTACGCACGCCACGCGCCGCCCGATCGATGCTTGCTGTCACTGACGAGATGGATGTCGCCGTGAGTCCCTTTGCCCTTAAAATAATATGTGGTTCGTGTTCATTTATTGTTTTCACACAGTATATGACGACAGTCAATTTCGGTGGAACAAGTGAGTCATCCCCAGATTCTACACTCGTCATAGACGTGTAATGGCATACTGATGCGGTGTGACAGATTTTTCCCTGCAGCTTGACACAGGGAGCAGCGACCTATGGGTGCATTCCGCCACGCGGATAAACACGATGCGCAGCACGGGGACGCCCGTGTCTCTCGCCTACGGCTCCGGTTCCGCCACCGGGACCGTTGACTATGCAGCATTCTCTATCGGCGACTACACCATCCCTGAACAAGGTAATACATATCCAGTCACCATCTGTTTTATCGGCGGCGCTGACCTGAAGCGCGCGTGTAGCATTCGTTAACGCAGACAAAGTCGAGCACGAGCAGCTCAGCGGCATATTTCCCCTCGGCCTGGACGCGCTCTCCGTCGTCCACGGCACGTTTGCCGACAAAAGCGCCACAGTCAAGTCTCCACTGACGGCCCTCTTCTCCCAGCAGCCTACAAAAAAACACAATTTCATCGGCCTCGCGCTCGAGCGTTCCGCGAACATGGAGAACGTCGCCGGCGGCATCCTCTCTATCGGCGCATACGATCCACGCTTTCCCCTTATCTCGCGCTCTCAGCCTATCCCGCTTGCCAGCCCGCCCCGCTGGACTATACCCCTTAGCGGGCTCTCCGTGAATGGCCGTGCGGTGCCACTGCCGTCCGCGAAACGTGTCGCGCTTATCGACAGCGGAACGACGTTTGCTAGCCTGCCCGCGCCTTTAGTCGATGCGATCTACGGAGCAATCCCCGGCGCACGGTATCTTAGCAAGAGTAACACATGGGCAGTGCCGTGCCTCTCCGCTGCGAAAGTCGCGTTCGCGTTCGGCGAGGATGAGTTTGCGGTCCACCCGCTCGACTTGACGACGGTGACAACGACAACGACCGCCGGAAAGGATGGTGGGGTCGCGCATACATTGTGTGTTAACGCATTCCAAGCGAGTAGTGGGGACCTTTCTGGGGATTTCGACATGATCCTGGGGGACGCATTTATGCGGAATGTGTATGCGGTGTACGTGTTGTGTTATATTGCTTTTTTCAAAAGGAATGGCATTAACGGGCATACGACGTTGTTTAGGTTTAATTTCGGGAACGCTACGGAGGGCGGGTTCGAGGGGGTTCCGTCTATACAGATGGTGGGGCGTACCGACGGGGAAGATCTGATGGACGCGTTCCTCGCAGCGCGCGACGCGACGCTGGCTACAATGCCGCCCCTTATTGATCCTATGGATGTGCTAGATGCCTAGTAGCTCAAGTAAGCGATGTTGCATGAAGGGAGTCCCAATGATAAATCGCAGCTACAAGTTGATCATGCAGTTGGTACTTTAGTATGTTCCTACCCACTCACAAGCGGCTGCCAGTACAGAGGGTGGACAATGCAATGTACATCCTTAGCTTGTTTGCGTCCGAGTACACATATGACCTGCTCCAGCGCGCATTTCAGTACTTCACATACTGGCGACAATATGTGTGGCATATCGATGTTAACGTTGGGAATACAAGGTGATGCTTCATATACTAGCTTGCTGGAGGGAGGTGCAAAGATCGGTATTTGACACGCGAGGATGCTAGATTACAAGCGTAAACCGCGTGAACGTGCAACGCGGCTATGAGGCACCTACGGCCCCGCCCGCTGCTTGATGACAAGCCTCAAGAGATCGGAGGCATCGCTGCAGAAATCTTGCAGCAACTAAGCCCGATCGTGCGGTGAGCCCAAGCACGCGCAGCGGGCGGATCGTGGGTGCAAGAAAAGACCGCGAGGTGCGAGCAGAGGACGTGAAATACTAGTAGAGAACGTGATATGTTGGAGTGCAAGCAGAAGCAGGGCGAACATGCAAGTAGAGGCCGTGCGACCGCGGGTCCGTGGCACGTACAGCCCCGCCCACTGAAGTAGTGACCGACTCCACAAGATTTAAGGCCTCACTGCAGGAATTCTGCAGCGATGACGCCAGTCGTGTGTTGATGCCGTGTGCACGCTCAGCGGGGAGAACTTGGACGTGACGGGGACAGCAGGGAGAGCAAGATAGTGAGATAGTGAGATATGCATACCGATGCAAAGAATGGGTAAGATAGAGGTGACGCGTCGCCACAGGGATACCGCACGGAGAGAACCCAGTCACGCATCAGGGAGGTGTCTGAGCGGGGGAATGATGGCCTGAAGCTGAACGAGAAAGGAACACGAGAGAAGGACAGGTGAGATGCGCATGCGTACGAAGGAGACGAGATGCACGTTGCGCACAAAAAGGACCGTCCGCGGACGAAGGGCGTTGGCCACCGCATCTGGCGCAGTGCTCACTGTTACGTGGATCTTCGAGCGCAGCAGATCGGGGCAATCGTGGCATATGCACTGCACGAAATGGACTCGATCGCGTGTCGATGTCTTCCCACGAGCAGCGGGGACGCGTCGTTGGTCGTGCGGCGGGAGAGCCGCCCTACGTGCATGAGCTAGAGTGGGGCGAATCAACAGTGAACGAGAAGGAAGACAGAACGGCATAGTACATACGCACGAGGACGCCACAAAACGCACGAAAGTACTGCTTTTCGCAAGAGTCTTCCGTCGACCGCGCCTGATGAGGATACGGTCCTGAGACTGGCGTCCGTCACCGCACCCTTTGGGCGGTTAAGCCCTCAAGTACGAGGAATCGGGGCCATCGTGGCAGATATACTGCATCAGTTGGACGACTCGGAACGAGGGTCGACAACATGCACGGCGGTGATGCGTGGATATGCGAGCACACGGACGAATGAGAACGGAGGCGAGGACGGGACGGGAGGGGAGCACTGCACTTAAGGCTGAGACGCAAAGTGGCCCAGAGTCGCGTCGATCGAGCTCGTTGTGGCCATCGACGTCGAGCACCCGGATCGGATTCCGGAATGGACTTTCTCATTGATCTCACCGTCGTACGCTCGATATTTCTGATGAATGGCAAGTGCCTCGTCAAAACGGGACGGTACGTTCTACGCGCTGAGACTCGCTGTCTTCTAGTGGCGGTATTTGCATAGTCCGCTGCGCAGACGATCGGGATCATGTATGTGCGCCGATAATTTAGATCGTGTTGTGTGAGGGTCACTCATAGGTAACTCAGTGCTGTCATTCCCGGAACACCTCTCCTATTTTTCTTACCGTATGTGTGCCAACGATATGCACATACTCGATTCAAAGCATGATTTTTTGCTGCGATCTCCGACTATACTGGTGGTATGGTGTGCGAGGCCACTTCTATTGCCACTTGCTACTCTTTCCGTGCTTACAGCCCTTGGTATCCCCATAGGGCCATAAGTTGTTTGCCCCCTGGAGTCTTTGAGCTTCTCACCTCACACGCACTCTAGTTGGCGAGAATTCAGCAGGAGGTGAGTCAGACCTCCAGCTCCGAGTCGGTGCATACTCTTACTTACTACTCTCGTTTAGTGTGCAAACCCGCGGACTCGGCTTGACGCGCGTATACGGCATCGAACATGGAGTACGCCTTTCAACATGAGCTCTCGAACGCGCGTCTGTTCCGCGCTATGCTACGAAGGGACTAGCTAGACGGATGGACGCTCGGTCTCTCGTGCATTGCTGTCTGCCAAGCCGCTGGGCTTTGATTCAGTCGCAGGCGAGAAGTTTACACGCGTCTAATATTATTAGCACTACTGACTCGACTTACTCTTTTTTCTCGCAGTGCACCCCCTTACCAAGCCAAACTTCGCGACGAAACACCG
The DNA here is from genome assembly GCA_000827205.1 of Plicaturopsis crispa FD-325 SS-3. Taxonomy (NCBI): domain Eukaryota; kingdom Fungi; phylum Basidiomycota; class Agaricomycetes; order Amylocorticiales; family Amylocorticiaceae; genus Plicatura; species Plicatura crispa. Next base: position 142,319 of record KN832563.1, on the reverse strand, counting down.
GGACTCTCGGTATATGCATGCATACGCAGTCAGTCGGCAGCGCATTTCGCGGTACTCGTGGAAGTCGATGCTTAAAGTCAAAATTATTATTCCAGCGTATATATACGTGAGCTTATAGCTCTTTCTACAACACACTATCTTGAGAGAAAGTGAAGCAATAACCTACAATGTCGACAGCATCCACCGTATACCTCGTCTCCGGCGCATCGCGCGGCATAGGTCCGTCCATCTTCTTGCACGCCACCGCCAGACCAAACTCAACGCTCCCGTAACAGGCCTCGGAATTGTGCGCGCCCTCGCCGCGCGTGAGGGCACAATCGTATTCGCCGGCGCGCGCAACCCGTCCGGCGCCGCGGACCTACAGGCGCTCGCCGCGCAGCACCCTAAGACGGTGCACATCGTGAAGCTCACGTCGGGTGACGTGGAGGATAACGCGGCGGCGGCGGCGCAGATCAAGGAAATTGCTGGGCGGGTGGACGTGGTGATTGCGAATACTGGTATGTACCGTGTGGCTTAGGTGTATGTGTAGAGGAATAGATGGAGAGCTGACGCGATTATGCAGGGATCAATAAGTACTACGGCTGGGTGCACGAGACGCCCGCGCAGGAGCTGCGCGACCATTACGAAGTGAGTCTCAGTCTGGGTGCCAGTGTGTGGTAGCGACGGACTAAACTACCCGCGGCGCAGGTGAACGTCGTCGGCACGGTCGTGCTCTTCCAGGCCGTGCACTCCCTCCTGCGCGCGTCCCCGCACCCGAAATTCGTCGCCGTGTCGACCATCGGCGGTAGCATCGCGACGGGTGCCACCTTCCCCTTCGGCATGCTCGCCTACGGCGCGTCCAAGGCCGCCGAGAACTGGCTCTCGCGCAAGATCCACTCCGAGAACGAACATCTCAGTAAGCCCCCTCCCCCCCTCCCTTGGTTCGGTCGTCGTGCTGACCTTTTTCGGCCGCCAGTTTCGTTCGCGCTGCACCCGGGCGGGGTGAGGACTGACATGGGTAGGCGCATTGTTGATGTCTATTTCCTTCCGAGCTGTGCTGATAAGGCTTCCGGTCGTTCATAGCGCAATATGCCTTCGATAATGCGCCCGGCGCGGACCAGTGGTCGACGATCAGCGTCGAGGAGAGCGTGACGGGTATACTGGACGTGGTAGACAAGGCGACGCGCGAGGAGACGGGCGGAACGTTCGTCGATTATCTGGGCGCGAAGCTGCCTTGGTGAGGGGAGGAAGGACACAGGACACAGGACACAGGACACAGTTGTTCCTTGGAACACTGCATGTAGACCTCGCGAGCGATGGCACAAGTTCAACAAACCTGACGCCACAAATCGAATATCGAGCCCCGTTTCCTGTTGTAATACAACCGTAGATGAGGTGACTGCAAGGAGTGTATTGCAGTGAGGATCTTACATGGGACGCGGACAACTACAGTAAACAGTCGTCGTCGTCGTTGTCGTCGATGTCGAGCGTACGGGTCGGCTACCGGAACTACCATGTCTCTGAACGACAACCTCAAGTCTCAACGTCCAGCACGACGCCGCTACAACCCGTCTACGTACATGAACATCAGACTCTGCGCACCTTTACCTGAACGTCAAGCTTAAGGGGAAAATACATTCTCGTCGTCGGTGCTCAGATCACACTGTCCTTGTCACGCCCAAACTCATCCTCGACCAGGCCGCCATCCTCTGGCCAGCGATACTTGCTCATATCTTTACTTCCTGTGTGACTACTCTGCGTACAACGAAGTCGCTACATGGCCTTGGCTTTGGCACGAGCGTGTACCCCAGGTGTACCCCACCTGAACTCTCCGACTCGTCTTTTCATTGCCACGGGAGTATTAGACTTCTACCCGCACATCGTCGAGCATCTACCGCCCCACACGATGCGTACAAATCCTTTGGTGGCCATCGCCCGTCCCTGGCCGACAATACACATTGTCGATGACCTTAAGCCGGTGCAGACTGTGCAGTAGCTTTCTGAGTGTTGTGTATATCACCTCGCTCATCGCTACCTCTGCGCCTGGACTCCAAGCTGCACGACGATCGCGCATCCTCGTACCATGTACTAATTTTCTCGTGATGTGGCAGGTGCGAAGTCACTCAGCGCAGGGCACAAATATGACATATGTCGCATACATGGTGCTGACTCTCGTCAACATGGAAACCTGGTCGCCTTCCACCCAACCTTGGGCCTCGTTTCATTGATTCAGAACGGGCATACGCAGCAATTGTCGACTATCGAGGCGGACATCGGGCGTGAACGGTCCTTCGGGCACTGCTTTCGTTTGTCATTTATCCTGTTCCTCCGTGTATGCGCGTCGACCTGAGAGCTCTGATTCATACCGTCCAATCTTTTACGGGCCCTGTGTGTGCACCCGCCCTCTATAATACCGTGCTTCGAGGACGTTCTCAAATGAATCTGCGCGGTATGTGCCCTAACCTTCCGAACCTTCGAGTTCCTGAGAGACTGTGCTTCCGCAGGACGTTGAATTTCGATAGCTCAGCCATTTCGGGAAAGCAAGGGCCGGCCCATCGCTTCACACTGTACGGCATGGCATCCGCTATATAGAGTGATGTATCCATTGTCGTGGACTCTACTCCTCCAGATAAAGCCTCTACGAGAGATGAGTGCCCACTACCCACTTGGAACACCCCATATCGGCTCCGCACGCAGGCTAACGAATTTTTCATCGTTTCGCCCGACGACACATCCCACATCGCATGGCTGCCGTCTCCACCACCACTGCGTTCGTCTAGACGCCCACCGGCTCTCCTACGCATCCGTTATTCCTACCGGGTGAAGATATGTAATGACTATCAACCCAGGAACAATAGATACGGGTCTCGACATCATCTTCCGCGAGCGCTCGCTGTTTCGAAGAACGCCACCGTAAAACCTTAAGTGGTCCAACGTGTCACCTGGCTGCTCCGGACCCTGGCAATATCAATGTCCTTCGCAGTATATATGCTCACGATCTCCCCGCACTTGCGTGGCCCTCTTCAGGGCTACGAAATCAGGGACTCCAGACTCCTTGCACATCGAGTATGGCTACGAACTACCACACCCGAATAAAGTCCCTAGGCCAGCTCGCGCAACGCATCGATAGAACGCCTCCTGGGGAAGTGACGCCCGCCACCATCGCTCCCATTTTCCCTTATCTCAGCCCCGCCAGGATACCGACGTCTGTGCGGCCGTCTCCAGCTGACCGGCGCCAGGTCAAACTCACAAACGCTGCACTATCTGTCCTCATCGTATGCGGCCCGGCGCACTTTAGCGCCTCCCCCGCGCTTGTCGCGCGCCTCCTTGCGCCCGACGGCTGGCCACACATTTGGAAGTGGATGCAATTCGAGTACGATAAATGCATTGTGGAGGGTGCCTACGGCGACGAGGGCCGTGAGGGGGCTGTCTTTGCTATCGCATTTACCCTGGCGGCCTTGGGCAAGTCCAGTGCATTGCGCGCTACCCTTACAAGGACGCCCGGTCTGTTGGTGATCCTCGCAAAGCAGTGGCTTCAGGCGAGACCTCCCGAGCTTGCGAGCCAGACTGCGGCGTGTGCGTTCGCATTGGAGATCCTTGTTCACTTTGGCAATCAACTCGAAACAGAAGACGACACACATCTACTGGATGATGATGATCCCGCGCCTGATCTGATTCACTACGTCCTGGATGCTGCCGAGGGCGATGCGACACTCGTTGCGACCACTGCCCTGACACGTCTGCGAGCGGCAATGGCGGCGGCGGCGGTAGAGGAGGTCGATGTAAACGTTTTGCTCATCCGCTCACTCTCCTGGATATCATGCCGGCCGCTCCATCTTGCGTTCGTCAACCACGGCGTCATCCCCGAAGTGATAAAAGTGCTGTACTGGTGCAATGCGCGCCCCGTGGATGCAATATCAGTGGAGGCAATATTGGCATGTTACTACAACATTCTCAATGGCTTTTTCTCCGCCAACGGCTCCGCTTGGGCCATGCAGGCCTTTGATTCTGGCCTACTTACTGCGATGCTGAAGTCCGGCGCATGGCTCAGCCTGCGAGAACACCCCGACCTCGTCGAGTTCATCCGCAAGCTCTTGTGTGAGTTGCTGCCCAAGTATCTCGTCTTTCGCTCGGTCTTGCGCGCCGTACGCAAGCCTATCCGCCAAGTCAAGAGGCTGGGTCTCACGACCGCAGCGTCTGCTGGGCTTTTGTGGGATGCGTGGAAAGGATTTCAGGAGCTCGCTGAAGAGCGGCTCTCGCTGCTGGATGCATGGGATAAGGAGGGCGGGCGCAGTGCACTTCAGGCCTGTAGTCGCTCAGAGGTACGCCGCGCAAACTTTTATGTGGTGCCCAAGCTCTGACATACTTAACAGTGCGTGAAATACGACGACGACACCATGAAGCGGTGCTCGGGATGTCTAGGCCCGCTCTACTGCTCCAAGGAATGCCAGCGACTAGATTGGCCGTTGCACAAGCACATCTGCAAAGAGGTGCAGCAGAGTCTGATCGGTGCGCCCCCGACATTCCCCTTCTTCTGTCTGTGGGGGACAATGGTCTGACACTGCACTTAAACAGAGGGCTTTCGGATGCAGCGCGACGAGCTCGATGTGAGCTTCATCGAGTACATCGCCAGCCATATTATCTACCGCCACATACCCAATGTTATGAAGGGCGCCATCGATGCCGGGATCCTCATAAGCACGCTTTATCTGGAGATAGACTACACGGTCGTTCCGACGGCGGTTCGCGTGAAGCGTGTAAGCGACTACCGCCCCCCGGCTCGCGAGAGCGAAGATGAATGGGAGTGGCAACACAGGATGCGGTGTGCGGAGGAAAGCGCCGGGAAGTGGATGGCGATGAGGATCATAATCCCGCAGGACGAAGCCGATGAGCAGGTGCTGCTGAAATTGATTCACGTTGCCAATGCCTTGGTTAGGAGTGCGGTATTTCTACAATCCCCGTAGTGTAAAGAAACCAAATTGTTACTAGTGGTGTACGATACGACATCAATGTATTTCTTTCGAGTGGCCCTCAGCATTGAATAGTCTCGCCTGCTCCGTGCTTCGCCGTGACGTGATTTCCGTCAAACTTTATCGCCCATTGTGAGGACTGATATCGCCTGAGCAAGATACACAGCTAAATCGATGGCGACGATGAAGGCAAAGCCAAAGTCCGCGATATCGATTGAAAATTTGGGCGTTCAGTCGAATTAGATGGTGTTGGCAAACATGACCAAACAACCGCTCGCGATTACCGGTTAACCTCCTCGGAGTCTTTCCTACCCCTGATTTTCATCGACTTGCGCTCCCTTAGTAGCACCTCTCGCACCGCTCTCCAGCCATGGATCCTGCTTATTCTAACAGGAGTCAGTGCTCGTTGTTCTCTTTTGTTGTCATTAATACTGAGCTTTACCCGCAGAGGTTCTCGACCTGAGCGAGGCCGAACTCATTTCCCTCGAGTTTCTCGGCAAAAGTGGGCCCCTTTCTCATTAAACGCACCGAACTCTCACTCATTATCACCCATCCACCGTGTAGACGCTCTTCCAGAGGTCAAGCGATTTGTCGAAAGGGTGCAGACCTTCCCCGATAAACTAGGAGGTAAACAAAATCCATACCATTTACACATCTCATGCCAACCACATCCGCCTGTTTCAGGTATGTTTTGCTCCACGGTTGACCACCTCAGGCGCTCGACCCTCCAAGCGCAACAGCCGCCCGTCCCTTCCGATGCCGAGACGCTCTACGCGGCGCTCAGCAGCGACCCGGACGCCCACACCGTCGTGCCCCCCGCACTTCTCTCCAGGTATGAGGCGGCTTTCTGGTACCACGGCATCTCCCACCGCACGCTCCTCTGGCGCTCCGACACCTTGACGAACCCATTCCCCGCACCCGCGCCTGGCACGCGCTTCGCGGACCTGCCCGCGAAGACTGCGCGTGGCGTCTTCGGCACGCCGCTTAACGCCATGTGGCGCGACGTCGCGCCGCGCATCCTCGCGGTGCTGAAGGCGCGCGGCCTGCAGTGCTCCGCGCTGCAGACGACGCGGTACGCGACGAGCGGACAAGTGGGACTCGGGCCCGTCGTCGTGTGGATCGCGGTACGCACGGGCACGGCGAGTGATGCGGAGGTGCGCGATGCGACGCCGGATGTGCTGCGTGTCCTCGCTGACGTCGATGTCACCGATGTTGTCGTCGAGTGGATCGAGGCGTCTGTCCAGATGCTGTAGGAGGTGGTGTTTCGTGACTGCTAGCGCCACGCATCGCCGCCCATTATTTCTCTATGTCGTACGGTAGAGTAAGGACATTTTGCTCGGACACTCTGCTACACACCTGAACGTTCATGTATTGTTTGGTTTATATTTATACATCACGGTATATCGACATCGATGCAGTCGCTAACTTTCCTCGCATAAAGTCCTGCAAGGCCGAACAGTGAGCGAGCATACAACATCAATAACGAGTAATGTGCACCTACCAAGATCAGGAGGAAAGCGCGCGGTGATTCGCCGTTTCGTAGAAATGCGCCTGTGCACACAATGCCGGGTATACAGTGTCGACAAGAGTGTGATGTATTGTACCCAAATACGGTGAATATATGTATTTGCACCAAACGCACAGCACCACCCGCTACACCCTCGCGCCATATCCACCAGATCGGAGCCATCGACGCAGAGGCGCTGCACCGATTCCACAATCTGGTGGCAGGTCACAGGTGTATGCAGCGGGGAGGTTGAGTGTACACGCTGACTGGGCAGGAGAGATGCGCCGGCGGACAAGGAGAGGCAGCGCAGCATACATAGCACACAACACCTCCGCTGCACCATTTTTCCCGATTTCATAAGATCGGGGGCCAGCGTTTGGGATAGACCACGCCAAGTGCACCCGATCAAGTCGGCAAGCATGCGCAGCGGGGAGGTTTGTGCACGCGGCGGCGCCGACTGGCTAGGGAGAGGCGCACAGATTGATAGGGAGGAACGCACCGACTGGAAAAGACAGACCAATGAGAGGCAGTGCGGCACAATCGCTGCATGCAGAGCACACGACGCCTCCGCTGCACCTTTTTCCGGATTTTATGAGATCGGGGGCCAGCATTTGGGACAGACCGCGCCAGCTGCGCCCGATCAAGTGGGGAAGCACGCGCAGCGGGGACGTTGAGTGTACGAGGGGGAGCCGATTGACAAGAATAAATACATGCATGGGGTGCGCACGGCAACAACAATCGGGAGCGGACGAGCGGTCGCAGCACCCACACCACCGCCCGCTGCGAATTTGTGGGAGAATTGCAAAAGATGAGGGCAGTCGACGCAGAGGCGCTGCGCCGAGCCCACCTGATCTTGTCCCCAAAAGCGCGCAGCGGGGAGTGTGTTGGGTGCGAGCGAGGAGACGTGCGAGGATTGGGTTGAGTGCGAAGAACAAGGTGGTTGACAGGATGATCAGTAGTCGGCGAACGGTCGCGGCACCAACACCACCGCCCGCTGCGAAGTTGTGGGACAACTGCAAAAGATGAGGGCCGTCGACGCAGAGGCGCTGCGCCGAGCGCACCTGATCTTGTCCCCAAAAGCGCGCAGCGGGGAGTGCGTTCGATGACCGCAAAATGTGTTAGGCAATTAGCAGTAGAAGGGGATAAGAAGCATGGGTAGCAGCCATGGACGACGGTAGAAGCTATGGACGAGGGTAGAGCACATAGCATGATAAGACCGGTTGCAGCACACAGCAGAGCGCTTCCCGTTACACCGCTTTCAGCGACCTGAAAATCCCAGCAGCCAACGCAGAGACAGACTCTGCGCGGATGACGTGCGATATTGGGCCCGGAAGAGCGCGTGCAGCGGGGAGTTCTGTGAGTAGAAACAGCAGCGGCCGTGAGCGCGCGGGGCCGTGAACATGATGGACAAACGAGAAGTGGGAACACTATTCGCCGTATGCAGAAGCCGTCCCGCTGGTAGATGTGCGATACATTAGGTAAGACCGAGCTGTCAATGCAGGGACGCTGTACCGATCGTACGCGATCTAGTGTGCAAGCACTCTGCGCAGCGGGGAGACCTGTGTGCGGTCGAGTAGGCGATGAGAAGGGAGCGGGCGACGGGACGATGTCAAGGGAGGATGCAGGGAAACCGTGGCTGAACGTACATGCTGCAAAGGTGGCTCACCACTGCGCCAATAATCAGGACGGAGCACGCAATCGCGATGATCATGACAGCAATAGGCAACGGAGCAGCAAGAAGAACGCGGTCAATACTGTGGGCGTCGTGCACAGCGGGGATGGCATGTGCGCAGGACGGTCGCCAGGAGAGCTACACGCTGGAGGCTGCTGAGAGCACAGATCGCAGGCATCGCAGTCAAAGAGTGGGAACGATGACGGGCGATGTGGACGACTAGTGTAGGGCACAGCGGGGAGGTCGCAGCGATGGCACAAAGGAGACGACGAGCAATTGACGAGCAAAAGGCAAACGACAAGATCGATGGTGGATCCGAGTTCCGATCCGGCCAAGCCGCGTCGAGCTCGCTGTCGCCTTTGTCGTCGCCGTCCATCGTCATCGATGTCTCGCATCCACCGCCCTTTCTTTCCGCTGTGATGTTCATCGATGAGCTGGTACCGTCTTTCGGAGCCGTCATTGTGCGCATTCTCGTTTGTTCTCTCATTGACGCCCGCTAATCCTCGATCGCCTCCATCTGTGCCACTCCTCCCCGCCCTCTTTGCCCCACGATTGCTGCGACGCTCAATCTCTCCCAAGCAGCGGGTGGTGCTGTACGTAGCACACATTCCGGTGGTCTCCCCCTTTTGCGTTCGGACCATCGTCGTTCACGTCCACGCCATTCATCCCGCTGCTGCACACGCAAAACACGATCGGGGCTCTGCACGACACGCGATGTTCTTTCGATCCCTGCAGTCTCCGATCTGGGAGTCATGCCCATGCTACAGTGGGTAGTGCTGCTGCCGCGGTGTGTTCGCCTTCTATGTCTCTTTCCTCCGCTAGTATCCAGCAATCACTTTGCATGCTCACCGTCATATTCCATGCACCTATCCCTCACCGCACACGGGCTCATCGTTAAAACTCAAGCTATACATCCCGCTGCAACCGGGGCACACCACGATCGGGGCATCGTACGCGGCATTCATCGATTGTTGCGGTCCCCGATCTTTCGGCGGTATTTTGGAAAGCAGCGGGTGGTTTCTGTCGCCGCTGCGATGTGTTCCCCTTTTTTCCTGCCGTTTGCTGCACTCAGTACTCACTCGGCATGCTCAATACCGGTGTTCTATATCTATCCGCCTGTCCCTCGCCGCCCTCGTCGTTCGCGCTAGCGCACTCCTCCCCGCTGAGACGCACCGAGCACATCATCGAGGCGTTGTACACGATACCTAGTTATGGTTATCGCTGCATCCCGCGATCTGATACTTGGGGTACTCCTCAGTGGGTGGTGCTGTGCGTGGCGCGGCGCGACGCCTCATTTTGGCGTGTTTACTTTGTGTGTGTCTGTCTCGTTCGCGCTCGTAGCCTTTTGTCACTCGCGTCCTTTTGTCACTCGCGTCCGCGCACACTTCTTCGTTGACGTGTGCGCTCACGCACATCGCCCTCGTCGTTCCTGCTTGTGCACACCGCCCTCTTTGTTTGTGCGCGCGCACTCCTCCCCGCTGAGACGCACCCGGCACAACATCGAGGCACTGTACACGATACCTAGCTATCACTGCATTCCGCGATTAACCGGTAGTTAGGCCATTTCTCGGCGGGTGGTGCTGTGTGCGGCGCGGCTCCTCGTTTTGGCGCGTCTATTGTGTGTCTGTCTCGCACGCTTTAATGTCCTCGTTGTTTGCGCTAACTCCCCTCGTTCTTCGCGCTCGCTCTCGTTGTTTGCGCTCACTGCCCTCGTCGTTCGTGCTCCCATTCCGTCCCGCTGTACAATAACTCCCCCACGATTGATGGGACTCGACGCGATCTCTTGATTGCTGCCATCCACGATCTATCCTCTTTGGGAGTGTTGGTGGCGGGTGGTGTAGTGCGTGTCTCGTTCCGTCCGCGCCATTGCATTCGCACTCCCACTCTTCCCGTCTCGACAAAACAATTGGTGTACGCAATGCAGGGGCTCTCCGTCGCTGTGATCTCGGTCTAAACGACTCAACGGTACAACAAATCTTACATCGCGATGTCCCCGCTTTCTTTCCTTCGTTCGCATTGTTGCCGCCGTCATCACCTAGCAGCTGAACACACCATCTCGCTGCAGCATATAGAGTCTCCCCAGGTCAGGTGCGCCGCTGCTGCAGACAGTTTGCGGTCTTCAATCTGTGGTATCCTCTTTGTAGTGTTCCAGCGAGTGGTGTGGTGTGCGGTGTCACTATGTGATGGGGGCCATGGCTTCCTCCGTCCATTTGTTCTTGCTGCTCTTCCTTGTCAGTGCACACTGCAATGCAATGGCTTGACTCCATGTGCGCTGTTGCCCGCCCCGTCCTCCCCGCTGCTGCACGCACTCTACCGACACAAGACTCGCGGGTTCTGCGCAGTCTTTCTGCTGCGGCGACCCCAGTCTTTTCACATTGTGTTAAAGTTGAAGGCAGCGGGTGGAGCTGTGGGCGCAGGGACCGGAGCATGCTCACTCTCTACTCCAGCCAGCGATCAGCGATTGGGCATCGTCGTTTCTTAGACTCGAGTGTCTCCTGCGACGACGAAGACCCGGTGAAGTATGAGATCTTCTTCGGAGTTCACTATGTGTTTTACCAGCTACGTTCTGTGGCTGTTGCACTCAGCGTGTCCTCTCTTTCGCACTCGCAATTCCATCCCTTCTGTGCTCGCGGTTCACCGTGTCGCGCTCACAGTACCATCGCCGTCGTGATAGCATACCACTCGAGCCACCTTCCCGCTGTGCACGGGTCCCCGGATCGGTGTCGCAGCCCATGCAGCATCGCGCGTCGACGATCCTAAATGCTGATCCTGTCAAGGCGGGAATTTACTCTCGTTGGTATAGCGATGCTGTGGGCACGCTCGATATCTCCTATGTATCTCGCGGTCGTTTCTAGAGGACTCCATGCCATGCCTCCCGGCGTCTGTTCTCGTGCTTGCACTGCTCTCCGCTCGTGTTTGCACTTCTCTACGCTCTCCGCCGCGCCCACTTGTTCTTCCCCGCTGCGTAGCTCTGGGGCCAAGATCGGATGTTCTCGATGTAGCATCCCTGCAGCGAAATATTCGATCTGGTCTCCCAGAAATGTAGGATGCGCAGCGGGCAAAACACTGGGTGCGGCTATCTGTAAGTGACTTCCCTGCTCGCTGTGTCTGTGCTAGATCGCACACTTTTGAACGACTACACACTGGCTCGGTGAAGGTCCTTTTCACGATCTTTGGCCGTAATGCCCTCGCCTATCCTAAGGCCTAAGGTGTTACGCGCTTGACACTGCTCACCTCCTGACGATCACATTCCAATACAGGAGCGACGGCTCCACGGTGTTGCAGTGACGATTCATAGTCTGACATCTCCAGGTTACTAATCAGAACCTTAATAACGACATCTCTTGCCGCAACGAGCGCATCGTGCATTTACTAACAGCAAAGCCATCGAAGTACAAATTCCGCGCAGACCAACCCCTCCCAGCCCCTCACCACGGCAGCGTCGCCCCCCGCCAATCCACGAATGTCCCGCCCCTCTCCTCGCGCGTCGCGTTGTCCACCACACCCAGCATCCCCGTTACGCTCTCCGCGACGCTGATCGTCGGGCGCTCCTTCGTGCCCGGGACTATGTCGTATGCGTACCGCGCTGCAAACGGCGTCAGCACGTCAGGAAGTAAGTATACTTTAGAAGGGAATAGCGCGCACCCATGTCAGTCAACACCGAGCCCGGGTGCATCGCAAAGGAAACTGCAGGACGACGTGATCTCTGTCAACGCATCCGGACGGGAGGGGAATAAGGCGCACCGAAGGACTCATTCTCAAAATGAATCTTCCGCGCAAGCCAGTTCTCCGCCGCCTTGCTCGCGCCATACGCCGCGATCGGGAACGGGAACGCCGCGCCCGCCTCGATGCTCCCGCCCACGGTTGATATGGCTACGAACTTCGGGTGTGGGGAGGCGAGGAGGAGGGGGCGGAGGGCTTGGAAGAGGGTTATCGTGCCTATGACGTTTACCTGTGCGGCCATGAGGAGGAGCGGAAGGAGGGAAGGAAGGAGGGAAGAGGGAGGAGGACGCACCTCAAAGTGCTCGCGCAGCTCCTCCGCGGGCGTCTCGTGCACCGGGGTGTAGCATTTGCATATCCCTGCATCCAGCCGTCCACACCCCATCCACCGTATATCAATATTCTGATTCACCGAACCGAACCATTACAGTAAAAAACACGCACCAGCATTAGCAATAACCACATCCACCCTCCCCGCCACCTCCCCAATCCTCTCCGCCGCCAGCCTATTCCCCTCCACATCCCCCGCCGTCAGCTCCACGATGTGCACCTTCCCGGGGTGCGCGGCTGCGAGCGCTTGGAGGTCGGGGGAGGAGGAGGGGGTGCGCGCGCCGGCGAATATGATGGTGTTGGGGCGCGTGGCGAGGGCGCGGATGAAGCCGAGGCCTGGGTGGGGTAGGTTAGTTGGGGGATGTGGGAGAGGGAAGAGAGGAGGGGAGGGAAGGGGGAGGGGACGTGCCTATGCCGCGGGAGGCGCCGGAGACGAGGTATACGGTTGGTTGGGTTGTCATGGCTTGTTAATACTTCACTTTCACTAAAGATTGTGTGTATTGGAATGAGCTTCAGGTCCACCTGTATACTTACTTATACGCTGCAATGAACAATTGACTTCAGAGGAAGACGGAGGGATACTGAGAGAAGTGGTTGCCGACGGACCACGTATGCGTTGTATACACCGAAAGTCTCGGTGTTTCGTCGTGCAGCTTAGCACATAAAGTGGTGGAAGAATCGTTAGCATCGGGATGGCTAATATTAGACGTGTGTAGACGTGTGGAAGCTAGTGAAGCCAAGGAGAGTAGAGCCCGGCAACTCAGACAGCACGGGAGACCGAGCGTCTATGCGTAGGACTAGTCCCGCGTACCGTCGACGAGCCTTCGAGGGCTCATAGTGAAGTGTGCACCCGGTGTTCCGTGCCGTACATGGCACGCCAACCCAGCCCGTGCGAAGCGGGGTAGACTCCGAGCGATTTATGGGGATACCATGGGAGGTAAGTACGACAGGAGCGCAAGTAGCATTGGCATAACATGAATGGCGAGGGGACGAATGGTTGAATCTTGCTCACGTACGAGCCCGACTATGGACGTACATCCAGTAGGATCGGGATTAGTGTCATAGTAGAATGTAGCGCGCTCAGTCCGTACAGTACGCGTGTTGAGTCTGGACGATGCACGCATCAAAATCCGTACGACGCGCGACCTTGGCACAGGCGACTCCGGTAGTACGCAGCCTACAATTGAATGTGTACGGCGAACACAGCGCACCCCGCTGCTGCAGACAAATTGATCACTTTGCTACATCGATCACGGTCACCGGCAGCGGCGACGGCGCGACCGGGTGTACAGGCCCTGGGCAGCTGTGCGGTCCGTGCGTGCGCAGATAGTCCTCCATCGAACATAAGCACAGCGAAACGTGAAGCCGGAAACAGGAACGGGGACGAAAAAGACACTTATACTATCCACAGACATAACACGCCCCACCGCCCGACATGCAAGCACATGTAATCAGTCACGGCCGTCTGCAGCGCAAGAGCGTGCGGGGGCAAGGTGACGGAGGATGTGCCCGTCGTGCAGAGCGGTGGCTGTTCGTTGTGGATGGAGGGTTGTGTGTGGTGAGAATAAGGGCGGAGACGCGACGACGAGGCGACCGAGCGTGCAGCGATGACGGTTTGCGTGCCCGAAAAGCATCGCCATTTGTAGCGACGACATAGCAGACGAGGGGAGAACGAATACTTAAGACAAGGATTCCGCGCAGACCAAACGTACACCGCTGAACCACCTGAAGTCATGTTGCATCGATCATGATAACCGCGCGACTCTATAGAGCCGCGCCGGTAGCACAGTGATCGAGTGTGGCTGTGGGGCTCAGCGGTGGTGGGGCTTGGGTGCGGGGAAAACGTCTGGCGTGTTTGGGCAAGGGAGAAGCTCGCGGAGAAGAGAAGGCGCGAAAAGGCATGGTGGCGAGTAAGGACCGTGCAATGGTGGCGAGTAAGGACCGTGCAATGGTGGCGGGTAAACACCGTGCTACCGCGCAGAGACGTGAAACGTGCACCGCTGAGTGGTTTTGCAGAAATCCACACGATCAGATCGACCGTGCGACTTCACAGAGCCGCGCTGGAGACGCGATCGAGTGCCTCTGCAGTGCACAGCGGTGGTGTGTTTGGGGGTCTGCGATGGAAAGAAAATTGGTCAAGCAGGGCGAGCAGCAATGGCTATACTGCTCACGGAAAGGGCGAGGACGGGAGGCAGCTTCAGGATAGAGAAAGAACGCGCCATTCCACAAACGATACGCACACCGCTGATGATCCAAAGCCTAAGGCTACGGTCGAGCCGGACGATCGCGCTCCTGCAGGGAGGCGCGAAGCCGGCGCGATCGAGTACATGGGTGGCGCTCAGCGGTGGTTGGTCGCTTTCGGGGATGCGTAGAGGCACGAGAGAGGTGGATGTGCGATAGATGGAACGGCTACATCCGCTGTACACGTCGGATTCGGGAAACGAGGGGGAGTTCACGTATGGCGCGAGCAAGGCGGCGGAGAATTGGCTGGCGAGGAAGATACATTTTGAGAGTGAGGGCCTCGGTGCGTGCGCGTCCTCTCCCCCGTGTGCAGGTTCGTGTGTTGAGAAGGAGTGCTGATGATGAGGATGATGTGCGCCGCTGCTAGTGTCCTTCGCGATCCACCCGGGCTCGGTGCTCACCGACATGGGTGCGCGCCATTCCTCTCTATACTTCCTCCTTCTACTTCCCACCCCCTACTTCGCGTAGTATGTGTACTAACGTGCGTTTACAGCGCGGTACGCATACGACATCGTCCCGGGCACGAAGGAGCGCCCGACGATCAGCGTTGCGGAGAGCGTGGCGGGGATACTGGGCGTAGTGGACAAGGCGACGCGTGAGGAGAGGGGCGGGACGTTTGTGGATTGGAGGGGGGCGGCGCTGCCGTGGTGAGGGGGAGATGGTGGCGAGGAGGGTTGGTTGGGGTACTTCTTCCTGGCTTAGTTAGGAGAGAGATGTCGAATCCTGTATCATAAGTACTGCGACTGTGAATTTAGCTGCAGCGAGAGATTTGGTGTACAAGCACCAGTGACACGGAGTTCCTCGCGACCAGGTATATATCGCGGAAGACATTCGGAGTGTGTGCGGGCTGACTTTGTGCGATTATGAGCGCGTCAAGTATGTACGATGCACGCGTTGAATCTGTAAAATGCATGCATCAAGCTTGGCACCAAGGCGAAAAATCAGTTACTGTAGCCGTCCGCGCATACAAGTACAGCCATCTATCGGGCGTAGGCAGAACCTACCGTGACGGAAACAGGACCTAGCGTGAAGCGTGAACCCGGAAGCAGGAACGGGGACGGAAAAAGCACTTATACTAACCGCAACATACCCCAACAACTGAGCACGCACCCACAACTCAGTGGCACGCAACCTGCCGAGCCATATCGTCGATCACGGCCGTCTGCAGCAAGGGCGTGAGAGGGGCACCGTGCCGGAGGATGTGGCTGTCGCAGGCTGCGATGGTTCTTTGTGTGTGTATGGAGGTAGTACTTTGTGTGTGTATGGAGGTGGTACTTTGTGTGTGTATGGAGGGTTGTGCGTGTACGGAGGGTTGTGCTTGGGGTTGTGAGTAGGGAGGGAAGAGGGCGGGGACACACAACTTGCGGAGTGGGGGATAATAGGGTGGGGCAACGAGCAGCACGGATAAGACGAGAGGAGGTGGCGAGACGGGCACAGCGATTGCGAGACGGGCACGGCGATTACGAAACGAGCGCTGTGATTGCGAAACGGGCACAGCGATTACGAGACGAACACAGCACTTGCGAGACGGGCACAGAAATTGCGACACGAGCGCTATGAGACCCACCGCGGACGCGCTGTGATGCCCACCGCGGACAAGACGAGCACCGCCAAGCGTGAGATCACGAACGGGGCGACGACGAGGCTTCGCGCAGACCAAACGTAGGCTCCGCGCAGACCAAAAGCTAGCGGCTACGCCCAGACAAAAAGCTAACGGCTACGCCCAGACCAAAACGTAGGCTTCGCGCAGACCAAAACGTACCCCGCTGAACCACCTCCAATCCTATTACATCGATCATGATAACCGTGCAACTCTAGAGAGCCGTGCCGGTAGCACAGTGATCGAGTGCAGCGGCGGGGCTCAGCGGTGGTGGGTTGGTTCGACTGTGCGGAGAGCTTCGTAGGAGGTGCAAGGGAACGCCGTGCGGGTGCAAGGGAACGCCGTATTTGGGCGCGGAAAAAAGGAGACAGCGCGAAATAGCAACGGAGAACGCAATGAGAACGCAATGGAGAGTAAAGACCGTGAAGAGGACGTGCTACCGCGCAGAGACGTGAAACATGCACCGATGTGCGGGGCGGAAGTATATCGATCAGGTCGAGCGTCCAGCACGGGAGACGGGAGACGTAATCGAGGACTTCTGTACTGTACAGCGGTGGTGTGTTTGGGGGTCTGCGGGGAGAAGCTCGTGGATGCAAAGGACGTAAAAAAGAAGGGGGCACTATGCATACATTGTCTATCGCAATGAGGACGTCTTGTGCGCAGCAATGAGAACGTCTTGTGCGCAATGAACATGTCTTGTGCACGATGGAGAGGGCACTGAATGGTCGGGACAGAAGACGAAGAAAACGACGAGAGGGGTGATACGGGAAAAGAGGAAGGGACGCGCTATCCCGCAGACGATACGCACACCGCTGAGGACAAACACCAAAAAGTTACGGTCGAGCCGGACAATCGCGCTCCTCCAGGGAGGCGTGACGACGGCGCGATCGATTGCTTCGGCGGTGATCAGCGGTGGTGTGTTCGAGGGTGCGGGGAATGACGGCGGTGCGCAGATGCACAAGAGGGAAGGGGAGGATGTGCGATAGATGGAACGGCTACGTTCACTGTACACGTCGGATTCGGGCAACGAGGGAAGGTTCAAGGAGGGGAGGAGGCGAAGAGGAGGATAGAGAAAGCAGAATGTATGAGGGAACGGAATTACTCACGCAGGACGTGTCCCTCTGCACACAAGACGTGTCCTCCAACAGACAGACCGTACACCGCCAAACAGGGCAGCACAAAACGAAGACAATCAAGACGGCTACGCCACTCCAGAGAGGTGCGGCGCCGACGCGATCGAGGGCCATCGTAGTGTTTGGCGGTAGTGGGCTGCGCGGGGAGGCGATTGGGAAGGTAAACAACGAAGGTGGGAAGGAGGGGCAACGCGGGACAGAGGAAATGACGCCTTCCCGCAGACGATACGCGCCATCCCACAGACGATAACGCACACCGTTGATCAACACAAGTGCATCCGAGTCGATCAGGATGATCGCGCTTCTCCGGAGAGGCGCGACGACGGGATCGAGTGCATGGTGGTGATCAACGGTGGTGGGCCGTGTGTGGGGAGCGACGACGGTGCGTGGTATGAGCTATTGCAGTGGAAGTTGCGCAAAGGATGCCATGGCTAGTTCGGCTGTAGTGCTCAGCGGTGGTGGGCTGCGCGGGAGCGGGAAGGGAAGGCAGGCGGACGGACCTTGAGGAAAGAAAGGCAGGAGGGCGTCGAAGAAAAGAAGGTGGGAGGACGGTCCCGGATGTATCGCGCACGGTCCCACCCGTTACAGTATCCTTTACTAGATCGAGCCATCGCGGTAGGCCTAAGGGAGCTGCAGCTTGCCCGATCGAAGGTTGGACGTGCAACGGGGAGGACGTGGGTTTGATGACGGAACGAGGACAGCGATGACGGAACGAGCACAGCGGGGGTAGACGAGCTCGTGCAGTTGGCGAGCACGGTCGCTATTTCGTTAGGAAGATCGTGCACGGCGATGACGACGACGGGGTGGTGGTGCTCAACGAATGAAAGAGAACGAGCAGACCGTGAGCACATCGATGAGAGTCTATTCCGATATCCGATCCGGGTGCTCGTCATCGATGGGCCCGACGAGCTCGAACCATGACGTTGACACACACACTTTGCACTCTCTTTTCCTACATAACCCTTTCTCCTTTCCCTTATCGTTGCACACCGCCGTTCGTTCTTCACCCGCCCGCATGCTCGCACAAGAACGCCTCCCCGCTGTGCACCCCGTCGACGCTCGATCGGGTCCCATCGTTGCAGTCTACCACGACGGTCCCGTCGATCGTGGCGAGGCGACAGCTGCCGCAGCGGGCACTGCGCCAAGTACGACGCCCTGAGGTTTTCCCGGACGAAACCCACTGGTCCTGCACATCCATGGAGGGCCTCTTTGAAGTGGTGCCGTCTTTCGTGCGTACTCCATATCTCTTGTCATTCTCATACACATGTTTCCAGTGTACGTCATGATGTCTTCGTTCACTGTCCCCCTGCCTTTCTGTTCCTCTTTACTCTTCAATGGCCCGCCCGCGCACAAAAACGCTTCCCCGCTGCACACGTCGCGAACACTCGACCGTGCAGTCCTACAGCAATGGACTCGATCTGCGAGTCAACAGCCTCGTGCCAGCGGGCGCCTTGGGTTGAGCAGGGCAGCACCCTGTTATTCTCGCACCCTGTTCTGGATTCTTTTCGTGTCTCGTCTCCTCGTCTTCTCTCGTCCACCTCGCACCCTGGCTCTATGATGTCGCATCCTCACTACCCATCCGTCTCCCTCCCGCTGTCTCATCTCTCCCAACTACACCAGATCGTGCATGATCACAGCAGGATCTCTGTAGTGATCTTACTGATCCGGCATGAGTGAAGAATATGAAGCGGGAAGGGAGGAGTTGCAGGCAAGGTGCGGTGCCGCAGAGATGGGGTGCGATGGGGCGTGCTTTTCGCGTGCGCGACAGGCGTACTCTTGAGTGCGCGATGGACTTACCTCGCCGTGCTCTGCGTTTCTTTGCTAATACTTCATGGCCTTGCCTCCTCGGTGTTCACGGTGGTCTCACCTCGCGCTTCACGGTCATATCTCATACCCCCAGTCCTCCCCGTTGCGTGTCGAGGGACCAACAAAGTCGGCTGTAGTCGCTGCAGTCCTTCTGCAGCGGCGATCCTGATTTTTCATAGTATCCTTTGAACTATCGCAGCGGGTGGTACGGTGATTGAGTTGGACGTGCTGTACGTGCTTTCCCATCGTCTTTTCTAGCCGCATCCTCGCCTGTCCCCCCACTGCGCGCGTCCGGGCACCACCAGGATCGGCTTTAGTCGTTCCAGTGTTTCTGCAGCAGCCATCGCGAACTTTTTGGTCTCCTTGCTAAAGTGCCGTAACGGGTAGTACGGCGGGTGTACCGGCATTTTCCTCCAGTCAGTGTGCAGCCACGCGCCCACATAGTTCTCCCCGCTGCGTTTATCGAGGGACCAACAAAGTCGGATGTAGTCGACGCAGTGTTCCTGCAGCGACGATCCCGATTTTTGTGGTACCCTTTAAACCATCGCAGCGGGTGCTATGACGGGTGAACCTGCCTTGCTACGCGCACTTTTCCCCGCTCAGCGTGCAGCTACGCGCCCACATAGTTCTCCCCGCTGCGCGCGTCCGGGCATCAACAAAGTCGACCGTCGTTGCTGTAGTCTTTCTGTAGCAGCGATCCCGATTTTTGTGGTACCCTTTAAACCATCGCAGCGGGTGATGTTGCGGGTGAACCTGCCGTGTCGAATGAAGTGTCTTCTCGCCTTCTCGCCTGGTGCATTCGCGGCCTCCCTACTCGGCACACCCCCACGATTTCCCTGCATTGCCCATCCCGCTGCGCACCACACGCTCTCCCCGCTGCGCACCACACGTTCTCCCCGCTGCCCAAGTCTGCACACAAGATCGGGCGTAGTTTCCGCAGCGCTCCTGCGGCGATACCCCCGATCTGCCCCTTTTGCAAAGCTGGTGCAGCGGGAGGATCCATAGGCGCAGCGCGATTCCCGATTTCTTTCACTACTACATATGCGCACGGTGCACGCGCCTCACTGTCACAATGCATACACTCATTCCCCGCTGCGCGTGTCAAGGGACCAACAAAGTCGGGCGTCGTCGGTGCAGATGTTTCTGGCAGCGACGATCCCGATTTTTGTCGTGTACTCTTTGTCGTGTACTCTAGATACCCGTAGCGGGTAGTACGGTGAGTGGATTAGCTGTGATTTGCGTGCGCTTTCCCGCAGCCTCGCACCTACATCCTCATGACCTCCCCGCCACAAGCTTCAGTCCTCCACACAAAATCGGATGCAGCAGTCTCTCTGCTGCTACGATCACGATCTTTGTGATTGCCACTTTGAAGCCTCGTAGTGGGTGCGTGGTGTTAACGTTGCAGATGAACTTGCCTTGCTGTGCGCGCCTTCTTTCGGTCGTTTCCCGTCGCCTGGTGCGCACACAGTGTCTCCCCGCTGCGCATCTCTGGGCACCAGAGATCGGCGGTAGCCGCTGCATTGTCTCTGCAGCAACGATCCCGATTTTTCATGCCATCCCTTAAACCATTGTAGCGGGAAGTACTATGCCAGAGCCTGCCGTCCTGTATGGTCACCATCTCCCCGCTGTGCCGAGGATCAGGCGCGGTCCCCTGCAGCAACGCCTCTGATCTGCCGTGAAGCATAGCGGGTGGATACATCGATGCTGCAGCGCGTTCACCGATATGTTTTATTGTGCTGCTCATGTGCACGGCGTATGCATTTTTGTGAGTTATCGCGCGAGTACATACATGTTTCTCGGGCACGCTGAATTCACCGCGCGGCTCTTTCTGTCTGCAGATTGTCGTCTTGTTTGTCGCTCATTTCATGCGGCCAGTCTCCCAAACAGTGCGTTTTTTATCGTACTACTACGCTCCCAACGAGCGACACGCTAATTTCATTCTGCATCTTAGCCGCCACTCAAGCTCGTCGTGAGCTTTCATTCACATCGTTCGTCGTAGTCTATTGTATCATCAGTTTAAAATACGAGTGTATTCAATTGGGTGTACATTTATCTAATCTACATTATGCTTAGCGTCAATACGGGGTGCACATTGCGAGAGGGAGCATAACAGTAGCAGTGATAGGAAAGTACTCGCATCCACCAACACGGACACAGACAGCACCACCCGCTGCACAAATACCCGGAGTTCGCCGTCAAAGCCCGAGCTAGCACTGACAGGAGAAGGACTGCTGCAGATGCACACGATCTTGTACGCAAAGGAGGCTTGTGCAGCAGGGAAGGACGTGTGCCGCGGGGAGGCTGCATGCTCCCAAATATGGATGTGCGCAGCAAGTAGACTAACGGCACAGCGCGTAGGATATTGAAAAGGAAAGTGCGCGAAATTTTGAAAGGGAAAGTGTGGGCTTGTCGCTCACACACGACGCGCGACACCACCCGCTGGAAAAATGTCAGCACGTCAATCGGGGGCCACGGCAATCGATAATTGTTTTAGCGAGTGCGGCGTGCCCCCGATGTACGTCTGCATGTTTGGCAGCGGGGTGGGCGTGTGTGTGTGTGTGTGCGAGCAGAGTGATTCTAGGCCCGGAGTAAACTGAGTGATGTAGGCGCAAGCAGAAATAAGAGCCAAACACAGCGGTCGCATTGACACCCGCTAAACAAGGCGTCCCCGGACTGCAGCTATGACGAGGGATCAAAAGTAGCTGCCAGCCTGCGGCACCCCGATCGCACACGACACCGCCCGCCTGACGCATCGCACACGACACCACCCACTTCGAAACCTACAGATTGAGCACAGCAGCAGCAATGCACTGAGTATACACAATCTGGTAAGAGTCCGTGTGGCGCAGCGGGCGGGATGGGGTTTGCGGGCTGTAGGCGTGGGGCGTGCAAGCTGTAGGCGTGGAGTACGGAAGTGATAGGAATGGAGTACCAGTGCAAACAGTCAAGACAGCGAGCGTGAACAAATGAAGCGGAAACAACCGCCGTGTTGCACCCGCTGAATCAAAGGTGAACAAACGGAAAGAAGGGAAATAATGCAGCGCTAAAGTTTCCTTCGAACGCTGCAGTTGCCTTCGAACCCACAGCACCCACCATTTACACGCACAGTACCGCCCATTGTAACACCATCCTCAAGATCGGGGAGTGCAGCAGAGGCGAGGCATGGCCCCGATCGTGTGGTGGATATGTCGCAATGGGATGCGGTGTGTATGCGTGAGCAATGCTAGCTGCGAGCCTGAGCGATGACAGCGAGCCTGAGCGTGCCAAGCGCTATCGAGTGCGAACAAGAAACATACGAAGATAGAGGGGGCTACTGCGGCGGTCGCGTCGCGCACAGCGCCACCCGCTAAACAGCAATTGCGCGCAGAGCTAGATCGGGGATCGTAGCAATTGCAAGGTATGTATTGCAAGCAGGGTCCCCGATCGTGTTGCGAATGTGTCTTAGCGGGACGGAATGTGCGTGCAAGAGCGATAACGCGGTGAGCGTGAACGAGAAACGTGCAATATGAAAATGGCAGAAGAGGACACTAACAGCGGTCACGTCGCGTAAAGCACCACCCGCTCCGCATGATCGTCGTCAAAGATCGTGAGCCGCAGCAAGGGAGACACAATTGCGTCAAGTCTGTCCGATCGTGCAACTAGGAGGTACCACAGCGGGATGGGAGCACGAAATGCGCCACAAACGTGAATAAATGGAGACAGCGTGGAAGGACAACAGCAACAGTTGAACGCACAGTACCGCCCATCGGGCCGCGATACTAAAGATCGGGGAGTGCAGCAGTGGCGAGGCATTGCACGCAGTGTCCCCGACCGTGCGATGGACGTGTCTCGGCGGGCGGGGAGGGTTGCGCGTACATGGTAGGACTGCTAGCGGGAACGAGAAACAAGCAATGATAGAGATAACAGAAGAGGAGAATGGTGCAGCGGTCGAAGACGAGACTGGCATCGGTCGTGCGACGCACAACGATACCACCCGCTGAACAGCAACTGGCAGAAGATCTAGATCGGGGGTCGTAGCAATTGAGAAATTGTCTCTAGTGTCCCCGATCGTGCGGCGGTCGTGCCCCAGCGGGGAGGGTTGTGCGAGCGTGCACGAAGCGCACGGGGAACGTGAACAAGAAACACGCAAAGATAGAGATAACGAACAAGAAACAGGCAACGTTAAGGAGACTGTTGCAGCGGTAAAGAACAAGAGACTAGCAGCAGCCGCGTCGCGTTCAGCACCACCCACTGAGAACACACTCGAAGTTAAGATCGGGGACCACAGTCACTTCGAGGTAAGTATTCTGTGGTGTACGCCGATCGTGTCTCGAAGCCCATCCCAGCGGGAGGGGTAGACGAGAACGGCTGCGAGCCTGGGTGATAGCGAGAAAGGCGGCGAGCCGAGGTGTGAACGGCGGCGAGTCTAGGTGTGAACGGCGGCGAGCCGAGGTGATAGCGAGAGATATGCAAAGATATCGGAGTTGACAGAAGAGGAGAGTGGTGCAGCGGTCGCGTCGCGTTCAGCACCACCCGCTCACAAGCATCACCACCCGCTCACAAGCATCACCACCCGCTCACAAGCATCCCGACTTTGTGTCGGAGGCCACAGCAGCCAACGGATTGTATCGCGTCGAGTGCTGTGCGCCCGATCGGCGCTCTGGATGGCTTGCAGCGGGGAGAATCGCACGAACATGAGCGCAGACGGAAGGGAGAGAGGGAGGGAGGAGGAGAAAAGCGGCATGCATCACAGCTTGCTGAATACAAACATTGCAAGTCGGGGATCGCAAAATGCGTGCGCTGCCAACCGTACGACTCGGATCGCAGCGCCACCCAAGAATGTCGCAGAGTGGAGATCGGGCATCGCTGCAGGTATTGCGGGATATTGCGTGGAATGAGTTCGATCATGCGGCGATATTCAGCGGGTGGGAGGTGCGACGGGGCGATGAGGCAAGCAATGTGCGTCAGGGCGATGAGGCAAGCAAGTAATGTGCATGGTGAGAGTGCAAGGGAAGGACGGGGTGCGTGAACGTACAGCACCGCACGCTACGTTGCAGCGTGCGCGAATCCTTTGCAGCATGCACGAATCGGGGGCCACAAAAGCCGTGAGGAGTAGCGTTAAGTGCGCCGGGTGACGCAGTCGGATAGAACGGCGCAGGCAAGGACAGACACGATAGGGCAAAGACACCGCGGTCGCAGCGCACAGAACCACCACCAGCCAACCATCAATTACTGAGGTCGGACACCGTTGCGAGGTGCTGGATGCATTGAGGACGTCCGGACGTGTGTTGCGGTCGTCTGCCGGTGGTATGCGCGCCAGGGCGACAAGGCATGATGGTTCAGATAATGATAAGGATGGAGGTGCGTAAATGAGAGGGGTGGGAGGGAAGCGATGGGGCGAGACATGAAGAAGACGAGGACAGAGAAGCGGTGGACGTACGTTCAGCAGTGATTGCCGTATCCCGTGCATACGCTATCAAGATCGGGGGCGTCGCAGCAGACATACGAGGCTACGTATTGAATGCACTGGAAGCGGTGGACAGGGGCATGGACGCGATCGAGTGAGATGGATTGTAGTAGCGCAGAGAGAGCAGAGATGGGGATTCAGATGGATGGGTGGGGGTCACACAGACCGAGGCGATTGAGGATTAGCGAGGGTGACTGAGCGGGATGAACGAGGATACGCACGGGTGACTGCACAGAACAACGTCACCAGCTTATAGACGGGGTATCACAACGGAAATAAGGGCAACGACGAGCTCGGGACGATGTATTGAGGGTGATAGACAAATCGACGAGGAGGAAGTGCACGCGTGCACGACTGACGACGACGAGCTCAACAGACCGGATCGGAACTCGGACCCACTCGTGCGGGGCAGTCTCCCGAACGGTGGACACGTATTTAGGTAGACTTAACCTGTCTAGGTTGTGGGCAGAGATCGCGGGCTGTGAAACAGACCACGCAAGCTGGGTTGTGCAGAGGGGTGCAGAGAGCATCAGAACCCGAAAGCACAGACAGGTAATTCACAAGAAAACAAAAGGAAAGGAAGTGGGCGGGTGGGCGAAGAGAAAACACGATGACAAGAGGAAAGAGATTCAGCTAGGTGGTGGTACTAAGGAAAGAAGAACTGAGGTCGCGTATCCCCGTGTTTGGTTCGGTCATCACGCAGCACGAGTACTGGTACTCATTCACCCCGTGCCTCCTCTCTGCGTACGCCCAACTCGTGCGGGGCAGTCTCCCGAACGGTGGACACGTATTTAGGTAGACTTAACCTGTCTAGGTTGTGGGCAGAGATCGCGGGCTGTGAAACAGACCACGCAAGCTGGGTTGTGCAGAGGGGTGCAGAGAGCATCAGAACCCACCGCGTAGCAAGCCTCCGGCGCGTGCGAGAGAGCCACGACTCGTCACAACCCAGACGTAGGAAGACGGTAGGCATTAAGCGGGTAATACATTAGACTTCCAGTATACGACGTGATTTTAACGGAAGTAGCTCGGTGTAGAGAGGTGCGAGAAGATCTAATGACCGCCAGTAACGCAGGAACGCGTCGGACGACCAGCGTCCCATAGCTCGAACCACTAGCGCGGGCACTCCCCGGATGAGCAGTTCCGTAGTTCCCCCAATGCGGAAGGAATGTCCCGTCAGGATCGGGAAACCTCTGGTTGACCAAATCTCGTTGCAGCGCGACAGCAAGTTCTTTCGAGTGAGCGCCTGCGAGCCTCCGCGCCCGGTGAAGGAAAACAGAGGTTCGCCCTCTGCGACGTCGTTGATCCGGAGGTGATTATCCAGGGCCGCAATAGGATCCGATTTTCCTCGTTGACGGCAGATGAACACATCTGCACCGCGAGACCCCGTCGTCTTTGTCCACGGCAGATGTAAGCCTCGCGAGCCCATAGGCGTGGAAGCCGGTTTGAGGTCCCGGCGGCAAGGGACGTGCGTAGCGTCGAACGAAAGCACCCGATCTGAAAGTGATTCACCGAGCCGTAGCTGCGTCCAGAATACGCAAGTTGCCGCCGAAAATACCGCGGCATCGAAAGGGTCCCGGAGGTCGAGGTCGTCGTGGAGTATGTCGAGCATGGAGGATGTTATCGGTGGACGCGGGGCACGACGAGACGACTCGGGTGTCATATTTTTTGACACCCTTGAGCACATAATTGAGGCGGAGGCCACCGAGCCACGGTTTGTTGTGGGATATGTGCCATGCACGGATTCCGGAGATGTCGTTGCGGATAGACCCCCCCGAGCGTACACCCCCACCAGCTGCGGCAAAGGCGCAGAGCAAGAACTCCGAGCTCGGGAGGCATCTTGACCGGGGAACACCGTGGCTGTCACAGTAAGCGAGGAAGCGGTCTACCGAGAGTGTGTACTGGTTGAGCGTCGAGTTGGCCCACGCATTTGAGATTGCCAGGTCGATGGACCGCTGGCAGTTCTGAAACACGGCAAGTGCATCCCCGTCCCCAAACCAGCTCTCGGGGACCAGAGGTGCGTCAGTCGCAGTTTGCGGCGTTGTGGAAAGGCTAGCATGCATTGCATCGAGTCGGTTGAGGGGCGCAAAACGAGACATAATCCGCACAGCGTGTATAAATTGCGGGAGAGGGAGGAGTAACAATACACGAAATTACACGCCTTATACGAAAGTGTTGCCAGCCGTAGTCTAAACCAGAATCGGAACACGAGGCACACAAGTAGCAACAGAGGTGCAGAAGGGGGGAAGCGGTTACAAAGCGGACAGGTTTCAAAGTTGACCGGGTAAACACCCGGCAGATCAGACAGGTACCGAAACAGCTGGATGCAACCACAGAGCAAGATGATTAGGCAGGGAAGGGCAGAAAGGGAATAGAGCTTCACGAGGGGGAAAGCGCCCACGTGAAGGACCATCGGCAGGATTGTCTTCGGAGGCCACCCATTCGACGGAGAGCCAGATATTCGAGAGTTGGAACAGGCTGACAATCTTCGCGAGGATGGCGTTTTGTTGAGAGTTCCGAGACATCGATGAGGATAGGGCCCCAACAACCCCCATGTTGTCGGAGCGCAAGCGCAGGTGACAGTTGGAGAAGCCAGCCGCAACGGCTGCACGGAGGGCGAGCTCAACAGCTACCATCTCACCCCAGCCGATATCACGGCCGTCACATCTCCATCCGTCCCGGAAACGCCACGCCAGCCACTCTCCATCAAGTACGAAACCGATGCCCCAAGACGTTGAGGCATCGACGAAAATTTCGACGTCGAGAGCAGGAGGTGGCTCCCGGATCACGGTGCCGCAGAACTCAAGGTGAAGTTGGCCGCGCCACCATTCGAGGTCGGAGGAGAGAGTGCTGCTTATGGTGTGCGCCGCGAGCGCATGTGAAGGCGGTCGGAACTGGCTTGCAAAACGATAGAGCTGCGGAAGATGGAGTCGTCCTTCTCGCAATACGAGGCAGCAGTGGTTGAGTGTGCCGATGAGCTGGTCTGCCTCCGCCCTCGTCCGTTTTGCGCCGGCAACCCAGGGGAGCAAACGAGCCAGGTACTTCGCGCACTTGCCAGGCGGGATGCAGACGGACTTTCCAGCGATGTCCCACTGAAAGCCGATGTATTTGAATGAGGTCGAGAAGGGGAAGCACTTGGCCGGCGACCACGGCCAGCCCAGATCATCGGTAATCGCGCGGATGCGGCTTTCGTCGTAGGTGTAAGAAACGTTGCCCGCGGGCGAGAGGGATGGATAGCGGAAGAATAAGAAGTCATCGACCCATTTCAAGATGTCGTCAATGCCGTAGAAAGCAGGAGGAATACTAGCGCATCCGCGACTCGGCCGAAAACACCGTTCGAACCGGTTGCCCCAAAGCAGTGGGCACCGTCCAGGTGGACCTTGTCGTCCCAAGCCACGCACACATGCGCCCGATCTTCCGGTGCAATCGGTATCTGGCGATAGGCAGACTCAACGTCAAAGACGGCAACCTGAAGCCGCGCGTGCAGGTTAGACTTCAGTCTCGCAAGACCTGCAGTAGGTCGGCAAGCATAGCAAGGACATACCTGAGTCCCCAGCGGAGCGCGCGCAATGCGAAGCCAGCAGTCCGCGAAGGTACCCCATAAGCAGGTGAATAGTGATTTATCAATGCGAGAGTTAAGCGAAGGACGGCGGGGATCATTACGAGGGAACGAGTGGTCTTGGATGAGTCTGTACTTCGGTGGATCGCCCGGGACGGCAGGGTCTGTAACAATGATTCCAAGTGGGTCGCACACGAAGGGTCCAATGAGCTGTTCGAGAAAGGCAGGATCAAATGCAGGGGAGTAGCGATTCATGAGGATCTCTTTATCAATATATGCACGGACAGGTAGCGGGTTGGCAAGCGCAGAGCGATGGTTCGGAGGAATAAACGTTGAAAGAACATGATCAGAGACACCAATGCAGAAACCGTCCCGGATGCCTTTCGGTACATCCGGGAAGACATCGAGGAGGCCCGCCTCCAGAAGTCTGTACTCCCACCTCCTCCAGCGGAGGGGGGTGACGATAGGGAAGACCTCAGACCGCATCGCAGGACTGAGCAGAGTGCGGGCCGCCACAGAGAGAGCAGATGTGACGCCATTGGCAGTCCACCTTGGCGCATCTGTATGATCCGTTGAACCCGAAACAAACCTGGACGTTGCCAGGGCCGACCCACTTCCCATCTGCACCCTTTGCCAGGAAGGGACCGCGGGAGGTAGAGCAGCTCTTGGAGATATGTGCCCTTGAACCACAGTAGACGCATTTCGGACGGACGGGGGCGGCATCGTCAGTTTTGGCCGACCAACCAGAATCCGCTCGAGGGGCCGAGTAGCGGCTGGAGGGGCGGGGCGGTGAGCGTGAACGGCGACCGCGGGAAGGGGAGGGGGGCCGAAAACTATGGCGCGCGGGCGAAAAGTCATGGCGCCCGCGAGCGACCGGCTGGGAGGATGATCTGGCGGCGACCGCAGCCGACGAGTTAAGGCTCCGCATGGCCAATTCAAGTCGGCTATCACGGTGAGCGTCACGGATTTGGTTGAAGACGTCCTGGTGGAAGAAACCAGGGTCTACGGTGTCCGAGCTGCGGACGTACGCACGGCGGATGCGGATATCATACTGAACCCAGACAGGAAACAAGGAGGTGAAATCGGTACTGCTGGTAATCCTCGAGGAGTGCGCGCGCCAGCGATCGGCGATAGCTGCGCGGTCAGGGGAAGGGAGGTGCGCCTCGACCATATTTGCCATACGGTCGGATGCCTCTCGAAACTCCTGCTGGGTGATGTCGAGCTCCCTATCGGATACCACAGACTTGGGGGCCGATAGGGACACGAGCCCGGCCGAATTAACCGTGAGGCCCGAACCAGGGCCAAGGGGCTCAATCTGAGCATTGGCGCGACAATGCCGGTTGGCAAGAAGGTTGAGTGAGAAATACTTGAGCCAACCGGCTTCCAGAACATCGACAATCTGTGACGGCGACACTAGCGCGTTTGGGTCAAGGGGCTGAGGGTTTACGGCCAGGCGATGCTGGCGAGGCGCTTTTGCAACAGCACCCGACATCAGAGTACGAGGTCCTTCTGCAAATGAAATGATCAGGACGTGTCACACAAGCACCGCGACAAAAGCTGCAGCCAAAGCAGGGTCGGGATAAGAGGGGCAAGGTATTAAACGGCGCGGCAAATAGTGCGCGCGGTAATGCAGAGGGGTAGCGCGATAGCGCAGCATTAAGCGCGGTAGCCAGCGCGGTAGTGCGGTATCATGCGCGGTAGTGCGGTAGTAAGCGCGGTAATGCGGTAGGGAGTGCGGTAGTGCAGAGGCAACGCGGTAATGCGGCAGGTAACAAAGCGGTAGTGCGGCAGACAGGGACGCGGTAGTGCGGCAGACAAAGAACGCGGTAGTGCGGTAGGAAGATGGTAACACGGTAGGCACTCGCGGTAATGCGCAGCAGACGGCGTTAAAGGGACAAGAGACTTACCGGCACCAGGGACCGCGACAGGGACTTGAGCGGCTTGCCAGCGGGATAAGGTGTCGGAGCAAGCCTTGTTGACGAGGAGCGTTAGCTGCTCCGTGGTCAGGGTGATAGAAGCCGCAGGAGGGGCGGCCTGTACCGCTGGGGCCGCCCGCTGAGCGGGAGGTGCATGTTGGGTTGAAGCCGTCACGGGGCCGGTATTGGCCGCCGCAGCTGCGGGGCCACTGCTGGGAGCAGGCCTACCTGGCCCAGAAACGATGGGACGAGGGGGGCGGGACAGAGACAATGGAGGCGGGTTGCTGATAAAAGGGGGGAAGGGATGGGCACCAAACACTGTGGTCGGTCTCCCAGCCGGGGCTGGCGCCGTTGCAGGCAGGGCCGTACTCGAAGAGGAGGCAGTCGCATTTATTGGGGCAGCCGGGAGCTTACCCAGGCGACTGCCAGTCGCGGACATCTGAGCAGGAGGGATCGCCGCCGGAGCCTTCGATTGGTGCCTCGCAGACGAGCGCGTAGGCGCGGTCGCCACTTTGGCTGTACGGGAGCGTTTGACGGCAGGCTTGGGTACGACAGTCGCGCTAGGATCCGTCTCGTCTGCAGGATCTGTGGCTTCGCGGCGGCGAGTGCCATTTGCGGGGGACGGGTCGTCGTACTCGAAGTCGAAACCATCGTCTTCATCTTCGTTGTCGATATCATAACGCGGTGAGCCGGCCAGCTCGGCGGCAGCGAGCATGTCGACCTCGTCGTTGGATGCGTGATCGGAACTGCGTGTTCCCGGAGTCGAGAGAGGAGCGGGGGTCGTCTTTTTCACCATGATGAGCAAAAGGAAAGTTGACAGAGAGCCGTTGGAATATGTAGAACTGGAGGCAGTATTAATGTGAAGTGCGGTGTCGATAGTTGAAGAGAATACGAAGAGAAAACACGATGACAAGAGGAAAGAGATTCAGCTAGGTGGTGGTACTCAGGAAAGAAGAACTGAGGTCGCGTATCCCCGTGTTTGGTTCGGTCATCACGCAGCACGAGTACTGGTACTCATTCACCCCGTGCCTCCTCTCTGCGTACGCCCAACTCTATCCATCAGGAAAAAGGATTTTGGCCGTAGCCCCGGGCCAAGCTTTGTACCCAAATATAGCCTATAATTTACAATGGATCTTGGGGTCGACCTACAGGAACCGCTGTAGCAATTGTAGCTTGCCTATCGTGCTGATAGCACAATAGCACTGTGTCTGGGGACAATGGGGAGCTACTGGGCAACATGTATACACCAGCCAGTGCTACCTTTGCGTACAGTACTGTCCCAGCTGGGTTCATAGCACAAAAACAGCTACTGGAATTCTGCAAAAAAAACCTCGCCAGAGATGCATCAGCCAAACTGATAACTAATTCAAGCTATGGCCTGCTGCACTGGCATTGCAACTCGAGACTTTGAAGCTGCCGGTGCGGCGTCGACGTCCTCGAGGATATCGCGGGCGGTGAGTCTCGGAGAGCGTCCGAGTTAGGCAAATCACTGATGATCTTTCATCAATCTCAGATCGATCGGATTGCAAAGGCTCCGACTCTTATACTCGACGACTCGGAAAAAGGACTTGGACGATTTTCTGTCTCTCGCTCCCATCTCTCCTTTCCACGCTGGCCCTCTCTTTCCCGCAGGCCCGCGCCCACATTGGTCCTTGACCTCCACGCTGCCCTCTACGCGGCAGCTCCAAGCCTATATTGTGCGTTTGCCAGGCCCGGAGGCTGATTCCGCCAATGCTATCGAAGGCGCTCCCTCTCACCCGTCGCCCGCTCACTTCATTCCGAGTATCCGCGCGCCAACTGCAATCCATTTGTGTGCGTTCTCGCCATGTTCCGCTCGCCGCTTCTCACTTCCTTTTAGCATCCGTGGTATACTCTCGGCCGCCTGGAAGACTGCCGCGCTGGCGGCAGAAGGGACTGGATAGCGCGTCCTTGCGCACCAAGTTAAATACGGCACGCCCATCTATCTGCTCTGTTCTTAGCATCCCTCCCTGACGTTTTGGCGATGCAGGTCCATGTCGCGTCTACAGGCAGGTGGTCTCGTTATCGACGAGTCGCATGCCCTTGCAACTACTTAATTGTCGGTATTCACTCCGAGAAATGAGGAGGAATATTTTTCCTGAATAAAGAAACACTTTACTCAAGCTGAGTCCGTGTTTCCGTGGTTTGGGGGGAAGTGCTTTCTTGTCCCAGCGGCCCGTGCTCCGCACGGGATCGAACGCGTCCAAACGCGTCGAGGGAAGAACCGCTCGACCAGCGGGAATCCGCGACTGGGAACAAAGCACCTTCGAGCTGAAAGCGCGAGATGAAATCTCGTATCCTGCTGACATTGGGAGACGAGAAACCACCAAGCGCAAACGCTAGTTTGCAAGATAGTTTTTGAAAAGCAAAAAGGGACGGTGGGTGGGTGAAAATGCGCTGAACAGCGCGGAGGAAAAA
>KN832563.1:17767-108906 GCA_000827205.1 Plicaturopsis crispa FD-325 SS-3 | reverse complement strand
GGGACGGTGGGTGGGTGAAAATGCGCTGAACAGCGCGGAGGAAAAAGTGGCGGAAAG
Organism: Plicaturopsis crispa FD-325 SS-3; assembly: GCA_000827205.1. Taxonomy (NCBI): domain Eukaryota; kingdom Fungi; phylum Basidiomycota; class Agaricomycetes; order Amylocorticiales; family Amylocorticiaceae; genus Plicatura; species Plicatura crispa. The sequence continues at coordinate 108,849 of KN832563.1, read as the reverse complement.
AGAGGAACGGTGGGAAAAACGATTCCTGAATCGCCCACTTTCGTCTCTGCGTCTGCGACGCCGACACAGCGGTCGATTCATCCTTCTCTACGGATACGACTTAAGTAGTCCTCGAAATGCCTTTCCGTCTCGCAAGCTCGACTTAGGCATTTCCCCAACTACTTAATTGTCGGTATTCACTCCGAGAAATGAGGAGGAATATTTTTCCTGAATAAAGAAACACTTTACTCAAGCTGAGTCCGTGTTTCCGTGGTTTGGGGGGAAGTGCTTTCTTGTCCCAGCGGCCCGTGCTCCGCACGGGATCGAACGCGTCCAAACGCGTCGAGGGAAGAACCGCTCGACCAGCGGGAATCCGCGACTGGGAACAAAGCACCTTCGAGCTGAAAGCGCGAGATGAAATCTCGTATCCTGCTGACATTGGGAGACGAGAAACCACCCCAGAGCGCAGCTCACAACCTCGGAATCCAATGGAAACCGACCCCAAACCAGAGCAAGCACATTCGGACCAATGTGAAATCAATTCAGCGGTCATACAAGTAAGCCTACGACACATCACTTCAAGTTGTAGCGAGCCGCAAAACCGTCCATGGCATCAATAACACGAGCAGATGAAGACGAATAAAAAGAACGCGCGATGAACATGGGCAGAATGACTTCAATCTTTCGCCAGTACCGCAAGAACGCATCCGACATCCAGCGGCCTTGTTGCGCGACAACGTCGGGAGGCGTCCCACGAAGAAGGAGCTCCGTTGCACCGCCAATGCGGAAGCTATGTCCGCCGTCGATGGGATCCAGCTTCGCTTCTCCCCAGATCTCATTACACCGAGCCATGAACCATCCCTTCGTCATCGGCGCCCATCCATCGCCTGTATCGTATGCGAACATCGGCGCTTCATCCGGCACGTTCTTGTTGGCCATCAAATGATGCCGCATAGCCGCAACGGGTGACGTGGGATCGGGAATGTCCGTCAGTGTGATGTCGGCACCACGAGCCTTCAGTGTTTTCGAGAAGGGGATGTGAAAGACACCGTAGTCAACGGCGTGGTGTGCGCGACTGAATTTGACGCCAGCGCCACGAGAAACATGTGTGCGAGGATCAAACCCGTTAGCACTGGGGATGACCAGCTCGCCGAGCCTGCAGCACGACTGTCAGCCCAACGAGAACACAGAGAACAAAAGAACGACTGCAATGAAAACAGCCCGCTCTCACCTGCAGCACGCCCAATAAGCGACGGAAGCAACCGCCCACACGGCGGCGTCCCGCGTATTCTTCAGATTCAGTCCTGCGAACAATGCCTGCATGTGCTCGAATGTGATTGGGGGCCGTAGCTCCTTGCGTGATGTCGCCGGCGTGCATTTTTCAACTCCAGTAAGAACGGCGCTGAGAAGAGCGCCGCCATACCACGGTGCGGCATGGATAACATGCCATTTGTGTACACCTGCGAGCCAAGTGTCTGCTGCACCGCCGCTCACTTTTGCGGCTGCGCTGGATGCGAAACCGGCGAGCAAGAGCTCTGACGCTGGCATGCGGTCAGACTCTGGGATGTGGAGGGCGTCGCAGTACTGTGTGAATCGAAGAAGGCCTGCGCCGTAACCGCTCCGCGTTTTCGGCTCACAAGAAATAAGTGCGACCTCGCGCATGTGGTCGTAAGCAGGGCCACCTAAGAAAGATCGAGCCTGCGAGATAAAAGAAGCAGAGTAAGGGGTGTTCCAATCACGAAGTCGGTCGCTAGCGAGGACGAAGGGTCGGTAAGGTGATGGTACAATGTCGTTGCCGATTTTTGGTTTTCTGGGTTTTCGCGTTCGTTCGTCCGAGGTGCGCAGAGGCATAAGCAAGGAACCGCTGGCAGATGCGGCCCTCACCGGTGCCACCCCATGGAACACGCCCAAAGTGGGCGTTCGTCGAGCAGGTGTCTCAGACATAGTCTAGGACGGATGAAATCGCGACCGGCAAAGGAATTGCGAAGTCGATTGGTAAGAAGGAGGGGACCGTGATTCCGCGCGAAACAGGGTCAGCCAGGTTCTCTTCAGAAGTAACATATTGAAATTGAAAGGCAATATTGCATGCCATGCCGATCACGTCCGCCCGGCGGACGCACTCGTTGACCATGAAATTGCGGCTACGGCCCTTCATGAATGCGCCTATGACGCCCTGATTATCACTGCGAATGAGGATATCCGCGTCTCGGACACCTGCGAGCTCGACCGTGATAACCGCGAGCTCAGCGGCGATGGCTTCGCCCCACCCGATGTCACAGCCAGGGCTGTTGTTCCACCCGCTAACCCATTTCCACGCTGCAGAACGGTTGCCGTTCCATACGAGACCGACGCCCCAGTCTGTTGAAGCGTCGACCCAGATCCCAACGTCGACACACGGGCGACGCGGACGGAGGATGCGAACTGTTGGTTCCTGGAGTACGGCGGCCCACCAGCGAAGCTCTGAAATGAGGGAGCGCTTCGGGTATCTAGACCCGACGAAGGCAGATCCTGACTTCTGGAAGTCGGCGATGAACGAGCAGATTGCTGCGAGATATGCCCGACCATGGGGATACACGAAAGTCGCATGCGAGAGCGACCCGTTGAGGCTGAGCACCTCCAGCAGCGAGACCTTGGCGCGTTCGTAGTGCTGGATGAAGTGCGCAACCTTCTCCTGCAGGCGAAGACGTTTCGATTCCGTTAGCGCGACTGATCGAGCGGGGATGTTCCATAAGAAACCGACATAAACAAAAATGAATCCGAATTCCTGGCCCTTGTCGGGATGCCATGGAACACCGAGCGCAGCGATGAGATGAATGACACCGCCGCGGTTGTATGCATACTCGTACAATGGCGTGCCTTGCTCGTCGAACGAAATACGGCTAGGGTATCGCAGCATAGCGACATCGTCAACCCATTTGAAAGCCGGATTGACTTTGAGCTCGTCCCATATGTCAACGACGGCGTCGGCAATTTCGCCTTGCAGGCCGCCCATCGACGCCAGCCCGAAGGGCCCGTTGTGGTCTAACCAGAACTGATCGCGGCGATGCGCGACGACAAGGAACTTCTTGTCGTCTGGATGGATGGGTGTCGTGCGATATGCCTTGACAATGTCAAGTGTCGCAGCCTGCGTCCCTGGAACCGCTGACGCTATCTGCACATCCAGAAGAAAAGAAACGCTCGCATGAGCTCTGTTCATTCAGAAACAATATACCACCAGTGCGGCACCGAAACACCTGCCGCGCACTGGCAAAACACGAACATGATCCAAAAAAAAACAGCTCGACACACACAAAAACAGGCACACCGTCGAGAAAAGGACGCGGCCGCGCCATGCCCTGAGCATAAGGGACAGACCGTACAACACCAGCAAAACAACGCCGCGAACAGAGAAAAACATCCATCGAGAATGCGAGTACTCACCACATCTGCGACCTTGGCTGCGGTTCCCCACCGTGTGGGGTAATCATCCGAATTGATGAGGTCGTTGACCGCGTACCCCGCGTCGCCCGCCCACGAGAGGTTTCGACAGGCACGCCTCTTCTGCGGCTGCCCTGGGCCCCCGTCCGTCACTGCCACCTTCAGCGGACACGCCGCAAACTTTCCTCCTACTATCTCCGTCATCTCCTCCTTTGTAAACGGTCCGTCCATGCGGAGTGCGGCCTTCTCGTCATGTAGGTACTGGTCAAGAAAATCGTCGTGCTCGGAAGGGATATGAGGAGGGAGAATGTAATCAGCAAGAAGTGAATTGGGGACACCAATGTGAAAGCCGTTTTTAATATTATTCGCAAGGTTTGGGTACCGGTTCTGAAGACCAAGACAGCGAAGATACAAGTCAAATGCGCGATAATCATAAGGAGTGGTAACACGATCAAGTAGGGAAACCGATGGAATGATTCTGGGACCAAGATGTGATGTATCAAAGGGAAGATCAATGCTGCAAAAAGGACTGGCAAAAAGAGAATCATGCGTAGCACGAACCGCTGGTGGCGTGATGGTTACCGCCACAGAGTGAGCACGCGTGTCGTGCTCGAGGAGGGTGGTCTCCGCGGCAGCCGTCGGGTCCCTTGAGGTTGAAGAAGACGCAAAAGTCGTCGTCTCCTTTGACGGCTGTGAGCATCCGCCGACCGTTGTCCCACTTTGCGAAGACTGGGCGCCCTCTCGGTCCGGTTTTCGCGATGCAGTCACGCGCGATGTGTCCCGCCGAGCCGCAGATGAGGCAGGTGCCGCCGGGCGGTAACGCGGGCCTGCCTTCGCGAAAGGGCTTTTTGGCGGTGTCTACCCGCCGTGTGTCTGCGTCCGCCGAGTACGGTTGATAACGCGCGGGAGCTGATTGCTTGCGCTCGCGACTGAGCGGCGTAGTCGAAAGTGTGGAGCGCATGTACGCCTCGAAGTCCGAGCGAGTCTTCTCGTGCTCAACCTCGGCCTTTATCTGGTCAAAACGACGCCAATAGATTAGCTCGTCGAATTTGAACGGCTGCGTATGATAAGAAACGCGCTGCTCCCTGTCGTGGCGTGCGACAGCCTTGAAGTTCCGTTCGAGGTCTGGAATGCCTGCCATGGCATCGCCGTGAGCGAGCCAGCGAGTGAGGACCGGCTCCATGCACACGACGTGGAGAAAAACACGGTAGTTCTTCCAGGCTTCGAGAAAAAGCACGACGGTGAGGTCTTCCTCTGGCCCAAAGAAGTTGGGATCAATGAGATCCGCTTTCCCCGACATCGTCATCGTCTTCTTCTTCATGGACATGGCATTCTCGCCAAGGTACCGAAGAGCAGAATTAGTGAACAGAGTCAACGGCGTGAAAATCCGTTTCTCCACCAGCAGGTAGATCTCGTCGCTGATAGCGCACTGCTCTCCGTACGACGCGACACCCGTCTCCATCTCTTCCATAAAGACAAATCGCTGAGGCCGAATTTTCGACGACAACTCAGCGGCCTCCACCGCCAACTTTCCCGACAACAGTCCGTCAGACTGTGGGTCAAGGAGTAGCTCGCTCGCTTTCTTTTTTGCGAGTGGAACCGCAAATTGATTAATCAAAGCCTTCTTTGAAGGCGATAACTCATTAAAGCGCGCTTCGAGTTCCTCCATAGAGAACTCTTGCGGAGGCGGCGTCATCGGCTGCCTTTCCTCCCGTTCATCCTCGTCCTCCGAGACATCCACCTCTGAATCCTCAGCCAAACGACGAGAAATACGTAGCTGATTCCGCCATTTTCGCGCGGCAAGGCTAAGGTCGTCGGCTTGATACGACTTTTCGCCATTGATCGTGCCGTCATCGGCAGTGTTTACACCGCCAGGACCTGTGAGACCCGTCATTGGACGCGAGCTGTTGAAAGATCGAGACAATCGAGCTAGTGATTGATGAGAGCGAATGAAAATGCGCTGAACAGCGCGGAGGAAAAAGTGGCGGAAAGAGAGGAACGGTGGGAAAAACGATTCCTGAATCGCCCACTTTCGTCTCTGCGTCTGCGACGCCGACACAGCGGTCGATTCATCCTTCTCTACGGATACGACTTAAGTAGTCCTCGAAATGCCTTTCCGTCTCGCAAGCTCGACTTAGGCATTTCCCCATGTACGCACCACTCTGTCTGCACCCTCCGGTAGATGTCCGGGCCACTCGTGCCTTTGCATTCCCGAGTCTAGTGACGACACCATAGCCTCGTCGCGCCCGTCGCTCAGGTCCTGTCTAGCTCGTGCAGCACCGTAATACTTGTGTTGCATGTACTTATGTAGTTTGCAATATCATTGGGTTCTATGTTCTATGTTGTGTGATCCTGAAGCCGCAGTATTTCGTGCGCATTCAAAATCTGGTGACAGCTATATTGTGTATAACGACTACAGATGTCTATCCCACTACGAGGCTACTGAGCTATATTGTGCTACAGCTTGCGTAGGCGCAGCTATAAATGACTACAAACAGGGGGGTAAGCAAAAACGCTACACCAGCCATACATCAGGAAAAGTCAATCCGTCTGAAACGGTCTGAAACCCCTGATTTCAGACGGTCAGACGGTCAGATCGGTGTCTGAGTTCAGTAGGTCCCCTTCTGACTTCAGATGCTGCCAGACTATTCTTCAGACCGAAATCAGACAATTATCCTCTCAGAGGTAGTTCAGAGACCTAATTCAGACTGCTTTCATACTGGGATTCAGACAGCTTTAGACGGAATTCAGATCCATAAATCTGAGCTCAGACATCGGCAGTACAGCATGAAGAATGTATATTCAATGTAGGCTAATACAAAACATGTGTGACTACGTGCGGACTACGGGCGAGCATGGAATTAGTATCGCACTCCCGAAGACAGCCCTTGGCTAATCTCTCTGCTGTCAGCATGTACCCATCGCGGTTCTCGTAGGGCTCACCGGTGTCCTTGTCCTCACTCATTCTATTAGCTCTCCACTCCCCATAGCCAAGCAGCTAACGGTACATGTAACTGTTCGTAGGTTAGCACTACTATACTGGATACACGAGGACTTCATAGCGTACCGGATCTGTGAGACCTCAAGTGCAGCGGCGACGCGACGCGATCAGGGCTTGCGAGATTCCTGTCATCCACCCTTGTAGTTTGCATGAACACGATGATCGGGGTAGATGGCCTATGCAACGACAGAAGCAAGGAATGAAATTTAGTTCGGTCGTCCGTGGATAAAAGGCTGTAAACATACATTATAGCTGAGCCGCACCTCCCGTGCAGCTTACCCAGAGTCCTATCGAGGCAGTAGTGCGTGCGACACCTCCGGGGACACAGGCGAGTGCAGGTGCCAGGTGTATGCTCCTTGAAAGCAGACGCCGAACCATAGACCGGACGAAGACAAAATGGGATTGTTGGACGGCGACAGGGACCCGGACATCCATGCAGGGGGGCGGCGAGAAAGAGTAGTGAAATCGTTCAATGTTCTGCTCTCTCAACGTCGAAGTTGGCCGTGAAAACGACGGACACTTACAAGGATACATACGTGGCAAAATGTAGTTCAAGCGGAGCTTGAATATTACTTAGCCACGTTTGCAACTCGTCTGTGCAACGTCCGTGCCAACGTCGTTGAACGTTGCACCCTGCACGCTGCTCCTCTCGCCCACTTGCCGCCTCGCCTTCAACCAGCCTTCAACCAAGGAGATTATGTCTACGCTGCCCTTTCTTATCTGCTTATCACCACACCTGTCTTCCAATCACACAAGACCTACGCTACGACAATTTCCCGGGGGCGCGCAAGCCCGCCTGCAAGTTTCGCAGCGCGTGAACTACAGCGCGGGGGGCCTTTGCCCCCGAAGACAAGTACAAATGTGCACAAGACGCGCATGGGCCCGGGGATGAGAAAGCTGTGAGCCGCCGCTCTGTAGTGCATGAGTGTGCGTCGGTATTGACCAATTTGTATGCCCAGTGTGTAGCTCAGATAATCGAATGTTCTCGCCCAGGTGAGCCTGGGTGTACGTTTGCGAGCGCCAGATATTTCGAGGTGTATGTACTAGTTTCACTATGAATATGCAATTCTAGCTTTTTCGTGTGTGCAAGTCGCGGCTCAGAGTTTGAGTGCGGTCTGACTCGGGTCTGACTGTCTGCCTCACTGAATGACCTTGGAATAATCTTCGAAATCTTTGCAACAAAAATCTGACTTCAAAGTGTACATTCTGAGCCTCTGAACGCATTCTGAACACGCAAATTTGAGCAGCGGTCAGAATTATTGCCAACTTTCAGTCGATTTCAGTGCTTTCAGCGCGTTCAGATCAGTTCAGACGACTAAAGGTTTCCTGATGTAGCGACTACATTCCGCTACAGTGCTTCCTAGTTTTTTCCTGATGTCGATCTCTTCGTCGTTTGACCTTTCGTTGTCGTCATCGTCGTCCATCGCTGCACGCACCCAAGACGACCTCGCCGCTATGTACGACCTGCGCTGGTGATCTACATCGCCCGGCATCGCCGCTGCCCCTCAGCTGACATGCCGTGATCTGTATCCATCTCCAATAGCTTCATCATAGCGGCCTACTGTCTTCATGCTCATGTGCACCAGCATCCGTCCCTCCCATCCGCTATTCCTGCGTGTCTCCGCTCTTCCTGCGACCCACTGCGCCCACTCCACCACCGCTGCGCCCGCTGCCTGCGTAATCGATCGCGCTGGTGACGCTCCTCCCTTGGGATTGCGATCATCGGCGGGGTCTGGCATGTCCGAGTACAGCGGTGAGCTATTCTACGCTGCAAGGCATACTAGTACTGTTGAGTGTTCCATTCCGTTCGTCACGTCGCTCGCTCTACGCGCTTGCACATCGACCTATCATACACACCGGGAGGTATTCTCGATGCCCCGTGTCTCGCACATTGTCCTGTCTTCTACTACTAGTGCATTTGTCCCATCTACCTATCGCATCTCGTCGCACCCACCCACACCCCTCCCCGCTGAACGCACCCGGTTCGGCCATAAATCGCACGTCGTCCGCGAAAGGTCTCTTTCTGCGTCGACCGCGATTTTATGTCAAAATCATGATGGTTCAGCGGGATTTGTGCTGTGTGCCGTGTCCGTGGCCTTCTCTCTTTCTCTCGCGTCGCCCTCGCTCTTTCTTTTGTGTCGCCCTCGCTCTTTCTTTCGTGTCGCCCTCGCATTGCAGGGTGTCTCATAGCTTGTAGCCACCCACCCACCCACCCAACGCACTCCCCGCTGCAAATCGACGCCCCGGCCAAAAATCGCACGTCGACCGCGAAAGGTCTTTCTGCGTTGACTACGATTTTTTACTTCCGTTGCCTTGTAGCGGGATGTGTGCTGTGTGCTGTGTGCTGCGCTCGGGCGTACTTGCTTCCACAAGTCTCGTACTTGCGTTTACGAGTCCGAGTCCGGTCTAACTGTTTATCGTCCCTGCTTGCTCTCTCGTCTCCGTTGTCGTGCCTGACGCGCGCACTTCACGTACGCCCCGCCTACTCCCCACCCATGCCTCGACGACAGCCAAGCACACGCCCCGCTACGCATCCCAAGACCCAAGATCGCGTGTCCTTGGCGTAGTGTGCGTCTCAGGCTGCGTCGACGATCGTGATCTTTGGCCAGGTTTTGCTGGTTGCCAGCGGGTGGTTGCAAGCTTGCCGCTACATTATGGCCTACCGTTGACGGTCCTTGCCGCGCGTTCTGCTTTTCTTCTCGCTCCCCACACCCAATACTCACCTCTTTGCCTCTCCTCCTTCCAGCGAACACGCGCTGGAGCACACACAGATTTCCCACTGCCCCCGCTCGCACGCCAAATTGCGCATACCTGGTGTACCGCCCGCCCTCCCCGCTACGTACCGCCAGTCCTCCCCGCTGCGCGAGACCATGCTCCACACGGTCGGGAACTGTAGGCGCCGCATTCCTGTGTCGACGGCCCAGACCTGCAGGTGTTCCACTGTACCTTGTGCAGCGGGCGGTGCTAGGCGTAAGCGACGCTGGGCGGTGTTATGCGTAAGCGACGCTGGGCGGTGTTATGCGTAAGCGACGCTGGGCGGTGGTAGGCGTGCGCGACGCTGGCGGTGCTAGGTGCTAGGCGTAAGCGACGCTGGGCGATGCTAGGTGCTAGGCGTAAGCGACGCTGGACGGTGCTAGGCGTGCGCGACGCTGCTGTGTTGAGTCGGCATGAACCAGTCTCGGAGTGGACGTGAACCATCCTCGGAGTCGACGTGAACTGTCCAAGGAGTCGACGTGAGCTATCCAAGGAGTCGATGTGAACTATCCTTGGTGTCGACGTGAGCTATCCAAGGAGTCGACGTGAACTATCCCCGCCGTCGGCTAGTGCGCATGGGGCCTCCACGCTCCTGTCGAGATGGCTACAGCGGCAAGCGTTGTGTGTGCTATATGTCGTCTCTTTCTGGCCTTTGTCTTTTATGTCCACTTGCTTTGTTTTTTTTTGCATCCAGCCACCTCCTCGTTTACTCCTCTAGCCCTCCCCGCTGCGCACGCCGTGTCACCACAAGATCCGGTATTGGAGGTGCAGCGTTCCTGCGTCGACGGCCCAGACCTGCAGGTGATCCCTGCATGCTTGTGCAGCGGGCGGTGCTCTGCATGCGCGGCGCTGGCGGTGTCGTTTATCCTCCGTGTCAACGTGTCCTTGCACTGCACACGTTCGCGCTCACACAACACTTCGTCCTCTTCCGTTGCCCGTCAATTCGTGTCTTGCGTATTGGTACCGACCGTGGGCTTACTGACCTCGCAGATGGTCTCTCTTTGCTGCCGGCTCCCATTGCGCACCGTCAACTCTGCCGCACGATTTGTGTGCTACTCAAGTTTGTTTTCGTGTCTAGGCGTTCTCGCGCTGCTCTGTCGTCTCTCTTGTATTCCGTGTACTTCATTCATACCATTACCGATATACGAATAACAACTACAATCATTAATGTGCGTACATTGAGACGGTATAAACAGGGAAACTGTGGCAAATCCGATAAGCGAGCGGGCGAGACAAGTGCGACATGCAAGGGTGATGTTGGCAGAATGTAGGAAGCAAAAAGACAGGCCGTGCGTGCGCGCGTCCCAGCAAGAAGCAAGAATCAGAGACCTCATGCGTGTGTGCACCGAAACCAGACGAGGAAATGTGAAGGACGAGGCACAGCTCCATCACGGTCACCGCACCCACTGTGGACCTCCACCCGCACCTCCACCCGCTTCACAACACTATATACAACAAACGTGAGAGTCTCCGCAGCAGAGGGACTGCGCCGAACCTCTACATCTATGATTACAGGATGTATGTGCAGCGGGAAGGGGTCAGGGTGGTGAGGGCAGAGGACGAGGAGAGCGGAGAAGGAATAGGCAGGGGAGACGGACGACGTGCTAGCTCTATGACAGGGACACGCTGTAAGTACGTAGATGGGGGACTGTAGCAACGGAGAGGTATCGCCCCTCGCGGTATGCAACGCGCGATCAAGCAAGTAAGACGGTAAAAGTAGAAGGAGACATGCACCGCGTTCGCGACGCAAAAACATACCCGCTAGCGTATTTTCCACGCACACAGATCGGGGACCGCAGCAATGACAAGGCATCGCGTCGAGGGCGCCCGATCGTGTGGCGAGGCGGGCCAGCGGGAGTGGAGTGTGCGTTAGCGACAGACGAGAAGTGGACGACATGCACGAAATGGAGAAACAAGGTGGACAGCAAAAGCAAAGAGACAGAAAAAAGAGAGAAGAACCGAGAGAACTGCACACACACCACAATCGCAACCGCACTACCCGCTGCTATCTGACTACCATACAGATCGGGGATCGCAGTAACACTAGACTAAGTGCTGAGCGCGACCGATTTGATGTGTCCGAGTGGTGCGGCGGGATGTGTCCGAATGCTGCAGCGGGATGTGTCCGAATGCTGCAGCGGGGTGTGTTACGCGCAGATGGGGGAATGTGTGTACGAGTGTGTGGGTGAAGGAAGACAGAAGGGAGGGTGGAGGAAGATAGCGATCGGGAAAGACAGCTCTCGGCGCGTACGCCCGATCGTGGCGGGATGTGTCACAGCGGGTGGAGATGTCTGAGTGACGATTGCGAGGATGGGCGTCGATTATGGCGTGAAAGACAAACGAAAGCAGGGACAAAAAGAGACATGCGTCACTGCGTCACATATAGCCGCTCTACACTCTCGAGCACTACCCGCTAGTATTTCTCGGGTGTGCATCAGATCGGGGATTACAGCAGCAGAGAAACCGTCACTGTCTAATTCCCGATCGTGGAAGCAGTAGGTAGACCAGCGGGAAAGGCTGCGAGATGCGGCAGGGCGAGCACATACTTAGACGGAGATGAGAAGAGACGGACGTCGCGCGCACAGGCCACCCGCCATCGCGCACATTCCACTCGCCGCCGTGCACATTCCACCCGCTGCCAAGGTGCGGATGCAGAAAAATCGGAGATCGCGCGCATCGAACATCAGTACACTGCTACAATGCTTCGCGTGGCCCCGAGCGTGAGGGACCCTGCATGTGGCAGCGGGATGGGTTGCAGGACGCGTAGGACGAGGGCGAAGGACGACATTTGATCGAAACAAAGTGAAGAAAAAGATGGAGGCGCACGTACAGAACAGCGACCCGTCTCTCCCGCTGCACCGGTGGTGTAGACGAACATCGGGGGCACCCATGGAAGCGCAGATATGGTATCCTGCTGTGGATGCACCCGATCTCGCTCGGTGCAGCGGGGTATGTGCGCGACGAGGGTGTGATCTGAGCGCGATTCCGAAAGGTAGAGGCACGGTATGAAAGCAAGGGAAAGAGCAGCAGCTGGACAACGCGCTAGGTAGGAGCTCCAAGAGCAAGGCATGGCACGTCGACGAGCCAGCGATGGTGGACGTCGACGACAAAGACGCGAAGAGTGGCGGTGAGGGATGGCCGGATCGGAATTCGGACTCACCTCGCCATCGATCTCGTCGTCGTCGCCGTCTGTGTCGTTCCTTTCGCTCTGCCTTTTTTCTGCTGCAATATTAATGCCCACCGTCTGCCACCTACACCCTGTCCACCACCGTCATCGTCGTCATCGATGCACAGATCTCCACGGGCATCGGCGAGTCCTCAGCACTCTCCTTGTCACCCACCCGTGGCACCCGCCTCGTCACCTCCCCGCTGCGCACGCTCACGCGATCCAATACCGGGCGGCGCCGCTCAGCGTCCGTGATCCTGTGTCAAGCGCCCCCGGTCTTTGCCCTGTCAGATCATTTGTGCATGCGGGAAGTGTCTGAGTCTGGGGTGAGTGGGCGATGGTTTCAAGGGTTTCGAATTACAGTGTCCACCTCGACCGACGCACTCCCCGTTGCGCAAACCTTCATGGCCTCAGGATCGCGTGCGATCGGCACGGTTTTTCTGTGTCGATAATCCTGATCATGATCAGCTGTGATTGCCAAGCGGGCGGTGTCGTAGGTGCGCCGATCTTGTCACGCTGGCCAAAAATCCGTGTAGCCCGTGTTGCTTTGGACTGATGCGCACGTCCTGTGCCTCGTACCACTGGTTCTGCATGTCCCATCGCGCGTTCGCCTACGCTGACTTGGATCTCGCACTTCCCGCTGCCGCATACTCGCTAGGTACAAGATCGTGTGCGATCGGCACAGTCTGTGTGTCGAGGGCCCCGATCTTTAAACCCCAAGAGGGAATCGGCAGCGGGTGGTGGCGTTGACCGGTCTCTCGTCTTGCGCGTGGCGTGGTGCTTCCTTTGTGCCCTACGGGGCGTTTCCTTCGTGCGCGGCGTGGCTGTTTCCTACCGTGCATCTTACTCTCGCCGTCGGCGTTTGTCGTCAAATCGTTCTGGCGGAACAGCGGGTGGTGATGTATCACGCTTTTGTCAGCGTCGTGACAGCGCTTGTGTCTGTGTCGTGAGGATATTTTGACTCCTCGCTATATCTTTCTCCCCGCACGAGCCTGCACCTTTCTACCCACCCTCGTCCGATCTCGTTGCCAACTGGCCATCGCACTCCTTTCACGTCGCCCCCCGCTGCACGCACTCCGCTGTCCCAACATCGGGTCTAGCTAGAGCGGTCTCTTTGAGGCTGCTACGGCTATCCTGATTTTGTAAAAATGGTGGTCATTGTGCAGCGGGTGGCGTTTTGGGTGCGCGGTGTATGCTCTATGCTACTTTTTTTTTCGCTCAGACGTCGAGCTTTTCCTGTAGATGTCGGTCTCGCACCTGTAGATGTCGGTCTCGCACCTGTAGATGTCGGTCTCGCACCTGTAGATGTCGGTCTCTTCCGCTAGATGTCGATCTCGCACGCACACCAAACGCACTCCCCGCTGCACGCACTCTGCTGTCCCGAGATCGGGTCCAGCTGGAGCGGTCTCCATAACTCGGAGACCGTTGCAGCTATCTTGATACGTGGCAGGTCTCCACCTCAGCGGGTCGCGGCCTCGGTACGCGTGTGTACGTCCTTGGTATGCGTGTGTACATCCATGGTACGCGTGTATACGTCCATGGTATGTGTGTATACGTCCATGGTATGCGCTATGCTACTTCTTTCTCTCGAGCTCTGTCTACTTCGTTCGCTCAATCTCTGTCTACTTCCTATTATCGCATATGGCCTTATCCTTGCATAGACGCCTCGCACGCAAACACCACCGCCCCCGCTTGACGCCCCACTTGATCGCGCCGGCGCCGCACCTTGTGGGCTGCGGTGCCCACCATCAAGTTGTGCGAACACACCACCAAGCAGGGGCGGTGGAGGTTGGGCGCGTGTGTATGTGTAAGTGTAAGTGTACGTCGTTCTTCTAGTTAACAGTCGTCTTGCGAGTGAACGAGCGAGTCGTTTCGTTCGCTGCTTACTTGCCAGTTGTTCCTCTCACCAGCCACTCCCCTTGCACTGTACACGCGCACACTCCCCGCTGCACACGGCTGCATCCAAGATCCCGTACATGCGCTGCAGTCTCTCTGCCGCGGTGTCCCCGACCTTGTGATATTGGTTTGCAGCTGTGCAGCGAGCAGTGTAAGCAGTGACCGTGCGTTCTCGTCCTGTTCTTTCTCTCATAGCGACACTGTATCGTGCCCGGGGCTCCGCTTCCGACTCCCCTACACACGTCCCCGCTGCCCGCCTCGCCTCCGAGATCGGGGGAACGTTCGCTGTGTTCTCGGCGATTGCCCCCAATCTCCCAGGACTTTCGCTAACAGCGGGTGCTGTGGTGTAGGCGCATGCCAGTATGTCCGTCTTTATCCTCGCGTCATGATATTGAATCTTGTTTCCGGCCCCATATGCGGCACTACTTCCGATTCTCGTGCACCTCTGCGTACCTGCACGCCTTCCCGCTGCACGTCGGCTTCCCAGATCGGGAGGAATGTTCGCAGTATTGCTGCTGCGGGCGCTCCCGATCTCTGTGAAATCACTGATGAGCCAGCGGGTGCTGTGGTGTGTGGGTGCATGCCAGTGTGTCTCCGCCCTCTCCATTCTCGCATCGTTTCCCTCGCATCATCTTGCGCACTCGCACACGCTGCACAGCTTCCCGCACACTTGCACACCTTCCCGCTGCATGCCGGCTTCACAGACCGGGAGGCACGTTCGCAGTTTTTTCGCTGCAATTGCCCCTAATCTCTGAAAGTGTGGATCTATCGCGGGTGCTGTGGTGTGGGTGCATGAGTCTGTGCTGCCTGATATGCATCATGTTTTATCTCGAGGATATGAATATTATGGCGGTCTGTCTGTCCATACCATTCATAGCTCCCCGCGCCTACATGCATCTGTACATCGCTCGCACTCCCCGCTGCACGCACTCGGCTCGCACAAGATCGGGCCCAGTCGCCGTAGCGGCCTCCCTGATGGTCGACGTAGCGGCATCCCTGATGGTCGACGTAGCGGTGTCCCTGATGCCTCTGCGACGACCCCGACCTTGCAGAAGCGTTCGAACTCATGCAGCGGGTGCCGTTCTGGGTGTGTACGATGCTGTGTTTTTCGTATCGTCTCTTCCGTCGTTCTTAGCGTGTCTGCATCCTTCTCTCTGATTCGAGTCTATGTCTCCCTCTTTCGCATCCTCCCTCTCGCTCGTTTCAGTCTCTGTCTCCCTCTTTCGCGTCATCTCCACCACCTCCCTCTTATCGCCTCTGCCACCTCGATCCTCTCGCATCCATTCCTTCTCATCAACATATACATCCTACAAGTGTATAGACACCCAGCACGCACGCACGCATCGCCCTCGTTTGA
The DNA here is from genome assembly GCA_000827205.1 of Plicaturopsis crispa FD-325 SS-3. Lineage (NCBI taxonomy): Eukaryota > Fungi > Basidiomycota > Agaricomycetes > Amylocorticiales > Amylocorticiaceae > Plicatura > Plicatura crispa. The sequence continues at coordinate 93,279 of KN832563.1, read as the reverse complement.
CTCTCCCACTTGAGATCGCGTTGGCGCCGCACCACACCTCGTACGCTGGCGCAGCCCCGCACCTTCTCTCTTTCAAAAGTTATTCCTTTTCTTGGCTGCACGACGACGTGCGCCACGTTTCCTATCGCCTGGTGCTTACCAGGATTGCCGCAGGTGTAGTGCCGCATGCTGCACGACGCGTCGAAGGGGCCTCCGTTGCCTCGAGTAGAGACAAAATATGTTTCCGAGTCTTCACTCGTATACTCGTGCAGGCGGTATGGCGACAAAAATTCGGGCTGGTACAGTGAAATGATCTGTTACAGTAGCGTGTACACTGACCGGATGATGCTCGTAGATACATAGAGTACTGCATTCGTGCACATACACATACACACCGTTTCCTTCGAATTAATCAATCCCGAGCCTTTCACGCGGACAGTCTGAAATCCATTGTATTTGGCCGTTAACAGACACACAGTAGACGAGAGACATCGTCGTGCGAGGAAGTGAAGAGACAACCGGATCGGAACTCGGATATTTCTAGACATGACCGTCACCATCGACGACGACGACGACGAGCAGGGCGAAAGTCGGGGCGTCATCGATATCGTCGTCGTCTGCAGCCCCGCCCCGCTCTGTCTTTGTGCGTCCACCCTCTGGCTACTTGAACCCAACTTGACCCGGTCTCGCGCAGTCCTACCCGGCCCACCCGCCACATACGACATCGATCAGGACTCGCTCTTTCGCAGGCGGTGAGCTACGATGCGCTGAGTCAAGGCTTCTCTCTCCGCCTCTCCTCCCCTCCACTCGCATCGTCGCTCGCACGCTCACACCCCCCGCCGCACGACATCCCACTATTCGATCGGTTCAAATCGGTGCCATGACATCCACTGCACCGATAGCATCGATGCGTTATGTTAAGCGGTACGATTGGCAGTGGGTGGTACGAGTGTCGTGATCGCCGCCTCTCTGCCCCGCAGCCCTCCCGCCTCCACCTCACAAACACGATCGCGCGCCATCAATGCTGCGATCGCGCCGATCCTGTAATTGAAAGGAAAAGGGGAGCGGTGGGCATATCTTAGCTCAGGCCGCTCTCGCTACCATGATGCGATCGTTCCAAACCACTCGCCGCGTCTCAGCTCGCCACCCCGCCTTCCCCGCTGCTATGGCCCATGTCCTTGAACACGGATACAGGATTGGCGCAGCGCCCTGCCGCGCATACGTTTGATCTGTGGCCGTTTCTCGCAGACGTAGCCAGGCAGCGGGAACGACCTGGGCCGTGCAATCGCAGACGCCGGTTGCTATCTCAATTGTCCACATCTCTCCTCGTTCACGTACACGTTCTCCCCGCTGCCTCCCGCCGGCGAGACCAACATAAATTGCGCGCAATCTCTGCGCGGTTGCCCGATCTGTTTCAAGGCCATTTCCAGGAGTACGGCAGCGGGTGGTGCTGTGCGTGCGCTAGCGCGAGTGTGTCTGCTTTTCCTCGTTTCTCGATTATTCATGCTCGCTTTCCTCGTGCTCGCGCTCGTCCTCGCTACGATCCTTCCACACCTACCCGTTCTGCACTGTCACGCACAACAAGATCTCCGCTACGACTGAGTCACGGCATCCGCACGCGCCATCCCCGCGTCTGTGTCCAGTCGCGTGGGAGGTTGCGTCCGTAGCCGAAGACATCAGAATCCGTAGCGGTGAATACGGTGTGTGCGGTGGTGTGTGCTCTATCTGTTTACCTTTTTCGTCCCTTCCTGTTGGTTCGCGATCTTTGTGCCACCGGCACGTCTTGATTCAGCTCTACTCTACTCTACTCTACTCACCTTGCCCCGCACCGAGACGCGGTCCACACTCCCCGCGGCCCACCTCCGGCGAAACAGCACAGATCGCGTGCAACTCGGCGCAGGCGTCTCATGATCCTACGCTTCGTCCTCATGATTATCTGTCCTCGCTCTCACGATGCTACGATACGATACGATCCCCCACCTCCCCGTGCACACCATCAAGATCTTCGCTACGACCGAGTCACGGCATCCGCACGCGCCGTCCCCGCGTCTGTGTCCAGTCGCGTTGGAGGCTGCGTCCGTAACCGAAGACATCAGAACCCGTAGCGGTGAATACGGTGTGTGCGGCGGTGAATGTACTGTGTGCGGTGGTGTGTGCTCTATCTGTTTACCTTCTTCGTCCTTTTCTGTGGGTTCGCGATCTTTGTGCCACTAGCACGTCTTGATTCAGCTCTACTCTACTCTACTCTACTCACCTTGCCCCGCACCGAGACGCGGTCCACACTCCCCGCTGCCCACCTCCGGCGAAACAGCACAGATCGCGTGCAACTGGGCGCAGGCGTATATACGTGGCTGCCCGATCTGTTCAAGGCCATTTCTAGGAGTACTGCAGCAGGTGGTGCTGTGCGTTTGCGTGTGCCAGCGTTTATTTTTCCTCGCTGTCATGATGATTCGTCCTCGCCTACTCCGTGCACCCCGTCATGCACTGTCACGCACAACAAGATCACCGCTACGACCGAGTCGTGGCATCCGCACGCGCCGTCCTCGCGTCTGTGTCCAGTCGCGTTGGAGGTTGCGTCCGTAACCGAAGACGTCAGACGCCGTAGCGGTGAATACGGTGTGTGCGGCGGCGAATGCACTGTGTGCGGTGGTGTGTGCTCTATCTGTTCATCTTTTCCGTCCTTTTCTGTTGGGTCGCGATCTTTGTGCCACCGGCACGTCTTGATTCAGCTTTACTCTACTTTACTATAATCACCCGCCACGCCGTCCACACTCCCCGCGGCCCACCTTCGGCGATGCAACACAAATCGCGTGCAAATGGGCGCAGGCGTATCTACGTGGCTGCCCGATCTGTTTCGGGTGTGGGAAAGGTCGCAGGTGGTTTGCGTGTGCCAGCGTTTATTTTTCCTCGCTGTCATGATGATCCGTCCTCGCTGTCGTGATGATTCGTCTTCACTGTCATGATGATCCGTCCTCGCCTACTCCGTGCGCCCTAGCATCTCACCGCTGCGACCCAGTCATGGCATCCGCACGCGCCGTCCTCGCGTCTGTGTCCAGTCGCGTTGGAGGTTGCGTCCGTAACCAAAGACGTCAGACGCCGTAGCGGTGAGTATGCTGTGTTTGGTCGTGGTGAACACACTGTACTCGGTACTGGTGAGCACACCGTGCGCAGCGATGAGTGCCTTGCTCGCGGGGATGAGTGCCTTGCTCGCAGGGATGAGTGCCTCGTTCGAAGTGATGACCGTCTCGTCTCAGAGTTCCAGCTACGTCTGCTTTCTCTCGTCATAGCCGCCTGCGTTGTCTGCCCTCGGAGAACGACCGATGACGGGGAGCCGGGAAGCACTCTATCACGCACTCGCTCCTCTCTTGAACTACGACGATGGCATAGACTGTACCAACTCCAACTTGTGCGTATTAAGCGCTCACTCGTCGCATATTCATCACTGACTCATCGTTCTGTAGACTTTCATAGCGGAATGGCAGCTTGCTTCTCTGCGCCCTGTTCGATTCTCCTGCCTTTCGATAGCATATGCTATTGATTGTGCGCCGCGACATATGGTGAAGCATCTACGAGCTCGGACGGATGGCGAAGGTGGGAGCGGAGTGCGTCTTAGGGTGTCGTGTGTCGCCGCAGTACGATATACAATATATGATTTCCTGTGCATGTATATCGTCTCTTTCGCGTGAGCCCTAGCACGCTCGGACTCAAGCAGAAGTTCAGTGCACGGTCTGACGAAATTGGAAAGAGACTCGACTGAAATCGCGAGCGGTTATTTGGGCATGTTTGCCAACGCCCTCTAATTCCACTCAACGCCCGAATTTTTGAAAGTGCCACAACATAGCCTCCTTCAGCGTCAACTCAACGTTCATGGTCGCTATTGATCTCGTTCGTATCTAGTTGCTCCTTGCCCTCCAAACCCCATCGCTACACCGACGCTGCTCGCATTTGTCTAGCCGCACAAGATCGCGAGGAATCGCTGCGCCGATGGTCGTGGAATGCGGACGATGGCCACAGTGGTGGTGGCGGTGGTGGTGGTGGTGCTCGATGATTCCTGTCTCACTGGTGCGTCCTCGATATGTTCAATCATCCACATCCACATCTCCTCGCTCTACACGATCAGACGACATCATCTGTAAAGTCTATGCAGTGCTCTGTACAACGCCACTGGTCTCGTTTTCAGGCGTCCAATTCGCCAGCTCCAGGTGTTGCATGCGACGGCCAGCAGTGTGCGATCCACGATGGATGTGTGCTCCACGCTCACGATAGATATGTTCAATCTCACTCATCGGGGCCCCCAGCTCACACAGCCATACTCTCCCGCTGTCTAGCATACCTCCGGGCCACACGCGATCGGGCCACATCTGTGCACTGCTACGATGGCCCCGATATACTCTTGTCCCTTCTCGCTGGTGCAGCGGGTGGTTCTGCAGACGATGGTGTGGCTGCCGTGCTTGCATCAGTCTTGTATCCATCGTTTTTCTACTCGAGCCTCTCCGCGCCACCCGCGCCTGCCCCGCGTCCACGCTTTTGTTCACGGCCCCGGAATCGACACAGCGTGTTTTAACGCTGCGCCCATTCTAAGGTCGTTCGTCGCAGAATACGTGTCCGTGGGATCTGCACAAAGTGGCGTGCCAGTGGCTCTATGTTCAATGGTGCAACACACCTTCCTCGTTTCTCGCATACGCACCCACTGGAACGCACTCGCACACACTCCCCGCTGCCCATATCCAGCCACACTATCGTGAGCAATGCGTGCAGTCCGTGTGCCTCGGTAGGCCCGATCTTTTCCTCGCTCCGGAAGTGGTGTAGCGGGTGGCGTGCACCTGTGCGTCTGTCCGCACTCGCCATGCGCGATGCCCTTCCCGCTTTCCATGTGCGATGCCCGTCGCACTCGCTCTATGTCTTTGTATCACTGGCCGTCGGATCCTCCGCCCGGTGCCACCCCCGCTACTCAAGTTTGCATCTACGGCCTCAATATCGGTGCAGCGTTCTCTCTCGTTGTGCCTGTTTTGGGATCGTTTTGCATATAGCTTGATGTCACGGGGCTTGCGAGAGGGTGTCGAGAGTGTCTGACTCTGCTGGATTCAGGGAGGTGCTGTACGCGAGCCTAAAGTTATTCTCCCTCATGACGGCTTTTATTTCCCGAGCATCTCTGAGTTTTTCTTGCGCGCAAGACTTCACCGCCGCGCATGACCCACCCCGGACACATGTGGTCACTGCGACACTCTTGCCGTGCTCGTGTCAGGTAGGGAACTAGCTGGCGGTGAATCCTTCTTGTGTGGGATAGAACGCTTTTCTGTTCTGTGCGTCATGTACGGTGCGACCGGGGCCATTGTGCCTGTTGGCGCTTAGGTGTGCTCGGTGTTCATTGCTTTATCGGCTATCTACTCTATCAAAGCTCTTCCACGTATCCAGGATCTGTACCGGGTGAAGACAAGTAAGTAAAAAGCTAACCTTCAAACGGCAATCCATGTTCTGACATCACCAGACCAGCGCCACCGTGACTAGTCACTATAGTCACCTCTTTGTTCCCTGTTTGATGGTCCGAGTCTTCGTGGCCCGTATATGGCTCCTTACATATAGGACTGCAAAATTTGGGGACACCAAACTCCTTTTGATGTGAAGTATGGCGACAGACTACAAGACAGAGATACCGATCCTCGACAACATCTCGAAACACGTCGAGAAAGCGTCTCCGGGGGAGGTGACGCCCACCACCATCGATCCCATCTTCCCTTATCTTGATCCCACCAAGATACCGACGTCCGCGCAGCCGTCTGCAGCCGACCGCCTCCAGGTCAAACTCGCAAATGCTGCACTGCGTTCAGTCGCTGGATGCGGTACGCACTGGAATGGCTCCCCTGCGCTCGTCGCGCGTGTCCTCGCGCCGGACGGATGGCCACACATCTGGCAGTGGCTGCAATTCGAGCACGACAAGTGCATCGTGGGGGGCGCGTACGGTGACGAGGGCTCTGAGATGGCTGTCGTCGCCATCACACACACGCTGGTAGCTCTGAGCCTGTCCAAGGTGACGCGCTCTGCTGTTCTACGCACGCCCGGTGTCGTGGCGCTCCTCGCACGACAGTGGCTGCAAGAAAGGCCGCCAAAGCTCGCAAACCAGACTAGGTCATTTGCAGTGGCACTGGAGAATCTTCTCGAGAGACTGTATCCGACACCTACCCAGGAGGTCCTTGATGCTGCCGGGGGCGACGCTGCACTGGTTGCGACGACTGTGTTGGCACGCCTGCGCACGTCACTAGCAACAGCGGACGTAGAGGACATCGTGGTCCATCTATCGCTTATACACGAATTTTCTTGCATATCATGCCGACCGCTTCATCTTGCGCTTATCAACCATGGCGCAATCCCCGAGACGATAAAAGTGCTGTCGTGGAGCAACGCTCGTGCTATGGACGGGACGCCACCGGATACGATCTCATTGTGCTTCAACAACATCCTCCTTGGCTTTTACTCGGCTAACGGCTCCGCGTGGGCCGTGCAAGCCCTCGACTCGGGCCTCCTCACTGCTCTGCTACGCTCCGCAAGATGGATGAGCTCTCAAAATACAGGTGATGCCCACGTCGAGTTCCTCATCAACTTTTTCTCCGAAGTGTTGCCCAAGTATCTTGTCTTCCGCTCAGTCCTGCGCGCTGTGCGCAAGTCCATCAGCCAGGTTAAGAAGCTGGGCCTCACAACCGCAGCGTCTACTGGGCCTTTGTGGGACGCATGGAAAGCATTCCAGAAACTCGCCGAGGAGCGACTTGCCCTGCTCGATGCTTGGGATCAGGAGGGCGGGCGCAGCGTTCTTCAGGCATGTAGTCGCTCGCAGGTACGCCACGTACGCCCTTCTATTGCGCCCAATCTCTGACATACTTGACAGTGCGTAAAATACGACGACGACAAGATGAAACGGTGTTCGGGATGTCTGGGCCCGCAGTACTGCTCGAAGGAATGTCAGCGGCTGGCTTGGCCGTCGCACAAGCGCTCCTGCAAAGAGGCGCGTCAGATGCTACTCGGTGCGCCCCGCTCTTCCCATACGCCCAGGACGATAAGCTGACGCTGCGCTCACAGCGGGGATTCGGATGCCGCGCGACGACCTCGACATCAGCTTCATCGAGTACATCACAAAGGATATGCTGTATCGCCAGATACCAACCGTCATGAAGGGCGCCATCGATTCCGGCATCTCAATAAGCACGCTGTACGTGGAGATAGACCATACGGTCGTGCCAACCGCGTTCCACGTCCGGCGTGCATGCGACTACAGTTCTCCGGAACAGAAGCTCGCGGGGGAGTATGAGTGGCAAGACCGGCTGCTGCGTGCGGGGCAGAGCGACGGGGAGCTGATGGCCATGCGGGCTATAGTCCCGCGAGACGAGAATTATAGGGAGGTATTGATATCGATGGTTGATGTTGAGTATGCTTTACTGAAGAGCGCAGCATATTTTTACGATTTTGATAGTGTCGTGTAATCAGAGCGGCCCTATAGTGTACGATATGAGAGCAATGTATTTCCTTGGGGTACGTGAAGTTTGCCCCCATGTCCACCATGTCGATGATACGCCTTACTCTTGACAAATTTAAAGTGCATCGCGTCCCCCGTCCCCCGTCTGAGTTCCTCTGATATTGTGGGGTACCTGAGTACATACTTTGTCGTGAAAAGAAGGTCGAAACTTGGGCAGCGCCGCTTCGCTTGAACGCCACAAAACGGGGAGAATCGCCCAATCGGGACGGAGTAGATCGCAACGGAGGCTTGACGGAGGCATACGTATGTTTTTTACCTGCAGTCTTCGCTCTCGGTTCCAGCTTTACGGTTCCAGCTCGTCCTGAGCTCGTCTATAGCCTGCAGATGTCCAAAGAAAACTTAGGCGAACGTGCTCACCTTGGGCACGCGATCCACGGAAACAGAATCGTTTTTGTGACTTGCTTGAAGCCTGTCAAGCTTCGTTGCTTCGTGTTGGGCGTTCTCGGACCCGCAATCGCCTCGTATCGGCGACTATCTAGGCGCCTGTACAACCTCGGACACGCTTCGCACACGATGTCTACACACGGCTTAGTTGGGACCGGGAGTCGTACTTAAGCTGCCCTCGCAGACGCAGCGCCGACTCGGACGTATCCTGGGTCGATATCTTCAATTATACCGCCATGGCCGATCCCTTGCGAGGAATCGTCTACAACACCCCCAATGGTCAAATCGCACACCTACCACTGGAGGAAGTCAGAATCAATGCTTTCATCGTCGACGGTAAGCATACTCGCACCAGCCTCGCTCGACCGATTACTGATCTGACCAACCGATATTGCTGCTACTCAAAATTGTGTAGTTTCTGCACGCGTAACCCTACGCCAAGCATTCACCAATCCATCCACTGCCCCTACGAGCCGAGCGAAGTACGTCTTCCCCGTTCCCGCACGCGCCGCTGTCTGCGCTTTCGAAATGCATTTTCCCGACCGGCGCGTCATTTCCGGCGTAGTGAAGGAGAGAGCAGCGGCTGCAGAGGAGCATGAGCGCGCCCTGAATGCAGGACAGGCGACAGGCCTCGTCGAGTGGGTGACGGACGACGGTGCGTGTGCATCTATCTACATCACCTCTGAAAACTCACAGAGCGAACAGTGTTCACGATCTCCGTTGGCTCCATACCAGCAAAACAGACAGTGACAGTCAAAATCGTGGTACGTACTCTTCTATACGTGCCGCTTTAACTTTCCAACCAGACCAAACCGTAGTTCGTGATGGACCTCATGGACGACACGCTCAAAGATGAAGTTCGTTTCCAGCTACCCATGTCCGTCGGCGCGCGCTACGGCACACTCCCTTCCACCCTCACCAACGCTGGCACCCCTGACTCGCGTACGCGCCTACGTATAACAGTGGAAGTCCAAACACACGGGCCTATCCACCGCATCGCCAGCCCCTCACACCCCTCGCTCACCCTCGTGCCCTACACCACCTCCGCGGGCCGGCCCTCACACCGGCGCCAGACCGCGCGGCTCAAGTCGCGCGAGTTCCTCGGACGCGAATTCGTGCTCAGCGTGCACGCGGCGGGGCTCGACGCGCCGCGATGCTTCGCCGAGCGCGGGAAAACGCGCGAGGGGCACGAGACGGTCGCGCTGCAGCTCACGCTCGTGCCAAAGCTGACGCTGCCGCCGGTGCCGGCGCAGGAGTACATATTCCTCGTGGATCGTAGCGGCAGTATGTCTGGTGGGCGCATTGCGATTGCGAAGCGTACTTTGGGAATGTTGCTGCGCATGCTGCCGAGCTCGAATACCATGTTTAATATTTGGAGCTTTGGCACGAATTATGCAAGTCTGTGGACGGCGAGCCAGGGGTACAATGCGGCGACGATGGCTAATGCGGTGAGCGCCGTCGTTCTTGTTGCGACGCCGTGTCTCACGAATAGGTCAACCATAGACGAGCCATGTCCAGGGTATGGATGCAAACTTCGGCGGCACGGAAATCAAGGCAGCTTTGCAAGCGACTCTAGACTCCAGGAGCAAAACCGTGCCTACAGTAGTGTTTGTGCTCACAGACGGCGAGGTGCGTTCCGTCCATTCCTTCTCACTTAGTGCTCACCGTACCCGCCAAGGCGTACGACATCGACGAGACGTGCGCAGTCGTGCGCGACGCGGTAGCCCTGGCCGCTCCAGCCACGCCCCTGCGTGTGTTCACGCTCGGGATCGGCGACACCGTCTCGAGCGCGATGGTCGAGGGCATCGCGCGCGCGGGGAACGGCGAGTGCCTCTTCGCCACCTCGAGCGAGAGCATCGCGGGTAAATGTGCGAAGCTCTTCCGCGCCGGACGGTCTTCGTACGCGGAGGATATCTCCATCGACTGGGGCGTCCCCGGCATCGCTCCGCAAACTCCGCCTACGCACACGCCGCCCGCAGTCAACTTCGTCCTGCCCGCCGCTCCGGACGTGCCCGTCCTCCAGCAGAGCCCCGCGAAGATCGCGAAGATCTACTCCGGCATGCGTTTCGTTGTCTTTGCCATAATTGCACTGGGGACGGTGCCGAAGCAGGTCGTCCTGCGCGGGCGGCTCAACGGCGGAGACGGGCCGCCCTTCGAGCTCGTAGTGCCCGTGTCGACCGTGCGCCCCTTCGACAAGTTTGCGCCTGCATCCCCGTTCGTGCACACGCTCGCCGCGCGGCACCTCATCACCGACATCGTAGAGGGGACGTCCGTGCTGCCGCGGGCGCCGTCGGGGGCTGTAGCTGATGTGCAGAAGGCGGCGGTCGTGCGGCTGGGCGAGGAGTACCAACTCGCTAGCCGATACACGTCGTTTGTGGCCGTCGACAGAGGCCAGACGGCGCCGAATAACCGTGCGCGCCGTGCTCAAGACCCGCCGCCCGCCGACGCCAGCTCGTCTTCGCCGGGAATTTTCGGGTCGCTCATATCGTATGGGTCCTCGCTCCTGGCCCGCGGATTCTCGAAGTTATTTGGCCCACTGCCAGCACAGGACAGTTCGCAGCGCGGACGGCCCCCGCTAGAGAAGCTCCCTGGCGCGTTCCCGTCGTCCTCTTCGTCGTCTGCTTCGCAGTCCCCACCACCACGCACACGCAGGCAGCGGCCTCCGCCAGAATCAGACAACGAGAGCTACGACAGCTTCTCGACAATGAGCTCCCTGATCGACTCCGATTCGTATTCTGATTCCTCCTCGTCCCACAGCACCGATGTTCTGCCCATCCCATCTGCAGTGATGCAGCGGATGCGCAGCCCCTCTCCCGCCCTCCATATTGCGCCTCCGCAACGAAGACATCGTCGCTCCATCAACACACCGACATCTTCAGGGCCAACCTCCCCCGCCGCCCCACCGCTCCCCGAGCAGATCCTCGACCTCGTGCAACTACAGTCTTTCGACGGGTCCTTCTCGCTCGACCCATCGCTCGGCCAGATCGTCGGCGTGCACGCACTGGAGAAGCCGCAGGACGTGCTCGCGGGCGATTCTGAGTGGGCGACGGCGCTGGCAGCGGCGTTTCTGCAGAAACGGCTGCTCCATGTGGACCAGGCGGATCTACTGGATGGGCTGCTGGACAAGATACGCGAGTTTGTTGAGACGAGCGGGATGGCGCCTGGAGAGTGGGAGAGGCTGGTGGAGCGCGCTAAAGTTATTGCGGCATAGGTGGCATTTGTAGTTTTTTTTTGTATTGTAATATACTGTACATTGGTGTTTAGATACTGACATGAATCAATGATTTGTACAAACGATCGCCTAGCTACCTGACAAGCTATGCTGTACGATATCCAAGCATCTTTCGTGCCCTGTTGCACATCGCTGCTCGTAGGCAATGGCACGAGCTTGACGCTCGTCACTACAACCGTCAGGCCAAACTCTCCGATCGGTGCACATGATGTGGTATGTCGTGTGACTCGTGTCGGGGTGTTTGCATGACACGAGGCGCTCTGCGACATGTGTCGCGTCCACGTCGCCTTCTGAGGTAGGTGGACATGGCGGAGGAGGCTGTTTCGGACGAGACATGGATATATATTCTGCGGCAAACTTGTGACTCCGAGTACAAACGATCGACCTGCGGGAGTGGGATAGTCGTGTGGTCGTGCACGAGAATAAGAACGGACACCCTCCGTGACGTGACGACTGCAAAGCTCGAGCGTTGGTAAGTATTGAGGCGGCAATCAAGAGTCGGGGGACGCGTGCCGCTACAAACAGCTCTTTGGGGGTACCAATGAGTGCGATCTAAGTCCTTCAAAAGGTGGTATGTATCGCCAATGCCAGCACTAGCACCGTCGAAAGCAGACTTCGCGGAACAGCCGTCGAAGTGAGTAAGGGATTTCGTAGATTGCGATACTCCACTCACCTGGAACGAGGCCACTGCGATAGGCCCCGGGAAGCTCACCCATTTTCGTGTCCGGAAATAGCATATTTGAGGGCCCAAAATCGGCCATTTTCTTGTCCGGAATAGCATATTTGAGGGCGATTCGAGGAAAATTTTGGCATATACATGTCCGTTATAGCATATTTGAGGGCATGCGCGCGAAAGCGCGCCGAAAAATTTTGACATGTATGTACCCCGCCGGAGGCGCCGCCCCGCGTGTCACCTGTATATAGTAAACCCTTGTCCGAATCACCTTGCTTGACAAGGTCTTTCCCATGTCACAATTGTGGCGCTGTTAACCCTCCCTCGGTCGCCCGTGCCAAACAGTGTCAACATGTACCAAGCATGCGCAACTGATATACCGACTCAAAATGTCGTATCTGTGGCGTGCCCTCGTGACCTGCCAAAAACAAACATGTATATACAAAGTGCCACCTACGTGCCCTGTGTCCTTCCCGCTGCTGTCAACGTCTCCTTGTTCACAACTCAAACATGCCTGCCTTCCACCTCTCGAGCGTCTCACTTGCCAGCGCCTCCAGCCTTGCGTCTTCAACCCGTAAATCTTCCGATGGGTGCTGTGTGAATAATTTGTCGTCGAAGTCGCGTAGCAGACGGATCGTGTCGCGACCTCTGCTGCGTGAAAGTGCAACATACGCGTTGAAAGGGTTAAGAGAACCGGAGGATACCTTTCCAATGTCGGCGAGTAGTCTCTCCAGTGTCTGTCCTTGTGACTTGAAGTCTGTGAATGCATAGCCGGCCATGATAGCAAGCTGTCGACGCCGAATTGTGATCCGCTTGCCCCTACTTTCTGTTATCGTGAACAGCCCTTCCATTGGGAAAAGTGGAATGAGACCGTCAGCCAAGTTCGGCAGCGTGTGTTGTGTTGGACGGTCTGGCTTGAACATGACCATTGCGGGTGGATACCTGAGGTACGCCCTTCCTTCTTCGTCTACGATTGGTCCTTCCTCACGCGAGTCTAGAGTCAAATCCACTATTGTTCCCTTTGTCCCGTTCGCCAGATCTGCCTCTGTGGCCACGTTCCATGTGACCATGACAGACATTCCAATGCCTATCGTCAACTCATCCGCTAACCGTCCCGCGTCCGCCGTTTTTCGTTGAGCTACCAACAACCGCTGGCCTATCGTCAACGGTTCTCGCGTCTTTGAGATGCAGTCTTCAGCGGGGCACACATATCGTATGTGACCACTGCCGCTGCACTCCCGCCGGAGAGCTTCGAGGTTCCATGGGTCGGCCACCGCGTGTCGTGGGGTTACGAGATATGCCTTCGACCATGGCTCGCACGTGAAGTCGGGCTTTTCGCACTCTTCGTTGGTGAGAACAAGTTTCCTGATCTCATGGAGATCGTCCTCGGTGCACTCCCCTACACGGACCCGACCCAGTATGTCCATCCAGCCTTTGTCTTTGATCCGCATCTGCTGACGAAGAATTATGACGGTGTCAAACTGCAGATATAGTGCCCTGCCCAATACTGAGGCAGAGCGCACCGGACGGAGGTTGTACAGGCTTGCGCTGGCATTGGAGACAGGTGGAAATTGATGAAAGTCGCCGACTAGAATGACATTCAACCCTCCGAACGGTGCTGTCGAGTCTGCTGTTTCGTTTCGAATTTTTCCTGCCATTGCTGATGCCTCTGAGAGAATGTCTGTTGTAGCCATCGATATCTCGTCAATGATGAGCGTCAGTTTCCCTGCGACATTTCGTATCCTCCGTGCAACTAGTTCTGCACGTGGTTGTGCTGGCGATGCTGTTGGCGAGTGTTCTTTCCTTCGTGCCTGTATGCCACCCCAGCTATGCAATGTAGTGCCCCCTATCAAAGTTGCTGCGACTCCTGATGTTGCCGTTAGCGCGAGCAGATCCCGGCTGTTCATCCTTGTGTACAGTTCCCACAGCCACACCGTGTTCAGACCTTTGAAAGTGTCGTCATTCATATTGATTGGCGTAGGGGAGTTCCGCTCGATCTCCTCCAGCTTCGCCTGGTAGTGAGCGTTCCTGACGAGCAGGTGGGTCTTCACGTTATGCTCTCCGAGGAGCAGGCCCACCGCCTGGTCCCGTTAGCTCTATTGCAGGATCACCAGCTGACATGCGCACCTCGTCGTACACTTCCCGCCGCAGGGCGTCGTGCTCGTCCTTTTTCTTCTTCTTGTTGTTTCGATTGCGCATCCTGGCCCTATGGTTCTATCAGCGTCACGGTAAGCTACCCCCAACTCAACGCAGAGAACATACACACACCCGGTTTCTTAGCGCCGCACGCTGCCTGTCCAAGGCCTACCCATGTTTGATCAGACAGAGAAACCTGCAGAGCACCGGGACACTTCTACCTTGGCCTTCTCATCGTCAGTCACCTCGGCGAAACCCTCAGTCTCGAGCAGGCCCTGGACGGACATGGCAGAGCAAGAGAGGTTGAGCATCCAGCGGAATCTGACAGTCTTGATGCAGTGGGCGGGGTGTGTTGCCCCTATCAATAACAATAGTGTGCGTTGGGGCCGGCTTACTTTGAACCAGCACTCACAACGAATGACCTGACACAGGCACACTCGGGGCCTAAGATGGGCGCGCACGGGGACCGGTCGGAGAACCGCAAGAAGGAAGGCCGGATGTACGCTGCGGGGTGGCACGGCAGCATGGAGGCGGGCAAGTCCATAGTGACTTACGCCACGAAGCCTGACAAGGCCGAAGAGTGAGTTGAATTTGCAGTGGTGGCACATATGCTGATATGTGGCGCAGGTTTGCAAAGCTCACAGGGGAACTGCCCAGGGTGCAAAGCCTCTTCCGGGATCGATTCTTAAGATTGATGCCTGGAGGTGCCAAAGAAATGATTGCCCTGGCAGAGGAGTGAGTGGCGGTGGCCCAGACGTGCGCTCAGGCTGACCGGACACTCTTTCAAGGAACCACATTCCCGCCTTCGCCGACATCGCGTTCGACGGCCAGAGCTCAGAGGAGCCGTTCGCAAACTCCCTGACCATCACCAATGATGACTTTGCTAATTACCAACACAAGGACAAAGACAAGATCGCGGTGGCCTTTGGCTTGTGGTGGACATCCCACAAGAGAAAGGAGGGTCGTGGCACATCCTACGAATTCACTCCGGACGTCGATCACAAGGACGTGCAAGGCGGTGGGTTCCTCTTTGGAGAATACGGTGTTGGAGTTGATTTCGAACGGTCAGTGTTTTGTGTGGGTTGTTTAGGCCTACAACTTACCCATGACGCCCTAGTGCTTCGGGCCTGATCGATCTATTCTGGCGGGGTAAGCACAACTTCCACTCCACTCTCCACAGCGAGAGCCGGCCCAACGCCACTCGGTGGGGGACGTCGGTCCAAATGACTACTGCCGTGTCGAACATCGCCCCCCGCTTGTGGAAAGAGAAAGCATTTGCCCAAACTACGGGCGCCGAGGACCGGCTGCAGAACGTGCTGGACCGGCTAACGGCGGAACGCAAGAAGTTGGAGGAGGAGCGAAAGAGGTTGAGAGAGGAGCGTGCCCTGTTGAAGGCAGAAAGGGCCAAGAAGACAAGGGCGAGTGAGCCTGGGAACTCACCGCCAAAGAAGAGAGCTCGGGGTTAGATGTGCAATAGCTCGGCTCGAGAACCAATGTATTCAACAATAGCATATAGAACAATACTGTAGCTAGGCGGCGGCACTAGGCACGGTCGACTTGCCTCTGGTTGGGCGCCCCACAGTCACCGGCTTCTGTCTTCCCTCAACGTCCTTTCCCTTCGGAGTGCTCGTCCCTCCCTCTGCGTTATCCGGGAGCTGCTGCGGCACAGCCTCGGCGACGGCTCCTGAAAGAGTCACACCCGTGGGTTTGTAGGTGGTGACGGGTGCCGTGGGCGTGATTGAAAAAGACGGGCGGGGTCGGAAAGGGCCTTCCCGCACATTTTTGCGCTTGTAACCATTGAGTCGGGGAGGGGGCGCCAGCTTCAAGATGAGGACCTGTTCAATGACGCCGCTGAAGCTGTCGAAGGCATCGTTGGTACCGATGCGGTAGTGCTTGAGACTGAAGTGAACTTCGACCAGGGCACCGTTGAGCTTTGACTGCACGAAGCTCGGGTCGACGAAACTTTCGTCCTGGTAGACGGGCAGCGGGTTGACTTTGTGCGTGTACTTGAGGGCCTCGAGCTCTGCCTGAAACTCGGCAGGGACGACCCAGCTCTGAGTCTCCAAGTCGACTGTGCGGTGAAAATTTAGAATGCACAGAGGCAGCCAGCGGGGTGTGTTCTCTCACCGGCACTGTCGGCATCAGCCACGTTGACGCTGCCCGGTACAGGCAGCGGGTCCGCCTGAAGAGCAAGAAGAGTTAAAATGAGAGTGCGCGTGAAGAACGGAGCGACACTGACCCTCTGTTGAAAGACGTTTGCAGAAAAGCGAATGTTTCGCGTCTCG
Source organism: Plicaturopsis crispa FD-325 SS-3 (assembly GCA_000827205.1). Lineage (NCBI taxonomy): Eukaryota > Fungi > Basidiomycota > Agaricomycetes > Amylocorticiales > Amylocorticiaceae > Plicatura > Plicatura crispa. Next base: position 77,065 of record KN832563.1, on the reverse strand, counting down.
TGCTTGTCAACGGAAACGAAATTGCGATGGTCATTCGTCTGTGCCACAGTGTTCTCAACGAGACGGAGGTTGTCGACTGCCTTCTTGAAGTCCGGCAGGAAAGCGGGCTCGTCGGGAACTCCAATGGTAAAGGTGTACTTTGCACCTTGGAGCTTTCCGAACTTGCCGTTGTAATTTCCCGTGGGGGAGCAGTTCAGGCGAGTGTCGATGACTTTACCGACTACGACGGACACGGCCTCGTCCCCGGTGTGTGCGTCGATGAGGCGGTTTCCGGAGCCCGCTTGCTTCCACCCAACACTGGACAAGTAAGTGGCGGCGGCAACGTAGGACTGGAGCTTGACCATTTGAGCGCGGTGGTCGACGGAGCTGAACGTCTGTTGAATGCAAATGTGAGGGGAAAGAAAGCGGTGCACCGACAGAACACGCACGGAGGACATGGTTGGGCGGTAAGAGGAGCACAGAAAAGTGGGAGTTTTTTTTGGTAGGCTTGCGTACAGCGGAAAGACAGGCGGACTTAAATGGGATCGGCGAGTGCATTGAAACGGATGAATACCACAGCCGAGAGGTGCACCGAAGAGCGTATAAGATAAGACAAGAAAACAGGGCACCTCTTGTCTCGATCTGGGGCTCATTTACGGACAAGTTCGTTGGGAGCCGTACGGAGGAGGGGCGTCTAAGGGCATTTATTGAGGGCACCACTCACAACGATCGGGGGCGTGTAGTATAAGATGAAAATGTGAGGCACCCTATGCCGCAAGCTGGGGATCGTTCGCAGAGGGGTTCACCGTGACCCAAACGGTGGGCGGGCCCGGAAGGGCATACATCGGAGGCACTGCGCACTGCGGTCAAAACAATAAACGGCAAATAAGTAGTAGAGGCGTACAGAACAACGGGAGGTGGATGTGAAGACAGCCACGCCCCTGAGCTTCGGTGGTGCGGAAAAAATGGGCCCGCCATTCCTCGGGGGAGACATATCGGACAACTATAGGAGGCGGTCAGTGCTGGGCGGCAAAAGAACAGCGCGACAAACCTGACAGGGCAGAGAGGGGCATCGCTTTTGACAGACACTTTGCAAAGGCAAGACTTTTATCGCCTGCTCGGGCGGATGCGCTTTTGGGGTCCATCGGTGGTTGCGACTGAGTGATTGCGGAACAATCGTATTGCAGCCTCCTGTGCGGACTGCCGCTGAGACGTCGATCGCCGGGGCGGGGGTTGGGTGCACTTGCGCAGGACATGAAGAGTTGTAGCGGTCGCGGTGAATGTGTGGCCGCCCCTGCCTGTCGGCCGGTGAGAAAGGGTGAAGTGGACATCAACGAGTGCAGATGCCAGGGTTGTTTGGATTTCAACTGGGTCCACAAGTTCACCGTTGTACAGCACCGGCAATGGGCTCACCCGGTGGGTGGTCTGGACCGATTGCAGTTGAGATCTGAACATAGGATGCACGGGCCACTGCAGGGTGAGAGTGTCGGTGCCGTCTACAGGCTGGTGAGCATACCGTCTACTGGTGCTGCGGGAAGTAGCAGACTCACCTGGTTCTGCATCGATATCAGCGGGTGGGGTGGTGGTGACAGATCCGTATACCTCAACACTAACGGCGGGATCCTCAAGATAGACGGCCACTGTCTGGGGCGGAGGCTCCCGCTGGCTCACCAGAAAGCGTAAGCGTGGATTTCCAGAGACAGGGTGAAAAAAAACTGACCCGAGGTGTAAAGACGGGGGCTTGAAACACGATCGTGCCCATTGAGATCATGCCACGGCTGGTTGCCTGGAACGGAGACTGCATATCGGAGAGGCGGGTAGACGCCAGACGGAAGTCGTCCAGAAAGGCATCCTCAAGAGGCTCCTCCAGGACAAAGCGGTAGTTCGCCGCCGAAAGTGCTTCATCATAGCCCGCGACAAAGTCTCCAATAGGAGTGCATTTCAAGGTGAGGGCCTGCACCGACCCAACAACCGACAGGGGCAGGGGATCTCCACGGAGGTCGCAAAGGGTGCGTGCGCCTCCACCGTCATCCTTCCAAGCATAGTCCCGGGTGAATGCAGGAGCGGCCAGATACGTGTCTCGGGGGTGAAAAATAGTGTCCCTGAGCAGAGGAAGGTTCAGCATGACGAGGCGTAAAGAACAAGGTTGCCCAAAAAAAAGAGGGGGTGAAAAAAAAGTGGGGGGATGCGGCGGATGCAAAGGTGCCTCGCCAGTCAAAGGAGCTAGAGGGCAGTGCGGCCGTCGGGGCTTTGCACCTCCTGCTTTTCGATATGGACGACCTATACGAGGCGCTGGCTTTCCTGACGACACATGAGATTGTGGCAGCCGCCCTTCCATATTCCTTGCCTGGGCACATAGGAAGAATTCAGACCATGAACAGCGTGGCCGACGCACCAGAAGACGTGAAGAAAAAGATTTTGGACGCTGCGCTCGATCAACAAAGGTTGACGGACTTGCCCGCCCGGTACAAGGAGCTACGCCGCGCGCCAGACCCTCCCTCCGCCGCGGAGGGAGAGTGTTTCCATCCACCCACGGGCACCGCCCTCCGGTGCGGGCTCGACAAGTTTGCCCACACCCTGAGCAACAAACCGAGGCCAGTCGTCTGCAACGTGTGCATGCAACGGGGAGATGTGGGGCATGGCGGAGAGCTTGACTTGCGCATGGTGGCAGGGGCTGAGATGTTGAAGCCATCGGAAACGCATCCGGCTCACGTCCTGGTGGGGGGCATGCTCGTAGGCACCCTGCGCGCAGACACGTGGGTGTGCGCCACCTGCTCCTCGTTCTTGGTCAGCGGTGAGCGACCCCCCTTTGCACTTTCGAGAGGGCTCTGGGCAGGTGACGTCCCACGAGAGCTCCAGGGATTGACGATGGCCGAGCGCCTGTGCATTGGCCTCGACCAGCTGGTGGTCCCTGTGATCACTACAAAAAGAGAGAAGTGCGAACGGCTGGAGGGCGAGTGGCAGATCGACTACAGAGTATGCGGGGAGCAGCCATCGTTTGGGGAACGACCGCATTCCCTACCACTGGCCGCAGAGACGCTCGCTGGACGGGTTGAGATATGGCTCGGGAGCGAGGGAGAGCGTGGAGTGCTTAGCGACAACCAGCAGTTCCCAGAGCTGGTGGTGAGACGGTGGTACGTGGGAGAAGCCGTGCAGAAGCTGGCGCAGATTCACCCGCTCTACGCACGCATCCGCCTGGACGTCGACGCCTTGTGGTCTCTCCCGGAAGACGGGATACCGTCAGAATTCATGCAGCATGCCAAGCTGGAGACGGAAAGGCCGGCGCCCGTGCCACCAAACCGAGGTGGGCAGGACGCACTGTTTCCAGATGTGACGCTAACGATGGGGAAGACCTTGATGTCGAACTGGCAGGCTCGCCAGAGCGCACGAGCGCGGCCTATCCGGACCTCTGGCCATTTGGTGTCGGAGTGCTGGGCACCGCAGACGGGGTGAGTGTGCAAGCACACGTACGGTGGCTTCTGGACCACGGGGACGCACGGTGGCGCATGAGCAACGGCTTTCTGATCCTCGCACACCACCTTCTCTTAGCATCCGGGCCCGTGGATATGGTGAGTGCCGGCCGCCAACACCTCCAGATGCAGGCTGACCGCGACGTAGGGGGAGCTCAGACCCGTCGACCGCCGGAGCAGAGACAGGGCGACGATGCGTGGCATGCTACTGCGACTTGGAGAGCCGACGATATCCATGGAGATTGACGTGCAGGACGCTTGGCTTTGGGCGGTGAGTCAGAGAAGGTGGGGGCCGAACACGTTCTGGAGTGGGGGCACGGAAGAGTCTGTGTACGCCCACACAGTGCGAAGCCAGCGGGTCGTGCGTGCAGTGCTAAGCGAGCTCGTGGGGCGGACAGTGACAGGCGAGAGGGTATTTGGGAAGGTAAAGGCGTATGCGGCGGTGGTGGAGCCGGATGGACTGCTGAAGGTCAAGCTCCACCTGCTGCTGTGGAATGCTGGCTCTGCGTCGATTGCACGGATGGGGACGCTCCTCAACAACGCCGACTTCCGAGCTCGGGCCCACGACTTGGTGGCCATCCACAAGCCGCAGCAGGGGGTGATGACACAGCCAGATTCCGCACACACGCGTTACAAAGCTTTCGCAGAGACGGCCTTCGACCACTTCGACGTCCTCGGCCTGACCGCCAAAGAGAACGGCGTGACTGACGGGGCTTGGTATATCGACAAGGTGCTTAACTACATGACCAAGGATGGCGAAGCGGACAGGCTCCAGCGACCACATGGGGGCGGCACGAACTTGGTGCAGGATTGCGCGCATATGCTAGGTGGGAGCGGCAGGCTGGTGTCGCATGACACGGTCGACGTGCGATGGGACGAGCTCCTGCGAGAAATGGAGGGCGCATTTCCTGAGCGAGTGGGGTGAGTCGGGAGGTGCTTCGACTTGAGCAATGGCACTGACTTGCGATTCAAGGTGGCCGAGGGCGGCCGCGGAGGGGGTGGCGCTGGGAAAACAGCAAGTGAGTGCGTCGCAAACGCGTGTGATGCTGTGTTGCTGACGGAAGGCGCTACAGGTGTCTGCGTACATGGCAAGGGGCTCGACATTGGACAGGCTCAGCTTTATGGAATTTACACTGGACACCTACGACAGCATCTCCCGCGGCCCAGTGTATGGACATCCTTTCATGGGTCCCCGCATCCCTTACGTTGACGAAGCCGGTGATTGGCGTGGGCACGTGCGTTTGCTTCACGCAAGGCAGGTAGAGCGGGTGCCGGTGTTCATAGGGCCAGCGTTTCCGAGTCGGGAAGAGGACACGGAACTGTACAATCTGGCACGTGTGGTGCTATTTGCGCCGTGGCGGGTGATGCGTGACGCTGTGGGTGTTGGGGAGGAGTTGGGTGAAGTGTCAGAGCGGCTGCTTGCGGGGGCGTCTCCAGTGGTTGCCGCGATGATAAATAACATGGACAGGTGCTGGTGCTAGACATAGGCGACAGAGTAGGGTACGGGAGCAACATGACGCTCGAAAAAGGGGGATAATACATATTCTGGGTTGCGCGACGGTTAACTGTCAAGGGATTTAAGGACTGTGAGCGGGGTCGTCGGACACCAAGCAAGGTTCAAGTCGGCGCGTGCGACGACCCCTAGTAGCATATTTGAGGCCAAAATTATAGCACATTTGAGGGCCAAATTTGGCCATTTCGGCGGACACGAAAATGGGTGAGCTTCCCGGGGCCTACTGCGATTGCTATCATGCCTGCGACTCAGCAGCTCCGAGCAGAAGAACCGACACGACAGGAATCATGTCCGTCGCGCGTGCGATAGAGTCACCGAGCATGCAGACCAGGTGCAGACACCGTCTTCGTTATCGTAGATCTCGACGACGTCCGTCACGAGAGGCGTTTGTCAAACGGTTCAATCAGAGTATTTCAGAAGCACAGTCGTACCGAAGCCACAGACTCGACCACGCATGCCACCTTGAACTTGAAGGCGGACCATATTGCGGATTCCTCGATAGCAAAGACTACAACGGTGAATCGACGAAGAGAACTTGGAGACGAGTTGGGCGTCACCGATTGAGAGGCAAAGCCAGAGTCCAAGTAAGCACGATTGTTCGTGATCGTCGATTCGAAACGAAATCTGACGAAACTACCTACTGTACTTCCATGGGTACAGACTCGGACGAGAGTGCAGCCGTTAGACGTTGAACGCGTACTCTGTACTAGCATCGGAGGTGAGTCCAAAACTGTCCACCGAATTCCACGGTACATACTTATGTGACATGTCCGCGCTTGAGCTGAAGGTCTGAAGCTTGCTCAAGTTTTGTAGCAATTCGAACAGACGCACCCATGGCCGCACCAAACCATGCTTCCCGAAAAAAATTCCTGGACGATCTCTCGAAACGCGTCGAAAAAACGCCTGCTATACATATGACCCCCACGACTATCGAACCCATCTTTCCCTTCCTCGACTCCGCTAAAATACCGACTCTATCCTCTCGACCATCCCAGGCTGACCATCAGCTGGTGGAACTTGCTATTTCTGCACTACTTGTCCTCGTCGCGTGTGGGCCTGTACACCTAGCCATCTCGCCCGCGCTGGTCGCGCGCATTCTCGCACCTGATGGCTGGCCGCATATCTGGAAGTGGATCCAATTCCTTCACAGCGAGTGTATCTCAGAGGAGTCTAGGTTTGATAAGGAGCAGAATGAACGGGCCAGCATTGCCATTATAATGACGCTATGGCCTTTGAGCCAGATCACACTATCGCGCAAAGCTGTCATAAACACGCCCGGGACATTCCAGCTCGTCACAGTGTTATTCCTTCAAACGAGGCCCCCCGAGCTCGATTATCTGACTACAGGAGCCACGCTCGCGCTGAACGCCCTCTTGGACCCAGATGACCTCGCAGATCCCGGCGTTCCCCAGGTCCTCGATGGTGCCGGGGGCAATGCGACCTTGGTTGCCACTACCGTGCTGGCAGGTCTCCGTGCGGCAGTAGAAACAGCCTCAGTGCTCGGGCAGATCGAGCTGCATCTGAATCTGATACGAAATCTCTCTTGTGTCTCATGCCGACCTCTCCATCTCGCATTCCTCAACCAAGGCGCCATCCCCGAGATCTTGAAAATCATGTTGAATGCGCGTCCTGCGGGCGCAATTTCAACACAGAAAGCCTCTCTATGCTTCAGCATTATTCACAAGGGTTTCTATGCTGGCAACGGTGCTGTTTGGGCTGTACAAGCATTGGACTCCGGCCTCCTCATCGCAATACTTCAGTCCGCTGCATGGATCACCATCGTCGACCATTCCGAATTGGTAGAGCTCCTCACGGACCTCCTAGATAGGGTGCTGTCCAAGTATCTCCTCTTTCGCTCAGTCTTGTGTGCTGTACGCAAGTCCATCCGCCAAGTCAAGAAGAAAGGCCTCGGGACTAAAGTGTCAACCGGAGTTTTGTGGGGCGCGTGGAATAAGTTTCTCTCGCTTGCAGAGGAGCGGCTTTCTTTGATGGATGTGTGGGATAAGGAGGGCGGGCGCACTTGGCTCCAGAGGTGCAGCCGCACTCAGGTACGCACAAATCCCTATGTTTGATATTGCTCTAAAACATATAGAGTAGTGCTCGAAGAAATACGAGGATGATAAGCTGAAACGCTGTTCGGGCTGCCTGTCCCCGCTATACTGCTCGAGGGAGTGCCAGCGACTGGCCTGGCCGGAACACAAACGCGGCTGCAAAGAGCATCGTCGGATGCTACAAGGTGCGCTTCGTATCCCTTGCCACTTTTTTGGTCGTCAATAATCTGATGATGCACCTACAGAGGGGTCACGGGTGCCGCAGAACACGCTCGACACGAGTTTCATCGGGTGGATTTCGCACCTGAAAGTATATCGCCACCTGCCCGACATCGTCAAAGACGCAGTTGAGTTCGGCGTACCCATAAGCACCTTCGTTCTAGAAGTGAACTACGCCGTCATACCCAACACGTTCAACGTGACGCGTGTATCGGACCACTCTTTTCTGCCCGACGCGAGTGGAGGCGAACGCGACTGGGAAGGCGTGCTGCGGCGCTGTGAGGCAAGTAACGGGAAGCACATGGCGATGAAAATTTCGGTACCTCTGGACGAGGTTAGTGCGGAGGGCCTAATATCAGCGCTTGACGTCGGTATCTCTTTGTCCCGGACCGCGAACTTGCTACAAACACAATGGTTTCGAGAGACAAAAATTGTATGATATACCGCACATAGACTTCCTTCTAATTACACTACTTATACAAGCACAAGTCTTCGTACCTATTAGAAACGATGTACACGGTGAGGGCGAACGGATCACCGCGTTTTCTGTGAAACGCTCCCTGCCGAACTCGATCTCGTGCCCAAGGACAAGTGTTGAAGCATGCCTAGCACAGTGGCATTAACGAGCACAGTGACAGACGAGGAAAGACCAAACCCGAGCGTGACCATGGCCTGACGCTTCATGCAGAAGCTAGGAAAATCACACCGTCAATCACAATAGCCTATGCGCATGTAGACGATGCTTACCCACTTCCAGCGCTTGGCCGCGGGTGCTGCCTCGATCGGCCAGTCGGTGCCAAGCTGTGCGGTGTACTTTCGGCTCCCTCATACGGGTAGTACAGTGCATGCTTGGCGTCGAGGCCACGAGCTCGCTGAGCCCTGGATCGTGCGCGGCCACGATATCTACGTGAAGGCGGTGGAACGGGTAACTCGGACGATGATAGTCTAGAAAAGATACGTATCAGTGAGATGCACGAGAGCACAGAGAAAACTGTGACTTGGACCATATCTCTGACACCCGGAAGAGCATCTATGAGGTGGACGGACAGTCATGAGTGAGCGAGGTGGGCATGTGTGTGTAACGACGAAAGCAGCTCACTGTCGCCCAGAAATCCGAGTGTAAGGAGCTCTTGTTCGGTCAGATCGACGATCTCTGGAGGGAGTCCAAGGGAGAAACATTTCAGCCATAGTAACGAAGAGGAACGACGGGGAGCAGCAACTCACTCTTGTTGCGAAATTGACGATCCATGGCGGCGAGAAAGAAAACGAGTAGTTCACGAAGAGGTTTGGTAGTAGTAAGAAAAGCGCAGGCAAATAACTCGTCGACGCCGGGGATGAGTTGGGGGAAGAGATGGGAGGACGCGAGGCTGGGGATCTTTTAACAGCTTCGAGTTGACCACCACCACCCACGACGCTCGGCCACTCGATCACCTCGTCTTCGCACTCAGCGATAGCACTCGTCGATGCACTTATGTCACATTTGAAGTGTGGCGGTACGGCGGTGGAGATCTCGTGTGCGTGCAATAAGTTTCTCGCTGAGTGTAAATGGTTTGCTCAGACTTCATCTCTGGAATCAGCACGGGCATGTTTTTTTCTGCCACGCACGCCCGCGCCCAGGATTGGACAGTGTCCTTGCTGCGATGGTGCCGATCTTACGGTCTTCAGGACATACGCAGCCTGCGCCATAATAATATTGCAAATTTAGCGAACGTACGCCCACTCTGTATATCTCGTCCTGCACGCAGACGATTTCCGCTGTCCAACTCCTGACACCCCCAACACGCCTTGTTCCGCCCTTCACGAGCAAGGATATGTCCGTGTCCTAATGGGAGGGAAAGTCTAGCGGTGAAGACTTTGTACGCAGATCGCACATTCACCGCCCATTCGACCTTCCTCGTGGGCTTCAATACTTATTCACACACGATACCTTCGCTTCCTGCTTTGGAATCCGGACTTCTTGATGGGCCTACCCAAAACGCCTCGCATATCGCCCACATCTCCCCGCGTCTGCTATCTGTTCATTCTCGATTCATTTTGTCTACTGTAGTGTGCCTACTTTCCTGCACGCAGCGGATCACCGAAGTATCGAACCCCCATGACATTCAGTCGCGCTGTCGCACCTCGCTCGAGGCGTGACGCAGTTGATCGACTGTCGGTAGGTTCGCGTTAACTCGGTGACGTGCGTTGAGGGATGGCATTCGCAGGTGCACGTGCACTCGTTTCGCTGCGTGTCTTAATGGCAATCTCGTCTTTTTTCTCGTCTTGTTGTTAGCAGAAGACCCACCCTCAATTTTATATCGCGCTTGGGCCCTTGACTACTCACAACCGCGATATCTTTTCGTTGGAGTTTCTCCTGCAGAAACTGCGAGCTACGTGCGTTGATTTGTGAATTTCGTACTTGTGCCATCCGCTGATTCGTCGTATATCCAGATTCGGGCCAAGGGCGTCCACGCATCGTCTCATGCACCGCGGCTCTGCGTCCTACAACGCTATCCCTGGCCGACGATGACAATCCACCAGCTGCGGGCACTAGTCTCGTCTGGGCTAGCACCTGACTGTTTGCACTCGGTGCTCGGCGTAGCGTGAGGTTTTTTTCTTACAACTTGGAGTGTTCTGGTAGCGGTTCACAAACATTCTTTGGGATGCTGTGAGGCTCTGCGGACTGAAAGAACTGTGGATCGTTCCTGCAGCGGCCTGCAGCCCCATTCCACGGCGTACGTTCGCAGAATTTTCATTATTCGGAGAACGTGTTGGCTTATCAAATGCATACGTAGGCAACCTCTCCTATTCAATGTCGCCGTTAGCGTCGCTCACGGTCTCCCTATCACTGTCGTCAGATGTCTCCATTGGACTTGCGTACTAAATTTCCTGGAATGCATACCCTACGGATAAATCGATCGCAGCTCGACTCCCCTGTGACGATTTTACGAGTACGTCAACGTTGGTGATCGCCCCTCCTTTGCGTTCCTTCATTCGCTTTATTGATCCGTGATGCACTGATTGGTCCGATTTAATTTCAGCCTCTAAATAAGCATCCGGGCATTTGATGCAGTCGATTTCCAGTTTGTGGCTGCTGAGATCATACCATCGATAGGCAAGAAGGCCTCCGAGTCGTCGATGCTCGAGGCGCCGTAGGGCCACTATCGATCTGCGGACCGTAAATTCTTAGTCTCAAGCTGAGGCTTGGAGGACCGATCCCAAGTTTGACCATGGCATAGCGCGCTGACGTGCTCCGTAGCGACTTCAGGCTAGTAGCAACTCATTCGAAGGAACTCCGTCGCGTCTCCGTCGATGTAAGCACCCTGGTTCGCTATTATAGTGCGGGAGGCCGTCTGACGCACTCGCCCTTCTCGTATTCTAGCTCACCTGCCGCTGACAGCGCCTCTCCGCAGACGCGTTCTGCGGTCGGGTGCAGTAGTATGCACTAAAATGCGGAAGCCCAGCATCGGTCTCTACGTCGTGCTCAGTCAGCCGCCCGAAGCGCTTTACGCTACATGTTTGTAAGCACGCCGCAACATCCGTGACCCGTCTCCTCTACAATTCATTGACGTGTGTTCTCCGAATTCTAGACATCGTTCAGCCTTCCGGTGTTCTCTTCGCGCTGCGGCTTGTATTGATGGCTTGTGGCGTGAGCAGCCCATATGCTGCCGCAGCCTTCGATGGTACAGTATGGTATAAGCTATGTCCTCTCACAACTCGCTGTGGCACGCGCGAGGCCCGTTCCCAGCGGCTGCTCTCCGGCGCTCCCACCCCGTGCATCACGAGCACCTGCTGTCGCCAGGTGGCTGCGGCGTTATTCTCGTCAAGGCCTGCCATGTTTGGTCATCGGTTTCGTGCGTGCACGTATGTATCCATATCCTCTGCGGTGGCACGGTGCTGAATATAACGTATAGCTCGTCTAGGTTGTTTCGGCTGCCAGCCCCACATTAACAATGCGAGATGATCTTCGATAAGGACGTTCCTCGGTAAACGGCGCTAGCGATCTTCGCAAGTCAGTCTCTACGCGAACGAACACACCAGCGAACATATGTATCCAGAATTTAATTTACACGCGCTGCCGCATAGCTCCTTCTTGCCCAGTGTGATCGAACGGTGATCGGGTCAGTGATCGCACGCCTCGCCGTGGAAGGGAACCACACAATAATTATACCATACTAACCATCCTCAACATAGGCCCGCTGCATTTAAGTCCTTAGCCGCGCCGCATGGGCCTCAACGATGCTCAAACAGTGCATAATCCACCCGCTCTCGGGCCTCCGTGAACTTGTTGGAGGAATTGCTACGTATCGTGCGAGCAGGACAGCGTGGCTGATTGCAGAAGTGCATGAGAATGAGATGGATGCTGTGTGCCAGTATAGCGCATGCGGGTAAGTCCAGCGCCACACCTGCATCGAATCAATGTCCATAAGCACTTGTAAACTCTACCCCAGGGGGGACGCTCGCCGGGGGTGGGCATGAGGGCACCGAGGCGGAGGGCCATCACCCCATCATGCATCATCAACGCTGTCCATATAATTGAAGGCATCAGATTCATCTGGGACGCAGATTCGACTTCAGATCCGTGTCGCACAGCTGTCTATACGCCGGCGTAAGATAGCGCCTACGATATCGATTCAACCATTCGCCGTCGTTCAGGAGAACAGAAAAGATTTAATACTGGTCAGATATTTTTACGATATACTTATATACGCGGGCAAGAAGGGATACACTGGGGGCGCAAAAGAGGCGCAGACGATACGAACTCGAAACAGACAAAGAGAACGAAAGGGGAGCGATCATATACATAACGCAGTTACTTATATACGGGACCGGCAGCAAGAAAGCGAAGACGACGGCGGTAGCAGACGAACGGGGCGATTCGGGATAAATATGGACTGTAGAAGATATAGCGATTAGAAAGGTAAGGATACAACCTCGGGGAGAAGAACGAAAGAGAAAAAAATAGCGGAACGAAAAGGAAGAGCAAGGATGTCCATTGGCGGCGACGCATCGACGGGGTGAGCAGACAGAAAGAAGCGCGGGCGGGTGTTCTCGAGACCGAGTTGCGGCGCCATTCGGGGCACAAGCAGCAGCGGATCACGAAAAGAGACGCGGCACGACGACGAGAACGGATCGCCGGGATCGATTTTTGAGGCGCGGCGTCCATCGCCTACGCCGAGTCCTCCGCGCGCGAATCCCGCCGCGCAGGCGGGGGCATCGACGGCTGCGTGCGCGGCGACTGTGACGGTGCATGCTGTTGTGGTTGTTGCTGCTGCTGTTGTTGCTGCTGCTGCTGCTGGGGCGCAGGCGTCACCGGCGGGCTGTGCCACGACTGGATCTGCGGGAGCGTGTCCGCGTGGTAGGCGCGCCGCTCGTCGGGCACGGACGCCAGCGGCGCGATCGACGGGTGGTGGTAGTGGTACGGCGGCAGCGCCTGCACCGCGCTCTGGATCGGCGGCAGCTGCGGCGCCGAGACCTGTTGCTGCTGCTGTTGCTGCGACGGGCCCGGGGGCGTGCGTGATCGCAGGGACGACTGGGCGAGCGGCCCGCGCCTGTGCGGGAATTGGTCTGGGCGCGGCCGCGAGTGCGTGCGCTCGAAGAGACCGCACTTGTTGCATAGCTGCGGGGTGGGGTCAGGATCGGGTGGCGCAGACGCTGGGCAAAAGGAAGAGCGACTTACGACTTTACCCGGGTTAAGGTTTGACCGGCGCCAGGTGGACGTGTCGGTCGTGATGCAGTTGAAGCAGCGGCGGCGTGTGCGGTCGTTCAGCTTCGTTGACGCGTCGTCGGTGTACGTGATGTGCACGCTGTGGCCCGGGTGCATATACGTCGCACCGCCGCCATTCGGAGGAGCCATGCTCGGCACAGACGGGGGCGGACCGGGGTAGCTGTGGTAGGACATTTGCTCGTGCGATTCGCGCCTGTGCTCAAACGGCGGGCGCGCGTTGTAGTATCCGCGTGACGAGTCCGGACTGTCTCGGGGCGGTTGACTGTTGTTGTAGTGGGCAGGCGGAGGCGGAGGTTGGTTTTGCGAATAGTAGCTGTTCTGCGGGTACGGAGAAGCGTGCGACGCGTGGTGTGGCGGGGAAGCACGGTGCTTTGGTGCTGGAGAGTTGACGGCTGAGCGATCGAGTGAGGATGTGGAGAGGGACGGGGATTGGGAAAGCGTAGCGATAGGTGGGGAGGATGGCCGGCGCTGATAATGGTCGTAGGGACCAGTGGCACGGCGATGGCTATGTTTGGTTGCGGTGAGTGGCTCGCCACGGTAGCTGGAGAAAATGCACATACAGCGATATGGAGGATTCGACGCGAAGAGGCATTTGTCTGTGCGATGGATAGTCAAGGGAAGTATGTGGATCGCGAAAAGACGACTGTAGTGTTTGATGAGCGCTTTCGATTGAACCGGATGGGTACGGACTCACAGGATGATCACGAAAAGCTGGGCCGCTGCCGTCGACAGAGGTGAAGCGAGGCTCGTATGCGCGCAAATCGAACGAGGTAGTTGAGTTTTCGTGGCGGGAGTCCTGGTTGTCGGATGGCAGGGGCAGAGATGGGGGATCCTGGCTGTATGAAGATGAGAAGGAAAGATGAGAACCGGGGAATTTAAGGGGAAAGCTTACTAGTGTTGCATCCTGAAATGGGGCGAATAGGAAATGTGTGGGAGCTGTGTTTGCTGATGCTGATGAGACGGGGAGGAGAACTGCAGATTCTCAGCGCTGCTCGAAGCCATCCTCGTAGAAAGACAACAAGCAAATTGGACCCGAGTCTCTCAGCCGTTCACCGTTTATTTTCGCCCATCTGCCCCGTTGTCGTTTGTCTTTTTTCTAAAACATTTCAAAGTTTTTGATTTCCCGAAATGGCTCCCTGATCCGGCGTTTTCGACCACCGCTTCAAACTCCGCGATAGCCTCCCGGATCAGACGGGTGCCCGGCCATCACCTCCTCGTTCTTTAACTCCTCCTCCTCCTCTGCCTCGACGGCCGGTGTACACTTGCTCTTCGCGAACAACAATAGAAACAAGCCATCGTTCTCTGAGAAAGAGCAGGTATTTTTGATAGCATAGCCTCTCAATTTTACAGACGCTCGGTCCTTACCCCGCTTTCGTACGCTAAATTCTTCGAGTCTCATGGCTATGATCCCATCACCAAGCGCGTCGCAGATGAGATCTCTACCTTATCAGTATGACCCTGCATCACCACATCACCTCCCCGAGTATGTACGTTCAGAATTAAACCGACGAATGTACGCTGCTCACCACACACGTCACTCTAGTGCATGCATCCCTGCGCGTCTTCATTGCTGTCACTTACTCTCGCGTACACTGCTCCATTCTGTGCATCCATTCCTCGCCAGAAATCATATCACGTACAGCGCTTCCACGGCAGTGCATACGCGCCTCCTTGCGTTTTAGACGCGTCCATATCAGCTAGCATGCACGAGGTCGACCGTGATTCTGTCCAGATAGCGCAATACCTCCGCCGGCTACAGCCGAAGTTGCATTCGCAGCCAGGGCTCTCTTCCAAGGTTATCAATTCATCTGCGAGAGAGCCGGCGACTCCCCGCCTCGCTGCACATATGGTACGTACACATGTCCCAGCTCTCCGAGCCGTCGCTCCCGTGCTTATACATCCTCATGCTAAGGCTCCCCGTATCGTCAATTTTTCGGGCGCGTTCTCTGCGCAGGGTGCTCCCCGCTCGCACGGTGAGGGTTGAAACCAGATCCCGTGGCCTGTGCACCCAGTGTGGGTGCCCGTTTCAGGGAATCTGATGGACGGCAGGGATCATAGACGAGCAAGTACTCACTGCCAACTGGCCGAAATCCAAATTCGCCGACCGGTGAGCTCGGTCGCGGCCAATGAGCTAAGCCGCTGGCTGATCAGGCTACCTGCTTGTCTCGTTGGGTGCTGTACGAGGGCACTGCAGACGGCGGTAGTATCTGACGATGGGACGCCTGATCGCTGATCGATGATACGGAGAACGTGCACTGGCGAGCAGACCTTCTATCCATTGACGCCGGACCTTCGCAGGGTCCTCCCGTTCCGGTCAATTCCAGGTAAGTAGCATCATGTGTATGTGCACGGTGTCGTGTTTGACCCTAGGACGCTACAGTTGGCCGTGCATTTGGCTTAGACGGGCGACCGAATTAGGCGCGTGGACGTGGACGCGCTCGAACATCCATCCGTCTATTCATTTGCCCATCGATCCGTCCGATGTCTATTCACTCTCCCATCTTTCCATATCTCCACCGGTTCATCGTCAATTGCGGCAGTTCAACGAAAGCATAGCTGCTTCTACGCAGTGCGAGACGCTACCGTGGCGAACTCATTACTTCGTCTGGCATCCTATATATAAGTACGTTATGCGTCAGGGGCCTTCTGTCTTCGCACATCGCGAAGGGCGTTTCCTTTTCTTTTTTTGCGAGAGACAGCGTGTTTCCTTTTCGCGAAGGACGCTATGGTTTCCCGTTTGAGCCGCATTAGAAGAAAAAACAGAGGGGTGGGAGTGCTTATGGAGGTCGGTCGTCGAGTGCTGCCGCTGAGCAGTCGACGTTCATAAGCATTCCGCATCGTTCATCCACGCCGAGCTACGTGATGCGCTGTCGTGGAGCAATACATGCTTCTCGCTGTCAAGCTCGGATAGTTGCTGGTCTACACCTCGGCAGATTTCGTTGCCCGTCGTTGCCCGTCGCATTCCGAGTGGTACACATACGCAGAAGACACACCCCACCCCACCTTCCCGTACTCAAGTAAGTCATGCGTTCTTTCCAAGCCACCTCTTCTGCTGACTGGCTCCTTGCAGCTCCTCCAGGACTGAAACTCTATTTTTTCCAGCCGAAAACAAAGGCAGAAGCGGCATGGCGGACTGCGAACCCGCATGTTTTCTCACAGGATTTCTGCGCTTTCGCGACCCGCGGCGCATGTTCTCTCGCGGTCTACGGCATCCACCAGGACCCAAATCACACCCCCCGGATCTGAATCACATACATCGCAACGTCCTCTGCCACCGCGCGTCCGGCGAGCGTGGTGGGTCAGGCCGTGGGTCGATCAGCACCCCAGCTGTGGCCAATCAACCTTCCCCGTGTCCAATCAGCCTCCTCCGTGCGCAATCAGCCATCCCCGTGTCCAATCAACCCACTGGTTCAATCACCCATTGCGTTCAATCAACCCCCCGTGTGGAATCACTGCTCTCGAGGACGGCTTCCCCCCGCAAATCACGCAGGCAGTCCCCGCGAATCACGCAACGAGCGGTGTACACAGGTCCCACAATCACTCGACCGCACCCATGCTCCAGGAATACCGGTCGTTCCCGCGCCGCTGCAGGGTGCTGTTGGGCTGTTCTGTTCTAAACTCGTAGATGCGTGCGCATCGCTGGCTGTGCCTGTTACTAGGCCATCGGCACCGCGAGCAGGTGTCGTACCTTCATTCGCCCGTGGGTGCGACGGAGCACTGTTCAGAGTCTCCCGCGCGACTGGGGTGTGGAGTGTGGTGGGGGGAATGGAGGGACGAGCGGCGACTCTTGGTGGCTGTCTGGCAGGTCTTCCATTTTTTTCTGAAGGTGCGCAGTCAGCGGAAACGCTGCCGTGATAGTCTGGTTTCTCACAGCGTCTTTACAGCATACGGCCCGTTATAGCAGGCTCGCCAGGGCACGGGGACGGGCGCCTCAAGACTGCCAGGAAGCGGCGGTGCCCTTGGTGTTCGACACGGCGGCGCGATCCTCGGGCCTCCCTCTGACATGCCCGCGAAAAGGCCTTGGCTCGCCAGGAATTTGCAGCGTCCCTCGACCTACGTATCGCAACACCATGACCTCGAGGCTTGGGTCTTCACATCCGCATTCTATTGGACTCGCGAGCTACGGAGCCCCAATGCACGTGTGGGATGCCCTACGGAAGGCCATGCGTGGAGTCGCGTCGTCGACGACCAAGTGCGTGGTCTTATCGATCGGCAGTATTCTCTCGAGCGGTCCAAAATTCATATTCGGAGGTGTCTATCCTTCTCCGAATTTCCAGTCTCGTTCATCAGTTTCAGTTTCTTTTCTTCGCCCATTGCCCCCTCCAGCGTTTTGTGTCCGAAGTGCTTGGCTACTGATATGCTATACTGTAATGGGAATCGTAATTTTCAGGCAAGCACTCTATCGTCCTGACCGTGTACGGCACCGACTGACACAAAACGCATAGCTGTAGGCCCGGATATTTGAGGGCTGTACATTGTACACCTCCATGGAATTTCGCAGTCTTCCCCATGGGGCGTACTCCACAGAAGACCGCCGCCGCAGGACTCGTTGTTAAAGGCGAATACCCCGGCACGGTATCGTCGCTGTAGAATCGACGCCCTTGTACTCGCCGGGTCGATTTTCACCATCTCATAGGTGGCCAGTGCCAGCAACTGAACGGCTGAAATCTCACGGATCCCTTTACTGCCTATCACCACCGATGCAGCGCGCCGTACTGCAGTATATCGGAGTACCTAGACGCGGAGTAAACAGTATCGGCGGCCGCGGCGGTCGTAGCTCATAGTCGAGCCTGTGTTGCAGAGCCTTTTACGCTCAACTTCGTGAGATTCGTTGCACTTTTGATCAGAACGACCCGCGTCCTTACCGAAATCCGCTTTACAGGCTTCTCTACATGGATAATTCGTGGCTCACTGATGGTCACCGCTCAACTTCACTGAGCACAGGCTTCGGATGCCCCGCGGTCTTCACTCGGAGTTGTAAAGACTGCAATATCCCGCGTTGTGACCGTTCGATTTTTGTATCGCCTCGTCCCTCCCCAAGGAAAATATACTCTTATCATGCTGGGCAACCTCGGTTGTCCCATGGAAATTTCCCTCCTCCGTACAAGCCAGTGCTTTGACATTTCGTCGTACTTTCACGGTTAGCTGTTGTTAGCCGACATAATCCGAGAACCGATCGGTAGCGCATGCGGGTTCGTGCAGTCATCTGCACTGCAGTCACAATTCTCTGCTCTGCTCGCAACATCCTTATACTCTGCTCCCGTTTGGCTCCCGCTCAGTTTGTCCTCTACTCGACGTCCATAGCTTTGCAAATTGCAGTTAGCCATGCACCATACTCCGTGGACCAAGAAAGCCTCGTCGCTGCCGTCCGATCGCATACAACCGAGAATGTCTCGCCCTCCAACTACGCCAAGCTCATCGAAAGGCAAAGGCAAACCCAAGGAGCCCCCCAAGAGCAAAGAAGTGCGCCGGCTGGAGGCACTTCTCGATGGCTTACGCGGGTCGACGGGAAAGGACAAGGATCCCAGCGGAGGCTGCTTTTGTCAAGGTGCGTCGCATGCGCAAGCCGCAATCTCGTGCATTCGCTTACGTCGATTTCCCATAGCGAGAGGACACGACCTCTCCACGTTCAATCCGATATGCCGAGACTGCGGGCTCATTCTCTGCGCACTGAATCTGCCCCAGTACGCGTGCCCGCACTGCAGGGCCGCGCTCCTCACGCCGGCAGCCCGCGATTCCCTTATCGTGCGCGTCGAAGAACAAATTGCGGATACTTTGTCCAGGGAAGAAGATGCACGAGAACGTGCTGCTGAGGAGGCACGGAGGGCCGTAGGCGCCTTCCCGACGCTCGCTGGCGGCGCTCCGACGCCCGCTGGAGCTCCTGCTCCGAACCAGACACACAAAGTCCTGTCGCTCAACTCCAAGACGAAGAAAGTCACGGTGTCGTCGTTTACCAAGCCCCCTCCGCGTCCAGTTTCTCGCGCAGAAGAGGAGATCGAGGACGAACCCGATAGGCTACCGCCTCCACCGTCCGAAGTCCTTTACGCGACAAGGAAGCCCGATCCTGCTCGACCTTGGCTCCGCTTACGAGACGAGAATGTGCGCTATGTCCCTCCGCCTGTCGTTGCGGCCCAAGAGCAAAAGGGCACGAACAAACGGCGGAGGCAAACTCGAGGCGGCGATAAAAGTGCAGGAGTCGAGGGCGGCTCTCGCGGACCTGACGCATCGGTGAGTCTGTCCCTAACTTTGTCTCCGATGCTAGCGCTAACTTGCGTTTTTATCATGAAGACATCGAGTCATATATCATAATTATGTGTGCACGGTATAATCAAAGATCGTCCCAATCGTGTCCATATACACACCCAATATACACCAGTCGTTGTGATCGAAACGCAAGGTTTGTCCGTGCGAGCGATAATATCATGGAGGAACAAAACCGATCACTATTGTTTCGCTCCCGTCATCTGTTGCAATCTGCCGTTGCAGATGCGCGACAAGGCCTCGTAACTCCCGCATTGCATCCTCACGCATCTCCAGTTCCCGCCGTGTCAGCGCCAGTTCCTCCTCTATCTCCTCCATATCGTATCTTCGCCCCCTTGATCCCGTAGATATCGGCAAGGCCTCTACCGATGCCGTTGAGCGGTCGGATAGCATCGGGACTGACGTTGACAGCCGTCTCGAGGATGCCGGGGATGGGGACCCAAGTGACGTCGCCCAGGATGACTCTGAGCCCGAGGATGAGGGAGAGAGTGGGAGGGGGATGGAAGGCGGGTCGACAGCCTGTGAATCGGATACTGTGGGCAGAATTACGATCGAATGCAGGGGCGTAGCCAAATCCATCGACTTCTCGCCATCGGATTCTGCACTAGGCTCAAGCGCTAGAGGCATCTGTCAGACGATACGCATTAGCACAGGGAGCTATGTGGAACGAGAAAATTTTGCTCACCGACGAGCGCCTTTCGGCGGGCTGACCTGGGGATTGGCTAGACCGGCGCTTCAGGTGGTTAATTTCACCCAACAGTTCCCTCTCTCGGATTTCCGACAACGCTAGCTGGTCTCTTAAGGCCTGTTCAGACCGTGCAAGCCTGTTTCAGGGCCGCCTGTCAGTCTACGTTCTCCGGGTCGGCATTGAAGCGACGGCGTACCGCGTGCATTCGTCTTCCCTCACCTGCAGACGTGCTTCAGTCTGCCGGCAGCGCTCTTCGTTTTCTCCTAGACGCTCCTCAGCTGCTCGCAGATGCTCTTCCATTTCCCGGAGGCGGTCCTCCAATGAGCGCACGCTACCAAATCCTAAACCATTTTGGGGCTCAGCATGTAGCTTCCTTGGCTGTGACGACTCCGGCTGCGACACTAGGACTGACGACTCTGATATTGCGACCTGTACATGTGTCAGGTCCAGCGGCTATGAGATCGGGTAAAGGGCCGTACCTGGTCAGGTTTCTGCCGCACTGTGCTGGGCCTTTCACGCTGGAGCACCTCGCCTAGGAGCCGCCGCTCCTCTTTGAATGCATCCACGGTCGATGCGAGGGCCCTGACTTGGCGCTCCAGTGCAGCCACAGCTGACGAGGACTCCATTTGTAGTGGCGGAGATGCATCGCGGGTCGGTACGAGGGGCATGAGGGCGTTCTCTGGCGAGCTTTGTCTGCGTTCGCGAGAATGGGCCTGTGGGTGACGCCGTCGTGGTCCTTGAGACCTGGCTCGAGACTGATCCCGTCGCGTTTCGCGAGGGGGACGAGGCGCCCTGCGTGGAGTGTCTCGAGAACGGCTGTGCGCTACAGTATCTCCAGAGGCCTCGATCTGAGGGGGCCTGAGACGCCCAGGGCCCTCCCGCCGATCTGACGCTGACGGACCTGAGTCAGGGACGGTTGTTCTTGTCGAAGGGGGACTAGCAGCTACAGGGTGAAGACCTGTAGTAGCTGGCTGTGTTTCTCTTCGAGCGCTACTACTTGCATGTGCATTACCGTCCTGCGCGTCTTTGCCCGCAGATGTTGCGTCTACACGCCGTGCCGCAGAACCTGTGGTAGCTCGCGCATTTTCCAGCTGAGAAAAAAGTTAGAATTTTGCGTTATGCAAGTAGAATATTCAAAATAAGAAATCATGGACGACAACGCGAGGTGAACGTTAATGAACCATGGCATGTAGTCACAAAACGTGATGAAGGAAAGACTCACCCGCTCTGCTAAGACCTTAACCTCCATCTCAAGAGCTTTGTTCTTAGCAGATGTCATTGTGAGCACGGTGATCGCTTCGTCTTGCGACATGACTAGGTCTGCTCGCGGCGATTTTGCTCTTGGGTGTGGCTCATAAGGCATATGGCGTGGGCGATGATCATAAGTGCACTGTGCCAGCTCAGCATCGCGTCGCGCGAGCTGGGCTTCGAGCGCTGCGACGTGATGGAGCGTATGTGCATGGGCATCACGCTCGGCATCACGCGCCTGGGTAAGCGAGCCTATCATAGCTGCTGCATACGCGAACAAGTCGTCGTTGGATTTCTCGTGATGCGCGTGTTCATGAGCCAAAGGATCTGTGGACGAAGGTCAAACACCGGACAGATGTGCGTGCATCAACGGGTGCAACAGTACTTATGAAGGTGGATCAGACCGACCGAGTAGGCTTGTGATCCGCATACGACTCTGAGGCCATTGGGTATAATCACTGCATTGCTCAACTGCAACATAAGGAGCCGTATACACAGCAGTGTCTACGTGAGTACAGCTCAATATGTCGCCCCGTCCCCTAGCCAACGCACCCACCTTTCTCGACGAGCTTCAACACGGCATCTCTCATGTCGTCCTTTTCGTCCTCGATCGTGTTGACGAAGGTTATGTACCGATCTAGCTTGTCGCTGAGTCGGTCCTTCGTGCGTCTGAGAGATGCTACGTCGTGCGCGTAGTGAGCCTGCACATCGTCGAGTGCATCGAGCGTGGACAGGAGTCGTGCGTGAAGATGTGAAGTGCGCGCGATGTGTGCTTCGATTTGCGTTTCAAGATTGGCTATCTGCGTGGGGGATCCGCATTTGTGAGATCACTTGTGATAGATGAAGGGAACTCGGGCGCACTTGTTTATTTTTTTCTGCGATGTCGGTGTCGCGATTCCGGGAGTGGTCAGATTTGGAGCCCATGGATAGATATGTCGAGATAACAGAATACAGCAAAGCAAAGCAAGGATAGCAGCAAGGATAGCAATATACGAATAGTTAGAGGAGTACAAGCATAGCGGATAGGTGTGCAGGTCGCCCAGCGTGAGGATACGAGGCCGTCGAGACTGCTGCAATTTTGCGAAACTGCCCACAACGACGGCGACAAGGAACGTTGTCGTTTTGAAACTCCGCGGCACTACATCCGGCACGAAAGTTCAGTCCAGGTTCAGTCAGTGCTCGCTCAAGTGATGCAAGATGTCTGCGTAGACAAACACAACGCTCACCTCGACGCGACGGGAGTGTCTGGCGAAACCTCCGAAAAGTACCTCGAAGGAATTATGGTTCGACTCACTTTCATATTCGCTCATCTTCCGTCTACTTTTTTTCTGTAACGACATTGGTATCATGGCACATTGGCGAGTCAGCCGCAGACTGTGCACCGTACGAGTACGTTCTTACCCCATAAATACTGTTCTATCAAGGATTTTTTGACCTCATGAGACTAGGACAGACCCACGAAAGACATGATCAAGCTTACCAAGCGCCCCAGACGTTGTACCGATCTCCTGAAATGGCCGTAAAATCTGTGGTAAAATTCTGTCCGTCTACATCGACGGTCAAGTGGAACGGGAAGGGGGAGCGCACTCGCCCGACCGTAGAATTTTACGGACTTCGGCACGGACGAAAATCATACATCATAGGTGCAAACCCATGGTGTCCGCATGGACGAAACGTCTATACGCCGTGCGTCTGTCCTACCTTTTTGATCAATAGCAAACACTGATTAGGATCACTCCGAGGCTGATAAAACTCACGTCTCGCCTCAGCTTGCTCTCTTTAATATGAGAGGATGACGCACTCACTTTCGAGCTGTAAACCGGCGAGTTCGGCTGGAGATCTCTCATCGTCAATGGGTAATGCAATTATCATAACCCTAAACCAAGCTAATTTTTCTCTTCGAACGTTCTACCAATATACAGGTCAGGTCATGGGCTACGCACGCACCCCACGAGTCATCAATGAAATACAATGGCGATGGCAATTCTGGTACGCCCAGTGCGGTGATCGGCATGTAATCAATTTTACGCTCGGCTGGTACGCCGAGTGCTCTTACGGGCCCCTTTCATCTCTGGACGAAGGTGAGTACGTCTATTTGAACGTGCTTCAGACGGGGAAGTGAGCGAGACGTGCTTACGGACGGTAGACCCCTCGCGTTGGATTGCTCAATTGATTGTGTTTTCAAATACCAGTCCAAAAACCGGTGCCATATCCGAGACCCTTGCCAGTAGTTCAAACCTCAACGCGACATAATGTATGTTTTAATAGCGCCCATAAATACCATCACATCCTGCTCTAGAGCCGAGCTGATCCCTCCGAGTCGTAAAGCCAAACAGAAGCACTCCTTTCATGAAAGCCAAACCATTACCGTACTAAGTACGTGTGATTCGTGTAAGGAACGACATCCGAGTCGGTCAAATGAGCAAAAACTGTTATATCTCTTGGGATCCGAATATGACGGGGTAGATGAGAGCACGGAAATGGTATTCATACTCCATAGTTATGTATCAATGAATGCAGGGTGTGCGTCCGAAACGAGGTAACCAAATGGAATAGTAAAGCAGTCACGGGTCGTGGATAGTGGTTACAATCCTACTCCGTTCCCGGGACGTAATCTCGCCGTCGTCGAGATAGACATCCCTGCAAGCAGTACTTGCCGGTGACGAAGAAGTACTCCCAAAGTGGCGCCTGGACACGGATAGCCGGGCAACTATGCACGGAGACGTACTTGAGGAGCACAGCGCGCCCAACTCCACTTACATCCATACGCACATCTAACGGAGTACCATGCACTGAGCATACGGGGATACGCGGCGGCGGAGGGTTTTTGCTAGTGGTTGACCTAAATTACGTGCGTAGAGAAGTTGACTCTACCATGAAGACTGGCCAAATTCTGTAACGTACTGGTAAAATGTGAGTAACCGACTGCAAAATTTTAAGACGGCATTAGAAGTACTTGCCATTAAGAATCGCTAGTGCATCTCGTCGTCCTCGAAAAGCCCTTTAAAAAGACAAGCTCGCGTGAAAGATGCGTTGCGGGCGGTACACTACCGCATTCATAATCCTATAATATGTAAGATGATTTAGGAACCAGCCGCAGCGATTCAAACATGACCGCAGCGATAGGCAAATCAGTATGCTCGTAATGGACGATACAGAGCACTCTGCTCCAGGACCTCGCCGTCAATCCTTAACTTCCGTCCCGCTCGAACTAGAGGTCACAGGGGCTGTTTCTACCATCAGCGAATGGTCACTTGAGGCAGACAGACCGAAATTGATTACGACTTACGCTCACCGCACAAAGGTTTCCGTCCCTACACCACCAAGGCATTACCAAGAATTGCGTCTTGAGAACTGAGGCCTACACGCACACATACCGGAGGTGCGGATCATTCCACTGATGGGCATGGCAAGTTAGTAAAGGCTCGCGTTCAGCAGTTAGCTCCGCCCGCAGACGCATTGCACTGGATAGATAGACCTGAGGAGCGCATGGCTACATGGCTGGGAAACTCGCGGCCTCCAGCACAAACCAGGAAGTAGATGCTATATCTATTTTCAAGTCAGCGTCTGCACAGACATCTCGGATGTTCCCGAGACCACGTACCACGGAGATGTGCATAGCTGGACCCGGCCGAAGAGTAAGTTGGGTAAACCATATCCTCTTGCGCACGAAGATGAAGGAGTCCTCGATCGGAGATCCTGCCCGTCAACGACTCGGAAACAAGCGCGTCGTCATCCTCGGGGAAGAGATCCGCGAAATGTTATCGGACGCCATCAGCGCATGTAGTCCACGTAGCTCCGTTACAAAAGTCGTGTAAATGGCACTGTGTTGGAGAGTTTGTGTAGCTCCATCAAAAGGCTGCACATCAATCGCGGAAAGTCGCCGGATGGACCAGATTAATGGGATTGAGCACCTTTCTGCTGGACAGGCTTTCGCATGTCCCGTACCAAGAAAGGGACGCGGGAAAATCAGCATCGGTAGGGCCAAGGGAAATGATCGAGTCAACGGACCGAGACTAGTGGCGAAACGACATCTTAACTGATAGTGAGCACCCCGAGAAACACTATTGCGAATTCGGCCAAGGGTTTTTGGTCCTGTGCAAATGCGTGTCAGTTCGACGAAATTCACAAATGATATAAGCGCAAAGGTATTTTTGTGCTTACCTGGAAAGCGAGGAGATTACAGGCTCGAAGAAACTGTTGGTGCTTCATCAAGCGGGCCCTGTTGGCGAATCGTTAAGTATGCTATCCGGGTCGAGCCAAGTTCTCAAATGGATTTTGATATCGGAGCATCCGCATAATGTATTGCGTAGCGCGTTAGCAGCGAGGCAAACGAGTCACAGGTGCCGCAGGATGCACATCTGCAATATGCCGACGGGCGAAGAAGCGCGCGGAGGCTGATTGATTGATAGAACCATGCACTTTACGACAACCCCCCGAGAATGCTCTCAGCCAGGCCGCAGGCCATGCCCCTGCGCGCGGGCCGGGCAGACGAGCAGACAGCTGACGCCTCAGGGGAAAGCTTGACCGCGACGTTTCGTTCTCACCGGTCGTATCGATGCTGTCCGAAGGAAAGTCGACGCCCAGACGTTCATCCCGCGCATCAATGACGCCCGAAAAAGCGAGAATCAATACGTGAATGCCTGCCTGCGTCCGCGTGTTTGTCGGGTATGGGAAACGTGTTGCTCCGTGCCGATTCGAGGGCTTGCCTTCATTTTGCTCATCGGGCAAGGCACGCAAACGCTGTCTGCTGCAACGACAGGGCGGAAACATCGGGATTCAAGTGAGGGAATGCGTTGGCTGATAATGCGCGCAGAACGCGAGGTTCGAGGGGAAAGTACACGATGGATGCAGGCGTATGACCGCATTTGAATAGATCTAAAGTGAGTTTCATGAATCATGATGCGAATGGCCATGGATACTACGGACCATCGGGTGTGCTACCGGTATGCCCGGCGTATGCGTGGCAAGGAGCAAAAACGCGCATAAAGTGGCAGGCTGAGATTATTAACGAGCAGGAGAACGCGAAAGTAAGAGCGTACATGGCGAAAACTCGAGAATAGGCGGATAAAACGTATGTCGGCGTATGTTTTTAAATCGTCGCGGTTGTGAGGGTTCGAATCCAAGAGGGACGGATTCGGGCGGAAGGTGCCGAGTAATCCAAAAACTTTAATTTGCCGAGCGGCAACCCGTCGATGCGATATGTGCGACCACGGCGAGTTGGAAAATAAGAAAAAAAAAGAGGAAAATGCTGGAGGGATGCTCAGGTATCTAGGGCCCTGCTCGGCTTTATATGATTGCAATCGAGCGGTGGCAGGAGGCTGTAACATGAAAATAAGGATGTGGCGTTACATAACGGATCATTTGACGGTGGATTTGATTCGATTGGTCGACTTTCCGCGTATTTCCAAGCGTGTTTACAGCTCAAGGAGGTGTGTGCGCAGCTACTTATCAACCCATCGCCCGGACTTTTAGCGCCCCACGCTGAAACACCAGATCCTTCTTGCCTCCCTTTTTAGGTCCAACGGCCACGAGATGCAGCTTTGACGGCTGCCAGGTCTCAATAAGTACTACCCAGCCAACGCGGTTGCCCGCTTCCTGCGTGCGTGTCTTACATCTTCGTCCGATTTCACGTTTTCAGCTCTGACTCTCACCTCAATCCCCCGTTTCCACCATGGATCGCAGCAGCAGGTCCCCAAACCAGTCGTACAAGCGCCGACGGTCTTCGCGGTCTAGTCGCGACGATCCCCATCGTTCTCCACCGACCGCCCACCGTCGCCCTTCTCAGACCTCTCTGCCGTCCATACGTCAACTTCATCCGTACCTGCCGTACTCAGGCATGTCCCAGCATCCGAGCGCAGGCGAAGGTTCCAGCTATTACCCCCAATCCTCGGCTCTCTACGCGCCGCCATCCAGCATCGCCGCTGTGCCCACGATCAATCAGCCATCGACGTCCGCTGCCGCTCAGCGTGAACAGGAGCACGCTGGCACAGGAGACTCGGATGCAGATGGAGAAACCGATACCCAGGGTCCACCCAAGAAGAGGCGGCGGCGGCAGGCTCTAAGTTGCACTGGTGAGTGATCGAACTGTAAGTTCACCCACGAAGTTAGTTTTGCTGACTCTCCGTGTGTCTTCTTCTGATTCTGCCGAATTTTCCCGACAATCGGTCTCGCGATTGGGTCTTGTGATTGCCTATCTCTCGTCACGCGTGTGTGCGCTACAATTTCAATGTTGTAGAATGCAAGAGGCGCAAGATCAAGTGCGATAGGTCTGTGAACATGCCAATGGACTCGTGCCTTCACGCGCTTACACAATGTTTCTTCTCTTTATTCTCGTAGAGCACAACCATGTGGACCGTGTACGCGTCGCGGCGAACAAAGCAAATGCCAATGGCACGTCGTCGAGCCTGTGTGCGTCTTTCTACCACACACTTTCCGACTTGTATCTTTCCGTAAATTTTCCATTATCTGACTGCAAACCATTATGATTGACAGCGACAAATACGTGTCCAGGACTGAATTTAACGAGCTTAAAGCGCGTCTGGATCATCTCGAATCCATAGTCGCCCGCGGATTCCCTACCGCGACTCCCACACCTGCAGCAGGCCCGCCTGTATATTCTATCAGCGGGCCCCAGCAACAAGCTGAGGCAGGACTATCATCTTCGTCGTTAAGCTATCCGCAAATGCTTCCTCAGCCGCCGGAATATTCCCAGCGTCTCGGGACTTCTGTGCAGCCGCAGCAGCCGCCCCAGACGCCTCTCCGTTACGGGAACCTGTCGCAAATATCCACGTCGATGCACCCCGTGACTCCCGGCTCGCCTGCCCACGCGCGCCAGCATCCCCAATCCCCTACCACGCCCTATACGCAGCGACCGTACTCCCGCTCAGCGCTCGCGTCGCCGTACGACCAGGCAAAAAAATCACAGGCGCAGACGCCCTTGTCGCTGGGCACGCGTCTGCGCCTACTCGTCGACGGCTCAGCGGCGCGCAGCAGCAGCACCAAGGCAGCTCGCAGCAGCAGCAGTGGCATGCTCCAGATAGTGGAAGCATGGCTATTCCAGATCCGTATTCGATGCCGGGACATATGCCCCAGCACAGTCTAGCGTCGTCGTCGCTCCAAGTGCCTCCCATGCCGATGGCGCATACTAGGCGGTATAGCGACCCAGCTCCTATGTCGGCACCGTCCTCTACTCCTCGAGAGGAGGAGGAGAGGACACGGACATCTAGCGAGACCCAAGGCCAATCTCAACAAAGGCATTATCGCACTCGTTAAGTCTACTTTGCGGTGCCCTTAACCTCGTTTATATTTTTTAATTCTATCTGTGACGACCTTTCTCGATTTCTTTAGCTGGTTCGCGGTCTCGTAGGTTTTAATGCCTATCTATGATTGTACATTATGCCCCTGTATCTATCGATTGTTGTTTGTACTCTACGCGTGTACTGTGAGTGTTACGACTTTTCTATTGATGGCTCATGCTGATAAACTATCGGTCATACACAGAATCCTACTATACCTACACATGTGCCACATACTTTCGCAACTACCTATCAAGTATTCCATGCTATACACGCGGGTTTCCCGCAGCTTTTCACGCATCACGAGCTATGGCATGGACGAGTCCTTGATTTGGCTGAAATAACTTGAAAGAACCCATCTCCTCGTTGAGTACCCAGTTGTTTTTCGCATTCGATTCCCAGAGCTCACCCTATTCGTGATGATTCGAGGCTGGGAACGCTACACTGGTGCACCTTCTTTCAGAGAGTTCAGTTTCTGTCATACGTTCGGATTTGTGGCGTGTTTCATTTTGGCCTGAATCCACTCCGCTCTTCACCAGTTGATGGTGTGGTCTCAGGGCGTCTTGAATGGTACGCGCCTTTCAGTTAGGTCTGCGCATATGTCCCGCCGATCTAATATTTGCCGTACAGGATTAATCGACAGAGTAGCGGCCACGTCCCAGGATCATGATGGCTTCGTCGTCGAGCAGTCAAACTCCGCCTCATCTATGGATATTCGACAAGCTATCGTAGTTCCACAGAAGTCGGTAAGACCTCACTATCACCGACGTGCATTCAGACACTGCATCGCGCCATATCTGACATGCTCTTTGTTTGGTTTTGTAGTAGGGTTATTGCACTTGCAGTCAATATTTGCAGTCAATATCTCAACGAAAATCATTCGCGTGGTTCACAGTTTCGACCAGTCGCAATTTTAATGGTGTCTCGGGGTCCTCAGATGTCTCATGGGACGGTCCGTCAGCCTGCGAATTACCCCGCACGTCTGGGGATACATAAGTGCTGCGCGAAAGAGTATGTTCGTCCGTATCCTGGTGATCCCCTACCCATTTGACCTATCTCCCTCTTAACGCCGTTCTCAAACTCTCTAACCGGTAATTATGAAGAGCATAACACCCTCCGTAACCCTCGGCTTTGCCCTCTCCTACCTGTCCGGGGTATCGACTGCTCTGCGAGTGCCGCGGGTTACTGAGAAGTTTGACATCGAGCCGGTTGATTCGGCGAAGAGGCCATTCCGGGCTATCTATTTCGACGCCGTGCGCACGCTGCGCACCGCCGATCTCATGGGCGGGTCCGTGCTCAACATCACTGACCAGATGGATATCTCCGTGAGCAGGCTCCTTCCGGCGTTTTAGCTACTGCGCTAACGTATCGTGGCATCCTAGTATATGACAGATGTCAACGTCGGTGGCCAAAGTGAGCTGTCGCGGCTACCCATGCTATGACCATTATCCAGCCGCTAACTGGTCGATTTTGCTCCTAGACTTCTCTCTGCAGTTAGACACCGGCAGTAGTGACCTATGGCTTCATTCACCGACGCCGGTGAACACGACAAATACCACCGACACTTTGATCACTCTCACTTATGGCCTCGGCTCGGCCGCAGGCAAAGTGGACTATGCATCGCTCGCGATTGGGGACTACACAATCCCCGAGCAAGGTGGGCATGTCTCCGCAAATCTCCGTTTCTCCGCGCTAATGCGGGGCACACACAGCCTTTGTGAACGCGAATAGAGTGGAACACCAGGACCTGAGTGGCATATTCCCTCTCGGGCTGGACTCGCTGTCCGTGATATACAGCACGCTCTCGGAGCTAAGCGACGAAGACGCCGTCTTCACCCCCGCACAACCCCCTCTGTCCTCGCTCTTCACCCAGGGCACACAGGAAGAAAACACAAACTTCATCGGACTCGCGCTGGAGCGCTCCGAGGACCAGGAGAACGTGTCCGGCGGCATCCTCTCCATTGGCGAGTACGACCCGCGATTCCCCCTCATCGCGAACGCCACGCCTATCGCGCTCGCGAGCGCGTCGCGCTGGACGATTCCGCTCGAAGGCCTGGCCATCAACGGCAAGCCCGCGCCGCTCGCCTCCTCCGTGCGCCACGCGAAGCCAGGGACGAGCATCGCGCTGATCGACAGCGGCACGACGCTCGCGTACATCCCCGAGGCGACTGTCGACGCGATCTACGGCGCGATTCCCGGCTCGAAGCACCTCACGCACGACGGGAACAACGTGTGGCTCGTGCCGTGCCTCGCGTCCGCGAACGTCACGCTACAGTTCGGCGGCGACACGTTTGCGGTGGACCCGCTGGACTTGACGATCGTGACGACGAGCATACAAGCGAACGGCTCGACGTACACGGTGTGCGTGAACGCGTTCCAGGCGCAGGCGGCGGGCATCCCTGGCGAGGTCGACATGATCCTCGGCGACACGTTCATGCGCAACGTCTACTCGGTGTACGTGCACCAACCGCATTTCGACGCATCGTTTGGCAGAAAATACTGACGCATATATTTATGCAGGTTTAATTTTGGGAATTCCACGCTAAGCGGCGACTTCTCGGGCAAACCGTCGATACAAATGCTGGCACGGACGGACGCAGACGCTGCTGCTGCTGCTTTCATTCCCGCGCGGAATGCGACGCTCGCGGACATGCCGCCGCTGATTGATCCGAGGGATGTACCTGATACGTAGCAGGGCTTCAGGTTGAACGTGTAGCACTAACATATGTGGCGTACCTTCCATATTATTGGAATATCAAGTGCTGGGCACTGGCCACTAACTCATTTGTTCGACGTTCAACATTGCTTGTCGAGCCAGGTTGAAGCCAGGATATCTAATTGTTGACTAGTGTACGGTCAAACGATGTTCCACTGGTGTAAGTAGAGATCGACCCACGCAACGAGTATCCAGAAATCTCCGCCTAGCATTATCCTCGATGGTACATACAATGCGATCTACCATTCCTTCATCATTTCGCTCACCATTCTAACGCGGTGCCATCGTAGCTGAAGAACTTTCCTCCAACAGACTCGCGCGTGGCATTGTCGACAAGCTTCAGAACCTGACTGGCGCTGTCCTCTGGAGATAGCAGCGCGAGGTCGAAACCCGCCGCCCTCAGCGCCGGCAATGCGGGTCGAACTAAACGGCCGCTCATCAGCAAACTCTCAAAAACTTCGAACTGATTGGGGAGAACTTACTCATTTCCGTGTCGACCGCGCCAGGACTGACTACAAACGAGACTGTTCGTGCCGCACCCTCAGTCGCGGAACGGAACTAGAAGCGCTGATATTTTTGAAACTCACTGATGCCCTCGTGCTCGAAATGGATCTTGCGTGCGATAAAGTTGACGGTGGTTTTGCTCGAGGCGTACGCGCTCCCGCCAGGGGGGAAGGTGCCCGCGAGGGCAATACTGCCCACAGCGCTCGAGATCGGGACGAAGATGGGCGAGGACGTGCTTTCTTTGAGCAGGGGGTACGTCGCCTGAAAGAGGACGACGACTCCGACGACGTTAACCTAGACAATTCTGTGTTCAGTAGGCATCACAGCAACAGAACATCGAAGATAGGCGGACGTCGAAGTGGTCGAGCAGCTCCGCGGGGGGTGTATCGAGGACGAGAGCAGCGGACTTGGCGATGGCTTCAGGACACGGTGTCAGTCTACACGATGCGATAGCTCAAAGGGGCAATAGGGCACATACCGGCATTCGCGATCACGACATCGAGTCTGCCCGCCGTCTTCTTGATGTAATCTACCGCCTCCTTGTTGTCAGCTACGTCCGACGACGTGAGCTTCACGGCGTGCACTTTGCCGGGGTGCTGCTTGACGAGGGCTTGCAAGTCCGTGGCGGCGGCGGGGTTACGCGCGCCCGCAAAGACGACGACGTTTTCGCGTTGGGCGAGGACGGTCACAAATGCGAGGCCTGTTATGAAGAGACATCAGAATTTGACGGAGACATGAAGTGCAAGGTGCAACTTACCTAGACCGCGGTTCGCACCGGAGACAAGGTAAACAGTGGGGGACATGGTGGGCGCTTAGGTTGGGAGTAATTTGAACTTGTGCGATATGACCACGCAGATCTACAGCTTATGTAGTACAAGTGCATCTGTACTCACTGTCTCACTGGGAGAGAAGTTCGATGATCGATGACCACTAACCCCCTGAGATTGATATGTCGCTGACGAATGTCATGGGCTGGGTAAGCGCGGCTTAGGTCACGCCTGCAGTATACTGCGCAGCATTTCAAAGACGTTCCTAAGGACAGCGTAACGAGTTCAGCCAGAAAAGGCAATTGGCGGACGACAGGACCCACCTCCATGATGCCATGCTCATTGCTTACTAGCAAACGCATCGGGCGCCCTTTGAGCTCGACAACGAATGACGGCTCCACATGGAAAGTACTGGATGACGTGCGTATAGGATTCTGGAGCTTTGTAAACGGCTTTCTATGCAGAGAAGAGCACTTGTTCTGATTTATAAAAAGCTTGCATAAAGCTGGTCGTCAAATGATAAACTCACGGGCCGGCAGGCAATGTAGGTAGCCGAAATGCCGAGGAATTGCGAGCGGTTGTTTGGCAATATTTGCCAACGGCGTCTGCCCTGGCAGACCGTCGTAAAATACAGTACTCTGCAGCTGCTTGTCTTGCAATTGATGACGAGTCATTGGGCCGCTCGTTGTCTTGTTGATCCAAAAATGGTGCGACATTCGAAAGATGCTTCAGGCCTTGTGTTTTCAAAGTAACCGATAAGCCTCTTTCCGTCGTTTGCCCGCTGAACATCTCAGCGACAGTCGAAGCATTGTCTCAAGTGATATGAAAGAGAAACAACTTACCGAATTATGCGTCTCCGCCAAGTATGTGATCTCGTTGTTCGACAGGACGGCATGGGTATCCAGAGACGTGTCAAACCAAGAAAGACGTCCCGTCCCCTTTCTCCGAGTATTCTAAAATGAGTATCCAAATAAAAACCCATATTGATTCCAGTAAGTACGGTAACTATCCACCGTATAAGACTCGCCTGCGCCACGGTATATTATGAGAACTCACTCCCAAGCATTACTCCTCTTTCCACCCATTAATCCCACACCAGCTTCCCATTCCCGTCCACCGTCGCCGTGCTACCCCCGCTCGTGAGCTTCGACCGGCCCCCGCTCTGTTGCGCCTTCATGCGCTCGCGCTCGAGTTCCCGCTTGTGCTGAGCAAGCAGCGCCGCCTGCACCGCGTCCGCCTCGGCCTTCGCGCTCCGCGCCGCGTCCCGCTTCGCCGCGTTCTGCCGCTGCCGCTTCGTTAGCGTCTCCGTGGACGACGAAGCGGCTTTTGCGGGCGACGCGGTCTGCGCACCGGTAGTTGGCGCGTTCAATTTTCCTGGGTCGATAGGAGACGATGTATGGAGAATTAGTGATGGAAATGAGTGGGAGGGAGGGAGGGGGACGCACTGCTGCCCTTGCCCTTGACGACGCCCCACCCGTCGTCCTCGTCGCCGCCGTCCGCCGCGCGCTCCTCCACGTCCTCGTAGTCACCCCACGACAGCCCACCCGCAGGCTTCTCGTCCGGCCGCGGTTGCACGCGCATCACGCGCGCAAGGGCCGGGCCCGTCTGCGGGAGCATGCTGTCGAGGGCGTCCCGTTAGTTGAGCACCACGCGTCATCTCACAAGAAGGCACTCACTCGTCGACCTTCGTCTTGCGCGGCTTCGGCACGAGCTTCTCCGCGAGCGTGCGCACGTTGTCCGGCGCGCGCGCAGGAGGCGTCTGTTCCTCGTCGTCGTCTTCCGTGCCCGTCCCCGTCCCCGTGGATACGCTCGCGTCCGCGTTCGACGGGCCCGCGGCTGCATCGACAGGGTGCGCCGCGCGACGCGGCTTCACACGCGTCCACGACCCGTCGGTGTCGTCCGATGACGCCTTCTCGTGCGATACGGCCTGGGGGGCGGGCTCATGCTCCTTCGCCTTCTTCTTCTTGGGCTTCTTCGCTTTGGGGGCTACAGGGGTCTCTGATTTGGGCGCTGCAGGAGACTCTAGTTTGGACGCAGCAGCGGGCTTTGGTTTTGACGACGCAGCGGGCTCTGGTTTCGGCGTCTCGGGCGCGTCTGCGTCGAACCCGCCGGGGATGGCAGCAGGGCCTGCAGACGGCGCTGCTGCTGCTGCAGTTTTCTTCTTCTTCCCCTTCTTCCCCGGCTTTTGCGCTGGCGACGGGGGCGACTCGGACTGGGCGCGGGCGTGCTGCGTGTACGCAGCGAGCGCGACGGCGCCTGCGAACGCGGAGGCGGTGACGACGACTTCCGCGGACAGGTAGCTCTGCGTGGCGCCCATAGTGTTTTGGACCTGGTATATGTGGAATAGGGTAGGGTAGCTGGAAAAGAGCGTGAAGGGTATGGATGGGCGGAGGGAAAGCAATTTCAAGGCAGGACGTGGCGGGTTCGATGGTAAGGCACATATGCCACGCGAGGCCACGCGACTTTGACGATCCGGGGTCGAACCAATTCTCCGTCGTGTTTGCTGGCATGTTTATCCTCAATTATTATTCCAAGGCGGCGAACTCGCCATGAGACGCTTTCCGCCGTCAATACGACTCATGTGAACCACATGTGAACCAAGTTTTGCTGCGCAATATCTTGCATCGGACAGCAGAGTCATACGCGACTTTGCTCTGTACGAGCAGCTTGTTCGCCGTCTGGAGAAAAACGGCAAAACGCCTAGTTGGTTATTGACCAGCAAGCATCTGCACGATTCGGTGTGTACTTGCATTCGTCTCGTATACACAACGCTCATGGGGCTCGTCTTTCAAGGAATCAGAGCGGACACTGAGCTGCATGTCTGCATGCGATACGCACCTCGCGCATTTCTTCTGACACTCCTCGCTTTTCGGTGTGCGTTCTCACCCTCTACTATTAGCCTCGTACGCAGAGTGGAAAACCTGCCCGAGGCTGTGTTCTTCGTGACCTTTCGTGCAGCTTCTGCAAGAGCTCTGTTCGACGGCAACAATCGCTCTGGCGATCTGGTGTGTGCGCTGGGTCGATCGTCGAGGTGGACACGTCTTCGAGGCGCTGCTTGCGGTACCTCCTTTGTCTTCTTGTGCATTTCCTTCAACACGCCTAATTTGCGTTGCTGGCGAGTACTCTAATTTCTATTATTCACATGACATCTAGGCCCCGCATACGCACTCCGCGATCACATCTGCCGCCCACTCTGTCCCACAAGATATTTTGCACACGAAGTGTCCGCATTCACCGTGCGGAAGTTCTGCAAAGCGAGCAAGAGTGGGTCAGGCGGATGTGAGACTGCGGTTCGTGTGTGCTGGAGCGCTAATCCCTTTTCACAACTTCTCTTTCAGTTCTATGTTCGTCTCGACATCTCCATATCCATACATATATTCTGACCGCAGTCCGCGATGATGCGGTCGTGTGGTACCTGTGCGAACTTCCCAGGCGTCGGGTTTTGCGGGCGCTGACACGGTGTACGCAGGTGCCAGACCCGCAGAGATTACTGCTTTTCCGTAGGGTGGGTGCTCCAGTCTTTATCGACCGCGATATCGGTGGTACTGACTCTCAACGGGGATCTTTGAAAAGATCACAGGACAAAATGGCGCTTGCTATGCGGTCGCGCGCCAAGCATTACCCTCTTCAGATCGCTGCTGGACGCCCATTGTGTCATCGACGAGACACCGGTCTCTCCGATATGTTTGTATGTACGTCCCAATCATATCTATCTCATTCGCATTCTGACTCTTTGAGCTGAGTGCGCACTGCGCAGTCTTATCCTGAGCCATCTTACCCCAATCAGATGCGGGCTTCCGAGCCCGTACGTGTTATTCAGTGTGCTTGGCGTTCTGCCAGCTCTGCCGTCTGTATAGGACGGTGATATGGAGGTGATATATTGCAGCCTATTGCAGCCCGCTCGGGAGTGGACGTGCTGACGGCTAAGGTTGGCGGGAACTCCACGGCAGGATTTGACTTTTGACCTCGGTGCAAACGGCTTTCGGACCCGGCATCCGGGCTGCCCGGCGTATGCCGCGTGTACTCAAACACGTTCCACGCGCGTCCTCAACGTTCTGAGACATCGTGCTCGTCGTCGACAACGACGAGCTCGACTATTTACTTAATTATCCATCCCTTTCCTAGTTGTCTTTTGTAGACTACATTGATACATGTATTAGTATGCTTTGTATGCATTCATTTTGCTTTCAAAAGGCTTAATAAATGCACTATACATAATATATGCGCGACGCGCTGCGACGCGTCGACTTCCAATCGACTTCACTTGCTCACTTTCCTCCAGCTTTCCTCGTCGCCTCAGGCCCTCAACTCTCGGACTCGCTGGGCTCCGGCTACACTCCACCGATTCCCGTCAAATATCTTGTCACAGCTAGCTCTCTGCTCAAAATATATAGCCTCGCTTTTCATGGCAATTTTGACCGCTCCTTCGATGACATGTCCTCGTTGCTTGACACAATCGATGTCTGTCCACGCACCTTCCAATTCACCACTATCTACTACATCACAGACTCACTTGGTGCGTCGGAGCATGCACTAAGGTGATGAAGAACATACTTACAGGATCTTGCGAGCACAGGATAGCATGGCAGTCAGTTACATCTTTGCATTCGATGTTTTCCATCCCTGTTCAAGTTCCCTTGCTCCCACAGGCTCATATGCTTCGTCCGAAGCGATCGTTTAGAACATATAGGGTGCTACTGCCATATCTGCGTCGCTATGAAGATTATGGACAGGCTAGGCCCACTGGCAAGTCACATTTTGATCAGGACATGTCCGCCTTTCTGACCTTCCACATGTCGTATACACCTACAGGACGTGTTATATTCAACATACAGGCTCTTTACACGTCGACAGCACGTTCTTTCAACGTTTCAGGACCTGGAGAAGGCTTAAGATCAATGCTCTAGTACCTGCCTTTGCTCCCCTCCGCAATTTCGATGTTTTGACCCTCTGCACCTGCCAGGTACTTAATGCTTCGCATTTTACACTTCCAGGAGGTCTATAGGGACGATTTTAGATGATTTGCAGACTGTGCAGTGCATGCATTGCTATGGTAAATGTCTCCTCCCTCAATCTCCGCATTTGGGCGCATTTTCGACGTTTCATGCCGTCAGAAAGCCACAGGACCTCTCATACCCTCAAAACATTGATCAATAGGCCCCGAACGAGAGTGGACTGAAGGTGCTGAGGCGGGTATCAGGTTATACCCTTCGCATTTCTTACTAGACAGACATCACGACGTACATAGTGCATTAATTAAGGCTTTTGAAAGCGAAATCAATACATGGAAAATGTGCCAATACATGTATTAGGGTAAGCTAACAAAACCTATGATCCAATAGTCGAGCTCGTCGTCGTCGACGACGAGCACAAAGGGAGTTGGGACCGGGAACAGCGATGCAGCCGAATGCATGGGAGACAGGGGCTCATTCTATATATAGTATGTAGTCACGCGAAATTCAAAACGCAAACGCAGAAATCCTGCCGTGGAGAATCCGCGAACGCTAGACGGCTACGTATTGCCGTCCTGGGACCAGATCCTGTGCTGTGTGCTGTGTACCTGTTACAGACCGAACTCAAAGACTGCTCATGTCTCATTTGATCGCCGAAGTCACTGCGGGGACGCACGCCCTCACAGCTTCTTCTCATTAGCTGCTTTATAAGACGCAGTGTGCGTTATCCACGCTCTCCTCATCCTCTCGAACTTGACTTTGCGAGGTGAGTACCCAATGTCTACAGCACGTCTCATACTCATCTAACAAGCACGCAGTTTTGATAATCTTCCTCCCCCAGCCGCAATAGTAATCCAAATCGACATGGCTGCCCCTGTTACCACCACCGTCTTTGTCCAGGCGCCGCCCGTCGCCACCGCCGCAGAGCCCAAGACGGTCACCGTCACCGTCGCGCCCCCTCTGCCGACCATGACCATCGGGGCTCCGTGGACGACCCCCACGCCGTACCGCTACACGCGCAGTGACCGCATCATCGAGTCGTACCCCTACCAGCCCCAACACTGCTTCATCAACAACCGCCGAGCCACGGGCGGCCAGATCGCAGGCGCGTTTTTCGGCGGGCTGGGCGCGGGCGTGCTAATCGTGCTCGTGGTGCTCGTGGCCTTGAAGCTGCGGCGCAACAGGAGGACGGGGTGGGTGAGGCTCACGCAGGGCGATGATGCGCATGGGAGCGAGGGTGGGTATGCGACGCCGAGGGGCTCGGGTGGTGATGATGTTAAGGAGCCGCTGCTGCGCCGTGGGGGTGAGGAGGGTGCCACCACGCCGGTGCAGGCTTAGGTGCGATTGGGGCTACCACCATGACCTCGTACGGCCGCGCATTCAGACTTGTCTTCTCTCCGTCAAACCGTCACTGAATTTTTGTACCAATAACGCGTCTTTCTCAGATATCGCGTACTCATCTATCGTTACCAGTACTGATTGACATACCATAACCTACATGTGTTTTTGGGCCGGCGCTACGGCTCAAATCCTTTGTTGTTCCTGCTGTAGGTAGACACGACAAGACAATGGACATGTAGTATACTACAAGAGTGTCCTGTACGCCGCAGACTAAGACTCGCTATGGGACGCAGACTTCCCCGTGTATATTTCTCTCGCGTGATTCTCGTACACTGGATCCATACGGTAAGACTAGTAGAGACAACAATCTCCGAGCTCGTGAGGTTGAGCGTGCCCTGATACTTTACTGCAACTTCACCGGGACCAGGCCGAGAGAATCCGCGATGCGCGTGGCGCACCGAACAAATTTCCTGGTTCCCCCTGCCATGTTCAACGCTCCTCGCATATGATCTTTTCTTACTTGCATGGCTGCCTATAATCTAGCTCAGACGGCGATATTTATGATACACGACTGCCCGTAATATCTAAAATATGGCTACCAACTACGACACCCGAATGGCGCTCCTGGAAAATCTCGCGAGACGCGTCGAGAGAGCGGCTCCTGGCGAGGTAACGCCCGCTACCATCGCTCCCATCTTCCGCTACTTCGACCCCGCCAGGATACCAACGTCTGCACGGCCGTCTCCAGCTGAGCGCCGGCAGGTCAAACTCACGAATGCTGCATTGCGTGTGCTCGCTGCATGTGGGTCCGAGCAGATCAGGCCTGGCTCCCCCGCGCTCGTCAAGCGTATCCTCGCGCCGGATGGCTGGCCGAACATCTGGAAGTGGATGCAGTTCGAGCATGACAAATGCATCGTTAAAGAAACCTATGGCGAAGATGGCCGTTATGCCGCTGTCATTGCTATCACGTTCACGCTGGGGGCCTTGAGCGAGTGCATGGCGCTGCGCAATGTTGTCAGAAGCATGCCCGGACTTTTGGTGCTAGTCACAAAGCAATGGCTTCTGGACAGATCGCCGGAGTTCGCGTACCATACTAGGGTTTTTGCGGTCACGCTGGAAATGCTGCTCGACCGGGACGCAGAAGAGGTCGCATATCCTCCTACCCACGAGGTCCTTGATGGCGCCGGGGGCGACGCGACGCTGATTGCAACTACTGCATTAACACGCCTGCGCGCGGCGATGGCGGCCGGGGTGCTAGAGGACGTCGGCGTGTACCTCTCGCTTATACACTCACTCTCCTGCGTATCGTGCCGGCCTCTCCATCTCGCGTTCATCAACGGCGGTTCTATCCCCGAGACGATACAAGTACTGTCGTGGAGCAACGCACGCGCCATGGACGGGCTGCCAGCAGACACGATTGTGTTATGCTACGAAAGCATCATCAATGGCTTCTATTCGACTAACGGGTCTGCGTGGGCCGTGCAGGCCCTGGACTCTGGCCTCCTCACTGCGATGCTGCGCTCCGGTGCGTGGATCGGTGGTCCGGATCACGGCAATCTCGTCGAGATTATGAACAGGTTTCTGACCGAATTGCTGCCCAAATATCTCATCTTCCGCTCGGTCCTTCGCGCTCTGCGCAAATCCATTCGCCAAGCTAAAAAATTGGGTCTTGCGACGGAAGCATCTACCGGACCTCTGTGGAAAGCGTGGAGGTTTTTTGAGGAGCTCGCTGAGGAGCGGCTGTGTCTGCTCGATGCGTGGGATAAGGAGGGCGGGCGCACTGCGCTCCAGACATGTAGCCGTACACAGGTGCGCTGCACACTTCCCTCTGCCGTGCCCAATCTCTGACATACATGACAGTGCTCAAAATACGACGATGAAACGATGAAACGATGCTCGGGATGCCTGGGCCCCTTGTACTGCTCGAAGGAATGCCAGCGTCTCGCTTGGCCACTGCACAAGCGTGCATGCAAAGAGGCACGCAAGATGTTTTCAGGTGCGTATCCTTCCTCTCCGTGCCCGCTAGTGATCTTACGCCGGATCTGCAGAGGGCTCCCGAGTGCCACGCGACAAGCTCGACGAGAGCTTTATCCAGTACCTCACCGACGACATGGCATACCGCCACATACCCGGCATTGTCTTGGGTGCGATAGACTCCGGCATCTCCCCCACCGCGCTCTTCCTAGAGATAGACCACACAGTCGTGCCCAGCGCGTGCCACCTGAGGGGTGTATGCAATTACCGGCCCCCAACAGAGGAGAGCGCAGCGGAGTATGACTGGCAGGATATGCTGAGGCGCGCGGAGGCAAGCTGCGGGACTTTGATGGCAATTAGGACTCTGGTCCCGCACGACGAGAACGAGGTTGAGTTACTTATATCCTTGATTGACACTGCTGACGCCTTGGTTAAGAGCCTTCTCAGCGGTTTCAAGGGACCAGGTTGACCATATGTGATATGATATCGATGCATTGTTTCGAGTGCTGATACAGCTGAGTCCCCATATCTCAAGTGTAGCAGGAGTGGCTGAGAGCCTTGATCGACATTGCAAATTCCTTGGCTCAGAATGTGGTACAGTATTGCTGCGAGCTCGATACGTATATTAGTATTAAAAGGCCGGACCTCCAATGCACAGTGGCAAGACGTTCCACCAATGCCATTCTTTCGTGTACCTATACAGCTGCCACTGCTCGTATATACAACGACTTTACAGATGCATGAACCTGGCTTGAACAGCCAAGAGCGAACACTTGCGTCTGACTTACGCAACCGTGAGCACGAGCTTTGCCCTGCCACCTCCCTCCCTCTTCAGCAACGCTAGCGCATCTTTGACACCATCAAGCCCGCCCGGCAGTCTCTTTACCTCCTGCGTCTTGATTATACCCTTCTCGAGCGCCTTTTCCGCGAACAAGAAGAACTCCGCGTTGAATTTCGCCAGCTCCTTGTTCGCAGGGAAACGCTTCCCGCCGAACTCGCACTCGCGTCCCATGACGAAGTACGAGAGCACACTAGTCACTGTTATACCGGCGGGCACGGTGACGGTCTTGGGAAGACTGAGAACCAGCGTGACCTTGGTCTCGGGACTGGGGGTGACGCTGGCGAAAACGATGGGGAACGATCCGCCCTCCGAGATGCCATCGTGTGCAAGCTACCCAAATCTCACCGTCAAACGGTGTCGCAGAGGTCTATGCGAGAAATGCATGCATACCTTGAGCTCACGGCCGTTGAGTGCGGCCTTGATGTCCGCGACGCACTTGTCCGCATCGTGGTAGTCGATGACATAGTCCGCACCGAGTTTTGTGAGGTACTCGCGGTTCTTCTCGCTCGCGGTCGTGATCACGGTCAGCCCCGCAGCTTTAGCGAGTTGAATGAGCGCCTGCGAGACGGACGTTGCGCCGCCATATACGAGGATCTATCAACTCCCGTATGTGAGCCCTAATGAACGAGACAAGAGGGGTAACGCGCTACACACGGGTTCGCCGTTCTTGGTCGGCTCGAATGACAACGGGATGCCGAGCTCATGGTACAGGGCGAGGCCCGTCGTGGCAAGTGCGATACCAAGACCTGCAGCGTCCTCGAATGTTACGTTGGCGGGGAGTTTCACTGCGCTCTGCTCCTCGACCGCGGCGTACTCTGCGAAAGCGCCAGACGTCGGGTCGAGCTTGGCGGAGCCGTGTACCATCGCAGCGATACGGTCTCCAGGTTTGAGTCGCGAATCCGGCCCTGCTTTCTCGACGGCACCCGCGAGGTCGCAGCCGACTGTGGATCCGGGGCCACCACCGGGACCCTGTGCAATAATTGGTGAGCGTTCAAGAAATAAAAACAGAGCATATATTTACGAATTCAACATGTTTCCTATGAGCATCTCATCAATCTATGAGCATCGATGGCATGGGTTGATAAGACATACCAATCAGTGGGATTTATCGCAACGGCGGCGACTTTGACAAGGATCTGCGAGTCAAGAAGGGCGGGTATCGGTACCTCTTCCACTGCGACGGTCTTTCCTGGCTGGATTTTGACGGCCTTCATGGTCTGCTATTAGTCGACAAACGCTGCTTAGAGAGGGGTGTTGAAGGGCGATGAAAGTGAGAGGTGGAGGAGAGCTTGGTAAGACTGACCGGTCTCAGTCAGCAAGCTTGCTATGATGCAATGATTACTGGTTGAGGGTGAACTACCCCGTTGTGGGAGTCCAATCCCACACGAAACAGGACTGCTGCTTTCGACGCGGAATGTCGAGTGCGATGGAAGGGCGGTTAGCCATAATCACACGTGTGCACCCAAAGAAAATGCCTTGCGTACATGATAGCTTTCCTGCAGCAAGTGTGACGGTCCAAAGGCTCTGTAAAACTTGGCGGTGAAAACTCACTGCACCGCTCACAATCACAGCTCACGTCGCACTGAGGACTTCGAGCTCACGCTGAGAGCTCGAGCGAGAGATATACTGGTGTCGTGTCTTTGAGGCTGCGTTGTCGAGCATGAGCATCATCGAAGAAGGGAATGCACTGAGATACAGCGCTGACAGCCGCTTAGCGCAGAAAGAATTGAGACATCGGCTACCATCAACGATCACTAGTTCGCAGAGCACCAACACGTCGAGTTGCACAGCGTTGGCATCGGCTGTGGTGAAGGACGCGCGACGTGCCAAAGATGTCAAACGGCGCAGATTTGGAGGAATACCTGGTCGTGACCTGGCGTTGTGAAGTTAACAGAAGGCGCATGAGAGAGAGAGAGGGATAATGACTCACCTTGACCACGGGTTGACAACGATCGATATGGAGAACTAGCAACGTCACTGTGTTACTCAAGTCCTGACACCGAGCGCATAAAATTCGTCCGTTAATTAGGCACAGAACTTACAGCGCCATAATGGGCGCGTTTTCATGTAGTCGATTGGGGGCACTACACTGCTTCGACCACTGTACATATACGTCACCACATCAGAGCAGCACGCCAAATGCGCTCTCCGCGCCAGGCGCCCTCCGCCCCCCGTGCGCAGACTGGTGGTGCACGACGTCCGCAATCGACAAGCGGCCGTGGGATTCGCCGTCCCCTCCATGCGCTTCACCAGGCTTCTGGGTGTCGACTGTCTCCGGCACCCAGACCCGCCCGTGGGCATGCTTCATCGGGAGCCATGCGTTCCGGCATGGCGTCCGCTTGAGCACCTCGATGTCGGTGTGCACGATTTCGCGCACGAACATGTCGAGGTCCAGGTCGTTCTGCGCGACATTTCCATTAGCGGCGCCAGAGAGAAAATGCCATAAACGCACCTCGTCATAACCGAATGGCTGCTCGATCTC
Source organism: Plicaturopsis crispa FD-325 SS-3 (assembly GCA_000827205.1). Taxonomy (NCBI): domain Eukaryota; kingdom Fungi; phylum Basidiomycota; class Agaricomycetes; order Amylocorticiales; family Amylocorticiaceae; genus Plicatura; species Plicatura crispa. Next base: position 33,054 of record KN832563.1, on the reverse strand, counting down.
CTCACCCGCGGCGAGGAATCCGAGGTAGATGAACGCGGCAATACCAACGCCGGGGATCGCATACCAGTCGAACTGCTCGATGAGCTGGAAAGGCAGGAAGAAGAGGTATATCCAGACCGTGCTGTAGGATGTGAGTTTAAAATCTGATGTTATCCCTTAGAATAGTCATTCACGTACTGCCGAATGTGCACAGAATAAACACTGTTGTGCAGGCACGATCAGGGTATAGGATCAATGAGCAGAAACGACGGGACATACAGAGGTAGTGGAGTGGTCAGAATACGCTCCAGCGTCGAAAGATTATCCTCGAGATTCTGGATACAACCGAACATGCCGCCCAAGGCAGCACCTGATCGGGCGTCCGTTCGTTAGCACAAACACAGAAAGCGAAAAAATTGGCAGGAAGTTACGAACCAGCAGTCCCCCGGTCCTCGAGCACGCTCAGCCATTCGCTCAGCGAGCGCAGAATCTCAAGTGGCATGTTCTCCCCACCGCCGGCGATGGTCGGCCGGTGTTTGGCGTGCGAGAGCTTCGCCGTCGCCAGCGCCGACAGCCATTTCGATTTCCCAGCCGCCGTTTCCTTGCTTTTGCTTTTGCTTCGGCCTTTCCCTTTCTGCCTGCCCGTCTCACCGAGTGCGCCATTCGCAATGGCCGGAGCAGCTTCGACGTCGTCAGCATCGCTCTCAACCCGTGCCATGCCGAAGAGACGGCGGAACGCGTCGGCGGTGGCGCTGAAGGCGCTTGCAAAGGGAATGAGATCGCGTGCGACGCGGTTGCGGAGCGTGTTGGCGAGGGGGAAGCTGGAGGGAAGCAGGGGTCTACGTGCGTCGCTCGAGTGGGAGGATGCCCGCGTGGACGTGCCGGATGTAGGCTCGCCGAGGCGTGAGGTAGTCGCGGGTGCTGCATGTGGAGAGTCTCGGAGAGACGACGACGAGGAAGAGGGATGGAGAAGAGAAATCCTCGAACGAGTGGGTGGGGTGAAGGTTCCGTACGCGTTGATAGGTGGTATAATGGGGTCCGGGAACGCGTATGATCCAGAAGTCGCATTGTTGGTGAATATGTTGCTGGTGTTAGTGTCAGTATCGGTGTCGATATCGGACGAGCCGCGATTGACGCTCGTGGATACAGTGTTGTTAGTTCCGGTGTTCGAGGATGAGCCGGTGTTGTTTGTCTGAACTTGCTCCTCGTTGACGTGCATGCTCGGTAGCGGCGCGTGCACGGTCTCCGGAGACCCAAAATCTAGACCCTCGTCTTCACCCTCGTGGTCGCTGCCGCTATCGCTGGAGCCGTCGCATTCGACCTCCCCGTCTCCTGACATGTGATGGTGGTATTTTCCGTGCTATTTATGGCAATGGAAGGTCGGTGTTCGATGCGCGACGAGAGCAACGAGGTAAGGACGTACGTGGTGTAGTGGTTTGATGAGATGGTATAAATCCTCATAATATATGCCCATCTCGCCTAGTCAAGAGAATCTCAGTATCGCGTCAAAGCGTCTGGGAAAGTACAAATGATGCGTACTACGGAGATGGTGTTTTAAGGCTACAACAAATCTGGGAACGAACATTAGTAAAAAGGACATCAGCGATGAGGACCTCCTCACCCTTCGAGCAAATCCAGGGCAATTCTTTTTTCCGCCATGACTTTGATTGCTTCTCGTTCGCGTTCTTCTGTCGTCATATTTTCTTTCAAAAATGATAGAAAGGGTCGGCCATCTTTTGAGCACAGAAATTCGAAAGGAAAGACTCACCTGGATGCTGGCTCTCGAGACGTGGCGGGACATGCATCCACGCGAGTCGCGCGAATGTACGCACATTGCGCACGACATCGGACCAAGACGAACGGCCCATCCAGTAACGGTCGTATCTGTACCATGCCGGTAGATGAGCATTGGGTTTCCTTGTCCTCGAACGGAATGCAAGCGGGGAGATACGCACCCAGACGACGCGCGGTAGGAAATCACGAAACCGATGACCACACCTGAATCGGCATAGGTAAGTAGCAGTTCGGCGTGAAGAGCCGCTCAAGGTGCACGGAGAACGCACCGAGTACAGTGAGTAGTACTGGCTGGATGCGCAAGTCAAAGTTCGTCGTGAGAGACAGGCTTACGACCACTAAACAAGGGCACATTAGCATGAGATATGGAGAGAGCGTGAACGTGTCTCCCATCTAATCGTCAAGTGACTCACCTGCAGCAAACGTAGTGTGCAGGAGTACGGCGGGCCATATGCGCCAGACCTGTTTTCAAAAAGAGGGAGGCTGTAAGCATTGACAATGAAAATGACGACGATGCTATCATGCGGTCGAAAACGACTACTAAAACGATAAGGCAAAAATTTACGAGAAAGATATACGGACGCCGTACTGACGAGTGCAAGTACACTCGATGCGGGTCCATGGTCAACACGGTAAACCGAAACCCCAATCCGTAAATGAATGCCTAGATCGTCACGGAAGCAAAAATGACATTGAAATTGGCAGGACATCTCGATGCCAAGGAGTATTTCTTGGAAGACGGGTACACTGGTCGTCAAAGAAGGGCGCCATGCCTTGCGACGGTAATCGAACGCGTTCAAGTAATCGCGCTGTACTCGCGACCAGCCCCATCGGACAATACGGTGACCACGAAACACTCGATACTCGAAGCCGACGACATCGTCTGAACCTCAGGCAGCGCTGACCAACAATTTCGCCAGCTCGCCACGAAATGAAAAACTCACGACTGTGCCTCTCCCGAATGCCCATGCGAGAAAAGCCCGCGGTGGGCGTATCCCAAGCGGCAGTGCTAGTTGCGAACTGCTAGCGGTGTCGACGTCTGAGCCTGTAGGATAGGCGCGTATTCCGAGCCGATCGTATTCAGGAGATGTCTGCCGGTAGCGGCGAGAGAACGACGCTGGAAGGAGAGGCCGTGTCGAGGTGTGGTGCGGGCGGCCATGGTGGTGGTGAGTGGAATGGTTGGATTCGAGGGGGGGTATCAAACGAGAGGACATGAATCAGACAGGACTGAGAGAGAAAAGAGCGTGTGTTGTGGATAGAAAAGTATGGCGAGTTGTTTTGTGCTCGTCAGTCGCCCCCGCATAGATGATGGCGATACAGCCACGGCAGGGTAAAAATACCTATAGACACCGTGCACGCGAGCCTCGTGTGCTGTGCTCCTCCTCATCGTGGTGTAACCAATGGTGTATCATACAGTGACAATTGTGAGTAAAGCCGTCATTGATACTGTTCAACTACATGACGCTGACAGACTCTATGTGACAAGGCTTGAGAAATATACGAGTCTGTTAGGATCGCATTCGCATGCGGCTACGGCGGCGTCATGACTTATGTTTGACTCTCACTGAGACAGCTCAAGACCGACGTGATTCATGGGGATTGGTGAAGGCAAGTCACTCCGTAAGGCCTCTAAACACTGCCCGCCAAATGGACACTTATGCACACGTTCTACATGGACGCGTATTGTCAGTGGTCCGCATACAAGCTATCAGAATCATGCCTAGAGCTGGGGGCGATCGTTGCATTTGGGCCCGATACAACACTGGTCTGTCCAAGGTCTGTCAGTGCGGGAGGTGGTGACCGTTGGGCCTAATCAAAACATACATTAGCTCGGGAGGAGGCTGTCTGAGACACCAACGCTAGTATAACATCGTCCCCGCACGATAACCTGGCCACATTCCTCCACCTTCTCCCATCTAAGTATCTGGATCACCTTTCCGCGAAAAACTCTTCGCATCATACCCGCACTCAACAGTGATCTACCCCAGATGGCCGGACCATCCCCTCGCAGCCCGCGCGGTATTCTGCGCCAGCCCAGCGACTTTGCAGAATCCTCGAACACGCCCTCCTCCCCCACAGCCTCCCCGCTCGGCAAGCGCAGCTCTGTCGCGTATTCGCGCCCCACAGAGCAGCGGCACACGCCGCGCAACCGCTTTGCCTCGCTTCCCGCGGCTCTGACTGCCAGCCGCACGCAGACGCCAGGAAACGCCGCCGCCATCGCATACGAGCGCGGTACGTCTCACGCGTCAGCCGAACGGGCTTCCACCCGCGAATACGAGCGCGACCGTGTCGCAGTTGCTGCAGGCCAGCAGCCGTCTCCCCGCATCGGCGCTGACTCGCCGCGCATGTCGCCCGCGGTGGGCAAGTCAGACGGCCGCGTGGTCGAGACTAAAACGCCAAGGATGGGACCGACCCCGTCGTACATGCCCCGTGAGAATGCACAGTGGCTTATACGCGCACTCGACGTCGTCCTGCGGTCGAACCAGATGCGGCTCATCGACCACTTCGATCTCAAGGACATCGCGGCCTCTCAGAAGAGGGAGGCGGAATACTTGAGGACTCGGGACCAGGCCGTAAGGATCGGCACGAGCGAGCGTCAGTACTGGTGTTCATAACAAGATGCATGACGTGCACTGACTGACGGCTGCCTCTAGATGTATTCGGAGAGACCCTCGAGTATGCTTGCCTATACGCCTCTGCCCCAACAACCTTTGGCAACTATCAGCATGATTTGCCTATCGTCGTGGTTGCATGCGTCGAGGAACTCTATCGGACAGGTTTGTGCACCATCAATACACTTGTGCTTCAGCTTCTAATTTGTATCCTAGGTCTGTACCAGCACGGGCTATTCCGCACGCTGCCCGATCGCGAACGCCATCTCGAGCTCATCCAGCGGTTCAACACCCGCATCACGCCGAACACCCCGAGTCCACGCGATTTCGGCGCGGCGTGCTCCCTCCGCAAAGAGTCCATGCCCGACATCTGCGCGCTCCTAACGACGTACCTCTCGTCTCTCCCCACGACCGTGCTCGACTCGAACTTCTACGGCTGCTTCTGGTCGTGGTGCGTGAAGCCGAGCATGGTGCGCGAGAACGAGCGCCGGGAGCGCGAGGACCAAGAGCAGGAGGAGGCGCGCGAGCACCGCTGGGGCATGCCGATCAAGGGCAAGAAGGTCAAGAAGGGCACTGAAGACCTCACCGCCAATCGTTACTACCCCCCGGCGCCCCCGCCCAAGGGTGACGACGAGGTTGACCTCTACGACGTTGAGACCTGCCAGATCCAGATCGCGCAGCTGCTCTTCAAGCTCCTCCCGACCCCCAACTTCTCCCTGCTTGTGTATCTCTGCGCATTCTTCACGCAGATTCCAACATCGTCCGGGAATGGCCTCACTTTGGACGACCTTGCCCGCCTGTTCGGACACAAGCTGCTCGGGGGAAGCAAGCCTAGTGCGCGTCGCATGATGCTGTGGATCTTGACTCGCTGGTGGAGAATCCTCGAGGGACTCGTTGATACGCCGGACCAAACTGACAACGAGCCGCTTTCCAACACGCCAAAAGGCGAGGCCATCGCGCCTGCGGAAGAAAAAGAGAAGGCACGCTCGCGCGTCCAAGATCTGCGCGAGAGTGAGACCTCCGCGCAACCGAGGGCGGAGAAAGCCCCTCGTTCTGGGCGCCGACGTGCTGCGAGCATGTCTCCAGGCTCGAACGAGAAGGCCCGGGGGCGTGAGGAGACCAAGGCTTCTCCGAAGACCACTCGGTCGCACCGTAGCTCGACGATCAGCCACCCGCCCACCGCGACGAGACCGCTAACCGTGCGCAACGCGGTCCCTGATAGCGACTATCCGTCAAGCGAGTCCAGCACCGGCTCGCGCTCCCCCGTCTCGCGTGCCACTGAGACGCCTGCGACGGTGGCGACAAGCCTCCCTGAGATCGTGGAGGGCAGGGCCTTCTCGCTGGACCCGAAAGACCGCGGCCTCGTGCCCACCGACACCCTGTTCGCCACTTCGGACAAGATCAGCGTGCGCTCGGACTCCGAGAGTATCTACTCGACGAGCACCATCTCGCTGACGCCGCACTCCGCACTGCTCGCGCTCAACAAGGTTATCTGCACGAAGGACTCGGAGCTCACGGTCTCCGCGCGGCGCATCGAGGACACGAAGTCACGCCTCGTGAGTGCCGAGGAGCAGATCCGGGCGCTGGAAAGCGAGCTCGCGCGGAACAACGACGTCGTGACGGAGTCGCTGGCGCAGACGTTCCGCTCGCAGGAGGAGGTGCGCGCGCTGAGCGCGAAGGTCGCCGTCCTCGAGGAGGCGCAGCGTGCTAGCTGCGATAATATCAAGGGCGCGTCGAAGATCGTAGACCAGGCGCTCCGTTCGCAGATCGAGGACTTCAGGTCGGACCGGGACAGGGCGATGCAGCAGGTCGAGGAGATCCGTAAGTTGCTCGATGCCACGATGTAGTTCCTCGCGTGGTGGACATTGTTTCGGTGGATCCTGCTATCGTATATACTGCTTGTTTCTCTGTGCATGGGTGAAATATAATATTTGGTTTGGTTTTCAATCTTACGCACCACAGTCCAAGGTTATCGAAGGATGCCCATGAATCCTCTACGACACACGACATGCACTTAAGCAGTTTGCGCATGTGCAGGGTAGACACCTCGGTTGAAGCCCAGCGGATGACCTGGGCCTGCGTGAACACTGAACTTCAAGCAGCTTGGGACACCGGTCAGGATTCTGAACATCAACGTGGTCGTGCCCTCCTGACTCCACGAGAGGACGAACACTGCATGCATCGAATACTTACGACGGTGCACGAGAATTCTTCACAATCACAAGCAACGAGTTTCCGTAGAAAGCATGGCGTAGCCCATATTCATATTGGCAATATACGTAGGGAGAAAATGCAGGATAGCGGGTACAGGTCATGCGTCTAGATCGTCGACGGGTAGAGCATCTGTAGACCTCAGTTAGACGATATGCAGAGGCGCACGAGGAGAGCACGAGTACGTACCACACGGACGCTCGCGCCAAATGCGCGAGGGGGGAGGTTGGACCTGAATTTTGATTTTACGACACCGGAACCGCCGTGTGGGCGTGTTACCCGTCTGTGGAAGAAAGAGGATTGTCAGCGGACGCTCGAAGGTATACGATAAGGTATAGAGGCGGCGATTTCTCGGTCATGAAGAAAAGAGCGAACAACGAATGTCATGCAACGGCTGGATAGAGATGTCGACGGTAAAGCCGTGCGATCGCCACCCAGGAATTCGGATAGCGCAGCACCGCTGCGGGATAACGAGATTAGAGGACTCACCCCCAGATGACCCTGACTTTGCTCCCCCGGACCTCCGTCTTTGCGCGGTAGACGTATGCGACACGCTTCCCGAGGTAGAACTGTGCGTCCTCCTTGGTGGCGACACCCTCGATCTGGATGAGGGAAGTGTTGGGGCGGGTGTTGCGCTTGGCGCGCTTGTGCCCGAGGACGCGGCCTTTGGAGTAGAGTCTGCAGGCGTTTGACGTGCTCGTATCAGCGATTGCAGCAGGCGGAAAGCGAGAGTGAAGAGGAAATGCTAGAGGAAACGCCGAGTTGGCATGCCGTCGCCAGCGTCATCCGAGCGATCTGGAGTCCATCCAACCCATTCCAGCGACATTCTTCCTCTATGTCTCCTGCCAGTACGACCAAGCAGAACGTAGCAACGCACCTTGAGCTTCCCATCGTCGTCGGTCGGCCTTCCTTGGTTGGTAGAGAGTAGTCTTGATGTCGTTCGTTAGGTCCTTGCGCGCCGTCGAGCAAGCGAGTCACTCGTCACATGTGACGTGTGACTCAACTCCTATAAAACTTTTCGTGTGGCTGAACTTTTTCTGCACCGTCGATGCAGTTTTCAGAGCTGCACTCGTTCGCTGAACCTATGGCGCGACGAGTAACGGAGCGATGGCAGAGTAGAGCAGTCTCCTCGGTGTACGGCAAGTCCGTATCGTGCAATCGTTTACCTGTAGCTAGACGCGCGCTTACACCGTCGAAATACATTTTTGCGCGCTTTCTTCCATTCGTCGCATAGTATAACACAGCTTGTCGACCGACCAATCCCAACAAACGCCGTGCAGTCATACCGAGTCATATAAAGGTGTGAAGAAAGGACTCCGAGCCAACGAGCCCCGACTGAGAGCGACAATGGTCTCCGTCAACCGTGTCGCCCGCGCGTTGCAGCGACAGTCTCAGCGCTTTTCCTCCTCCGTTGCATCCAAATCAAATCCGTTGCCAAAGTCTCGCTTTCATGCGGCACTACCGCCCTCTGTGTTGCCCCAAGGCTTTCTGCTAGCTGGCGTGCATTGCGGTGTCAAGAAAACAGCAGCACCCGACTTGGCAGTCCTCGTCTCGACATCACAACATCCTACGTCGGCGGCTGCGGTCTTCACAGCAAACGCCTTTCCTGCAGCTCCCGTTCTCGTATCTCGGACGATCCTAGGACGTACCAATGGGCGCGCACGCGCTGTCGTCGTGAACAGCGGCTGCGCGAACGCTGTCACCGGCGAGAAGGGGCTGGAGGATGCGTGGAAGATGGTCAAGGCGGGCGACGGAGTGCTGCAGGAGCTGGGGCTTGACGGCGCGGAGGAAACGCTGGTCATGAGCACAGGCGTTATCGGGCAGCACCTGCCCATCGACAAAATCATCAACGGGGTCGCCACTATCGTGCCTACGCTCGCGTCCACGCCCGCAGCGTACGACGCCGCCGCCCACGCTTTCATGACCACCGACACCTTCCCCAAGCTGCGCGCGCGCACTTTCGCGCTCGGCGACCGCACGTACCGCATCGCTGGCATCGACAAGGGCGCGGGCATGATCCACCCGCGCATGCTGCCCCCCGCGCCCCCGCACGCCACGCTCCTCGCCGCGCTCTTCACCGACGCGCCCCTCGCCCCCGCCGCCCTCCAGTCCGCGCTCACACACGCCGTCCAGCGCTCCTTCAACGCCATCTCCGTCGACGGCGATATGAGCACGAACGACACCGTGCTCCTGCTTGCGAACGGCGCGGGTGCGCAGGAAGGTAGGTACGAGGAGATCGCAGAGGAGACGCACCCCATGGAGTACGCGCAGTTCCGCGACGCGCTCACGGACTTTGCTGCAGAGCTGGCGCAGCTCGTCGTGCGCGATGGCGAGGGTGCCACCAAGTTTGTTACTGTCAAAGTCACCGTGAGTCCCCCTCCGCTCGCTCGTCCTTTCTCGCACTGACTCTGCGAAACAGGGAGCGCAGACGTATGACGACGCACACGCCATTGCATCCAAAATATCCACCTCCGCACTCGTCAAAACCGCGCTCTTCGGCGAGGACGCAAAGTAAGCCCCCTCCACCCTCACCCTCATCACCTTACCTAGTTCCAATCGTAGCTGGGGCCGTATCCTCGCCGCTACCGGCTCCGTGCAGGGCCTCTCCGCGCCCGTCGACCCCGCACGCGTCTCCGTGTCCTTCATCCCCACCGACCCTGACGCGGCGCCGCTCAATGTACTGGCAAACGGCGAGCCCGTGCCCGTGGACGAGGCGCGTGCACGCGCGCTGCTCGAGCACGAGGATATCGAGGTACGCGTCGACCTCGCGCTCGGCGAGGAGAGCGTGGTGTACTGGACGTGCGATTTCAGCTACGTGCGTTTTCCTTGAATCTGTTTTCAACGGTCGGTGGATGTTAACAAAAGTGCGCGTACAGGATTATGTTAAGATCAACGGCGATTACAGGAGTTAGTAGGTACGATGTATCTATAGGTGTGGAATGAAAACAATCTAGTCAATCTCGACATCCCCCAAGTCCTGTCGCTGAATGGGTTCGGGAAGTTGAAGAAATGCATAATGCTGTAAGTATCATGCACTAACGCTCGCTTAAAGCGACCTCGAGGTCAATCAACGACATGAGCAACTCCTCATCGACCTCGTCCTGCGGGACTATAGTTTTCGTCGCCATCACCCTTCCGTTGCTGCCCTCCGCGCGCCGCAGCTTGTCGTTCCAGTCGCGTTCAGCGGCAGTCGGATCCGGCGGAAGGGGGTAGTCCGATACGTGCTTCACGTCGAACGAGGGGGGCACCGTTGCGTAGTTGCATTCCAGGACGAGGGTGTTCATGGGGACGCCGGACGCGGCTGCGCGTTGCGCGATGCCGGGCAGGCGGCAGGCTATATCGTGGTCCGTGATGTACCCGTAGAAGCTTTCGTCGAGCATGTCTCGCGGCATCCGCAGCCCCTCTGTAAGCGTACAGTCAGAACATTGACGACAACGGACAGTTATTGATGGCTACCTTGTAGCAGCTTACGCTGTGACTTGCAGCTGCGTCTATGTAGTGCCCAGTCTAGCCGCTGGCATTCCTTGGAGCAGTACAGCGAGCCCAGACATCCCGAGCATCGTTTCATCATATCATCGTCGTATTTCACTGTACACTGACACGATGCGACTCAGTCAGCGATCGTTACTGTACACATGATAAAAAATCGTGGGTACCTGCGTGCGACTGCACCTCTGGAGTACACTGCGCCCGCCCCTCTTGTCCCAAGCATCAAGCTGAATCACTATGGAACCCAGACTGGGTGAAAGTAGCTCTGTGATTCACTCTGTAATAGAGCTACAGTAGCTCTTGTACAGAGCGCAAATCACTCATCTCTAATATTTTCACTATGTAAACGAGTGAAACCGCTCTATGAGGACAGAGCTACGATTAGCTCTCCGAAAGTCCGCTTTCACTCTGTTCCGCCCTGCCAGGTCGTGTGGGTAATATTAGCTCTGTGCATGGGTGAATTCGCGGTCACTCGGTATTGTGGTTACTTGTACCATACCACTGAGCTACAAGCGCATACACAATGCTTTATACGGTTAAAATCGAATGGATTGACGCTACATGAGATGCATCATACACAGAGAACGCAGTAATAGATTCGGTGACCACCCGCATTCAAACTAGTGGCCTCCCGCTGTTCCCAAGCCCACATCGCAAACCTACTACTATCGTCACGATGCGCGGACGACCGAACCCTTTGAAGGCCTTCGTCGTTGCGGGGGGCGAGGTCGACATCGTTCGGATGCCGCTGGTCTATGCGTCGGCCTACATATATCCCGATGAGATATTTCCCATTCCAGATACAGTAGAGGGGGGACATACCTGTGCAGTGCCCGCTCATATATGATTGCTGCACCGAGGCTGTACGCGGGCTCGCTGACCAGGTAAGCGACGTCCTCTGTATCCTCGTGCTTGATGACACACAGCCGGTAGACTGAGATATCTCCTGCAAAATGTGCGCGGCGCGCGCCGTGAAGATCGTCGGCTGGATAAATCAGCCATCTTAGCCATTTCTTCACGGAGCCGATGCGCTGGAGAAGGGTGTTCGGCGTCGGCGGGGACGAGGGCAGCGGCGGCGTCCCCACGAGCTCGTGCTGCTGCGGATCCGCCTGTGCATCCCCGTCCTCCTCCTGCTCGAAATCGCCGTCGTCCGACTCGTCGTTGAGCACCTGGTGGGCGCAGCGGGATGGAGAAGACGCAGAGAAAACGCTGCCACTGCGGATGCCGTCGGAGAGCAGGGGGACGGGCGGGGGCGACGACGCCTGACGCGCACGATCACGGTGCGCTCCTCCTCCTCGGGCGCGGCCCCAAACTCGTCCTCGTCGGACAAGTTGAGCGTCTGCGTGGACGTGGACCGGGGCCGCTTGGGCATGACGAGGTTCGACGGCGGCGCGTCCTCGAAATGGTCGTCCCAGGACTCGGGGTGGTACGGATGACAGCGCTTTGCGGGGCGTCGAACGACGGCGAGGACCACGTACCGACGGGTTCTCGAAAGCCTCATTCCAATTATCCTGCGCTGGCGGACATTTAACCCGTGTGGGCGTCAAAGGGCCCGCTCCAACACACTTTTGCGGTGCATCCCAGTCAGACTGGGCGGTAGATGTCGATGGGTAAATTTGCGTCCTCGTCGAAGGCGAGAAGTTTTGACCGGCCTTCGCGTATTGACAGCGCGTGCAGCTCATTTTTTCTAGCTAAAGGTGCACTGTCGGAATTCGACGCGCCTGGCTGGTATTCTCCGTTATAGCGCTCGAGACTGCCAGTGTTCGGGTCGCTCTCGGGGAGCCAAGGGGGAAGGCGGGGCCATTTGCGAGCAGTGCGTTGATGCGCTGAGAGGGGGCCAGAGTTTATGAATGACGCGGGGACGAGGAGTGCGACTCGCTTGCGTTGGAAGATGACATCGGCAGGGGGTCCCTTTTGAGGGCTTTCGAAGGTATTATTTGTGTTCGATTCGTCATAGATGGCAGCATGTATGGAAAGAAGGCTCTACCGACGCACTACTGCGCCCCATTTGCGTGGTCGTGTCGCGCGTCCAAGACAGGTCCGACGTTGTCAAGCAACTTCCATTCGGGGTCGCTGTTGAGATCCTCTCGCGCACTGGCCTTGTATACGGTCGACTATAACCAGACACAGGAAGGAATGAAAAGCCGTATCTGAGACAAGATTGACTGGCCGTAGATATCTAGATAGGTGTGATGGTCATCAACGTTGAGAACATGGTCGGCGACGGAGGACCGATGATAGTCCCAATGGAGGTCACATACTGAAAAAAATAATCGAATATAATTTGTCCGGACTCTGAACCGCACGTGCCGAAGATTTTGTCCGGACTATGTATCCGACCTCGAAGGAAAAATGGCCTTGTCCGGACTACGTATCAGACATCTAAAAATCGAATAAATTCGCGAAAAATTCCAGAATATTGTCGTAGGCGGTGTAAGCACATATTAGTGCCCTACTCAGGTCAAGTATGCATTTGAGTGGTCTACCCCAAATTAAGGAGAGCTCGGGAGCAAACACAATGAGTATCTACGGATTTATGTGTAGCGGCGAGTAAGACATTAAGAAATAATAAGAACGGGGTAAATACGGAGGTACAAAGTACCGATAGGACCCAAACTGGCCAGCTTTCTATACAAAACTCGATAGACCACGAGCCCAGCCGCCGACCGGTCGTATATGGAGGCGGACAATTTCCGTGTAAGGAGGTTGTCCGGACAAATATCAGACCTCTGTGGCGCCAATTTGGCTTGTCCGGACTAAATATCCGACCTGTTGTCAGATTTTTGCGATTTGTCCGGACAAATATCCAACATTCGGGGCTCAAAATCAAAAATTTGTCCGGACTCCGTATGTGACCTCCATTGGGACTATCATAGGTCCTGGCGACGGGCGTCGTCGAGCCAGGTTGCCGTTGATGTTTGTTTGTGTCACTGTGGCGCACAAGGAGGCGACGCCATGATGGACTTTGCATTTTCTCGCGGAATTGGATCGAGCTAAAGGCACTCAGAGACAGAGTGAAAATATTCACTCAGTCAAACCGAGCTGAAATAGCTCTATTTGTGTTCACTCAGTCGTAGCTCTATTAATGAGTGAAGTATGAACATAGCTCTGTCACAGAGCTACTGTCACCTGGTTTGGGTTCCATAGTGAATTAGCCGCGCCTCGGCGAGCATCTGGAACTCGTTCCACCCATCCCACAGAGCTCCAGCAGACGCTTTACTTTCGAGGCCCTTTTTCTTGACCTGGCGAATAGCCTTGCGCACGGCGCGGAGAACGGAGCGGAAGATGAGGTACTTCGAAAGCAGCTTGGACAGAAACTCCACGGTGATGATCTCGACCAAAGCCGAATGGTACGCAATTTTGATCTATTTACCAGAACCTAGCATGGCAGAGAGGAGGCCAGACTCCATGGCTTGAACCGCCCATACGGAGCCGTTAGTAGAGTAAAAGCCCTGGTGAATGCAGCCGTAGGATAAAACGATCGCTTTCATCGTATTTGCGTCTGGAAGGCGTGTATTGCACCACATCAATACCTTTATTATCTCGGGTATGGCGCCTTGATTAGCCAGCGCGAGTTGAAGAGGCCGACGTGGAGAGGAAGCGAGACTTCCGATGATCGATAGATGCACGTTGACGTCGTCTACGGCGGCGGCGGCGAGTGCTGCACGCAGACGTGACAGCAACATCAGGAAAACCCCTTTTGCTATATAGAAACACAAAATTTGTAATAGCACATATAGTTAGAATGGTGCACGTATAGCTCCAAATACAATCTATAGCTAGCTTGACTTCTAGTGAATTTGAGTGTCAATATATGGAAATGCGGTTAGATAAGTAGAGGTGCTCTAATAGCTCTTATAGCTGGAAACCACATTCCTAACACCATCCTATGTTTAGAATATAATAGCTTTAGGGGGCAGATATGGTGTTTTGCGTATGAAAAATATACTCAATACCTCATGTTTGAAAGTACAAATACACGTTCAAAAGCACAGACATAGACTAGAAATAAAAAACCATGTAAGAATAACAAACACAGAAATGCAGCTGTTGAAGCGGCGTGGGCATGGATGCTGACACTGTAAGTGCAGCGTATTTGCTGAAGATGCCGTGCCAGCGTGGGCGTTACTGAGACGCCAGCGGGCGTCGGGGAAGTGGGGCGGTCCTGATGTGCAGGTATGCATGGATGGATTGGCGCTCCTGCGCGGTGGGAGGGAAGGCGGCGGCGGCGTGCTGTCTAGCATGTGCGCGCAAGACGGTGCATCCGAGGGTGGCGGTCCGGATGGATTTGCCCAAGAGCGCAGTAGGAGGAAAGGCGGCGGCGGCGGCGTGTCTTCTCGCGTGCGCGCGCAAGACGGCGGGCCCGTGTCGGTGTGCTGAGGGTGGCGAGGAAGGCGGCGGCAGTAGGTGGAGTGACGAGGACGAGACGCCGGCTGGCGTCTCGTTTTGTCGTCGCCGTCTCGCGCGCGCTGTGAGCCCGCGAGACGACGGGCCCGCGGTGGTGTGTTGAGGGTGGAGGAAGGCGGCGGCGGGAAAGCGACGACGACGAGACGCCGGCTGGCGTCTCGTTTCGTCGTTGTCGTCTCGCGTGCACTGGCTCACAGTGCGCGCGAGAGGCCGGGCTCGCGGTGGTGTGTTAAGGGAGGAGGAAGGTGGCGGCGGCGGCAACGGCGGGTGGAGGGACCACGACGAGAGACTCGAAGGGAGGCGGCGGCGGCAGGTAGAGTGACGACGACGAGACGCCGGCTGGCGTCTCGTTTCGTCGTCGCCGTCTCGCGTGCACGGGCGCGCAGCGCGCGCAAGACGGCGGGCCCGTCGCGGTGTGCTGAGGGTGGAGAAGGCGGGGGCGGCAGGGGAAAAGCGACGACGAGACGCCTGCTGGCGTCTCGTTTCGTCGTTGCCGTCTCGCGTGCACGGGCTCGCAGTGCGCGCGAGACGGCGGGGCCGTGATGGGTGCTGAGGGTGGCGAGTGAAAGCGGCGGCGGTGGGCGGAGTGACGACGACGAGCAACGAGACGCTGCTCGTCATCGTCGTCTTGCGTGCACGGTCTCGCGATGGCTTACCATCTCGCGTACCGTGCTGCAGGGTTGCGCCGTGCGCGTCGCCGTTGTGCGCGTCGTGGGCGTCGTGGGCGTTCATGGGCGTTGTGCACGTCGTGGGCGTCGTGGGCGTTGCCTCGTGCGTCGTTGTGGTTGTTGTCAC